>JAFIDM010014012.1:17695232-17761620 GCA_023159025.1 Thereuonema tuberculata | reverse complement strand
TCTTGAAAAAAATACTATTCCCAAAGATATTTCTTGAAAAAAATACTTTTCCCAAAGATATTTCTTGAAAAAAATACTATTCTCAAAGATATTTCTTGCAGATAAAAAAATTTCGTATAATAGATTTTATTCTTTATGCCCATTTGTAGTAACAGAATTGGAAAAAGATATTAATAACACAGAATGATGGATTTTCTTTGGCTTAGGATATTTCAGTGTTAAATAGATGAACAGAAATGAAAGATGGAGAAAAAGCATAATATTCTTAGAACTTTTTTTTTTTTTTTTTTTTTTTTTGCTATTGATTCTGAATTGTATTTGTATTTTCAGTGCATAAAGTAAAAGCAAGCACTAAACAGGATCTCTTTTTTTCAGTTTTGTTATTTGTCCACAATAATTTTTTTCTTTCTTTCTTGTAAAGAAAAAGAACACGAATAAATATTATTTTGGAAAAGAAAAGACGCCGACACACAAAACTAACGTTTAAAAAGCTTTAATAAATTAAAATAAGACACAGGATCGGTTTCACACCTGTTAAAGCTTTTTAAACTCAGTTTTGTGTGTCGGTGTCTTTTCTTTTCTAATCACCAAATGCACATGTTAAAATTCGCCATAAAGATTATTTTATTAGCTTATTAAAGTTCTTACTGTAAAGTACTTTCAGAAAACTAGTTAGAAGAAATACGTAACGAAATATCAATCTTTGAATAAAAAATTGTTAGGTTGTAAAGAAAGTTCCCAGAAAATTCAAATCATCTGGTACAAACCGACACATCACTGTACGAAATCGTCCAGATAATAACCCTTGGAGCTGATAATGTTGTTCCACTGCTCTATGAATTGAAATACCCCATTTCGTCTTCTTTTCGGCTTTCGGGAGATGAAGAAGTCATCAAGGCATCGTTTCACATCGTCATCGTTAGCAAAGTTCTTTCCAGCAAGAAAACTCGACAAAGATGCCAAGAGTTTCATCTTCTGACTTTCATGTCAGATGGGGCAAGGTCCGGCGAAATACGGTGGATGAGATATTTCCCAACCAAGCACCTACAATTTTTGCTGTGTCCATAAAGCGCTATATGGAAATACGTTATCCTGATGGAACACTACCTCACTTCATAAGGCTTTGCGTTTTTCTTGCAGCTCAGCGTAGAGAGTGTTCAACTGATGGATGTTCGTATTAGCTGTGATGGTTTTGTTTAGTGGTAACAGCTCATCACATATCGACAATCCTACAAACAACTCAGCTTTACTTTCCTTCCATGCAGGGGTACCTTATCGGCCTTACATATGGTTTCCCCTTCTTTAGCCAGAACCTTTTATGCATAACATTCACGCACATTATCCATTTTTTGCCATTAATGACCAATTGACAAAAAAAAATAAAAAAATTCTGACTTTTCTTGACCAAAGCAACGGCAATGGAGTAGCTTTGCAGGTGATTCTCCTAAACAAAGCAAGGGTTACCTACTTCATCAGGTTGTATGAATACCTTATCTCTCACTCGTAACACTAGGGAAGTTTACGTCACCAAATGCTAGCAGCAGGAAATTACGTTCCTAAAACTATGTTAGAATTTTCCGGGAACTTTATTTACAACCTGATCTTTTGCCAGCTTTCTTCAGGTTTATCTTATTACTCATTCTTAGAACTGAGATTGTTTATTAAGGTTCTACTAAGAAATAAAATGTGATTAAGGTGTACTTGAAATAGCCTTAAGCTACTACCAAGTGAACTATAAAGTTACTATTTACTTACCTTTTTTTAATACGTAATCTATTGTTTAGGAATCTGTTGACTCTGACATAAAATTCCGAACATATTGATCGAGAAGATTTATGTTTACGAGGAGAATTCGTAGTAGAAGAAACTAGAGTTCTTCTACTGCGAATACTCCTCGTAAACATTGAAATTGGAGCATCCTAACTTCTCTGTTCTCGCATTTAATGAAGACTTCAACGTTGCTGAACCACAATAATTAACCGAAAGAGCTTTGTTTACATTTTCTGTTTTCTTAATAATGAACGATACCCTTGAACTTAGCTGATCAGAAGTTCGCAGACCGAAGGAAATTACGATTCGCCGTTGATCGGGATCATATTAATTAGGGCAAACTAGTCAACAACGCACTGTCTCAGTGCAGTATCTGTTTGCCGCGAGAGGTCACGAAAATGTCAAACCACTGAGCCGCCGCTCGCACTAAAGCCCCACCGTCGGGGGCGTTTTCTCGAGTCTTTTATTCGACACCTTTCCGCAAAGTATTTAAGAACCCTCTTCTTGTGATCAATAGCAACAGCTTATACAACGGGTCTTTAATTACAGGAGATGTAAATCAAGCACAAAATATTACCGGCAGCCAATAAAGGGAGAAGGAAAATTAAAGCCTATAAATTATATAAACGACCCAAGGGGAAAAAGGTAGCGAAAAAAAAAAAGCAATAAACTGATTAAATGTATGGTCAAAAATCTGTTAGCTGGGTAATCAAAAGGAAATCCAGAACCAAAATCTGATATTTAAAAGTGACTAATGCTATGACGCTGTAGGATTTTTAGAAATTATAAATTTTTGTTTCGGTTTCAGAACAAACTGCGCTTTTGTTATGTCCTTTCTTGTGGCTTTCCCCAAGCTTTTAAAAACAATGAATTCTTATAAATTTTACGGATTTAAATGTTGAAAATATGATTGTGCATTTCTACATGGATTTCTACGTGATCATGCAAAATTTCATATTTCTAGCTACTGTAGATTTTGAACAAAACTGCTCACAAAATGTGATCTAGTTGGAAATGGAGAGATTTGCTTCGCTCGTCTAATTATTATTTTTGTATCTAATAGAATTTTTTTACTTTTGTTTTTTTTTTAAGAAATGTTGCTTGCAGCCTGAGGGAAAAAAAATCTACAGGTCTCCGGATGAATGTTTGGGGAAAATCCCACAATACAAGTTTATTACATACGGATTCCGTATTTCCGATCAAGAAAGCTCATCAAATCTCAAGAAAAATATACACTTTTCAATACCATCGATTTGTTGTTGAGATATTACGGAGGTCATGTGCTATCGCGAAGTTTGGCGCTAACGTAAAGTCTGACAGGAAATACAAAATAGACATATCGGCGTCAGAGAAATGATTTGTATTAAGATCGTTATCTTTTCAATGATTGTCTTCTTCAAATGAATTCTCTTCTTCAATTCATTCCTATCTACTTGTGTGAGTGGATTCGAAAGACATTCATCTTGAGAATATCCTAAAAAAAAAAAATCACAGTTTACCGTATTTAAAAAAAACCGTTAGAATTACTGCAGGGATTATAAGTAGAAGATATCATGGGAATTCCAAAAGTCTGATTATGTTTCTCTTTAGATTCATGTATAGCTCGAAGCGTCAGCGGAAATAATCTGTATTGCCTGATTAATAATCACATTGGCAAAGGAATATTAGGCCTAATAGCTTTAAGATAATTAAAATCGTTGGAAACTGCTCTGAAAGAAACAACATGGAAAGCTTAATTCATTAGTATAATTAAAGTTAAATAAAAACAGTAAAAAAAAAAAAGAGAGATTTTAAACAAATATCAATTCCGTTCTTTTAAGGATAGGTTTCGAAACTGTAAGTATTCTAAATCTTCAGTTATTCAATTTTAGAATAATTACGGATGAATTATTATTGTTTAATGAACAGATGAAGTTAATACAATAGGTCCAAAATATGAAATTTGAAGCAAAGAATTTCAGCAATTTTTAAAAGAAAGCTGTTTGATAAGTTGGTTGAAATTTCGATGTTCATTTTTTCTTTTCCCCTGCACTACGAAATTCTCGATTCTTCAGTGAATGCTCAATGTATTTTAATGACACATTACAACAGCAAGAAGACGTTATTAAATTAAAGCTAATCTTAAGAATAATAAATTGAAAAGTAAAGTTAAAAGAAATGATTAAACTTTTTATGTACTTAAATTTATTACAATTAAAAACCTCGATAATTTTGTAACAGCTTATATGTAAATATTTTTAGAAATCATTTATTTATATTTATATGTATATATCTGTATTTTATTCATTTTAATCTTTACCGTTATTTATTTTAAATCGTTCGTTTTCTATTTCCTAATTATTGCTGTTCTGTTTATTTTTAAATTCTTTTCCGTTACAGCCGTTTAATTAGTTAATTAATTAATTTAAGTTCGTTATGTTTTTATCCAATCATTCTGTATATTTTTAATTAATCTTCCAATCAAATCACACTATGTAAATACTATAAAAACCAATGTTTTTAATCTATTTGAATTAATCTATTCGATTCTTAATTTTAATAATTTCAAAATTTCCAGAAATCAAATGCTTTTAATTAATCATGGAATTTTTTGTTTTGGTTTCTCGATGCTTATGTTTGTATCAAAAAATGTCTAATATATGAATTTATAATAAGGTTCATTATTTGTTCATTACTTAACGAAAATAAGGTTCTTTATTTCTGATAAATAATTGAAAAGTTCATAACAGTTAAGAGTTTATTTAACTAGAATATTATCTTTCCTTCCAAATCTTTTTTTAAAATCATCCGTAAAGAAAGATTCGGCTGCCCAAAATTTTATATTTTGAATTTTCCGCAACGTTGCTAAACTTTCTGTGAATAAAAAACTACCAAGGAATTTCATTATCTTTCTTATTGTTTCTTTCTTCTCAATTAATACAGGTAATCGTTTATTTCACTAAATTAACAATTTTACGTTTTTATCAGAGATAATTTTTATAAGTCTTAATAATTTTTTTCAAGAGTGTATTTTGTGACGTTATAGATTGTAACCTCTAGTCGGAGAAGTACCGCATAGTTCAAAGTTCGAATTCGGAAATCAAAATGATTTCTTTTTCGGTATACCGAAGACCCGGAAATTGCCAGGAGAATTTCTCCAATTCAAAACCTTGTTGAAACAGAAATCTCTTTTAAAAAAATATAAAATTTAATGATTTTCAAATGAATTACTGCTTTACGTATCTTCAGTCATCACTTCAAGCGATCTTCATTCATTTACTCTAAACTATCTCTATTTCATTACATATGTTTGTTTTTTGTTGTTGCTTTAATCTCACGTACATTTCGTTGTCGATTTTTAATGGTGCAATTGCGACAGAGGCTAGGCTACGCCAGGAACAAGGTAAGAAATTGCGAACAAGTCATTGAAAGGAATTGCAACACATGCAGAAGATCCATGCCCATACCGAACTCGAACCTATGTTCAAGCATATCAATGCCAAGGCAGACAGTCGCCTTGACCACTCGACTGTGACCTAGTGCATAGGAAACAATGTTACATCCGGGCACTGTCGAGTGGTGAGAGGCCACGGTCTGACAGTGCTCAACTTTGATTCGAATGCCGACGCAGGTTTAAATGTTTCTTTCTCTCTTCGATGTATAATTCGCTTCCTTTAAAAAATTAATAGTCTTGGTCTAAAAATAAAAAGGCCGCAGTGCACTATGGCTGTTCAAAATCTATAACCTATGTAGGCATAATTAATGATTCAAAATAATCTTTGAAAGAAATCAAGTTCATCTGGTTGTATTATGATACATTTTTTATTTCTTTTTTTATAATATTCTACGAAGACCTCATTTCCTTTTAATAAAGACAATTCTTCATGTTATAAAATTTTAATAATAGCCTATTTTTTCACTGTGGGCTATTCAACATCTATAAATTTCATTTGAACATACATATAATATAGATATGTAGAGTCAGTGATACAATTTGAATTTGGCAGTCGTCTATTGATATTTCCGCTATGAAAAGAATATCTCATTCAATGGGAAGTCGGATTTCCAAATTCAATTACCAGAAATTCAAAGATTGCCGCGACCAATGCGGTTGGGTCTGACTGACGGAACTAATACCCGGAAATGTAAATTATAGAATCAAATTAGAGGGAGATCGATTCCCAAGGTAAATAGTACTTTGTTCTCATTTGATTGAAACCCATTTTTAAAGGTTAAGTTACAGCAGTGCAGACTTAGTTTTTGACTTGATTCAACGCTAGACCTATTTCTCATTTCAACCACTGAGATTAGATTCTGAAATAATGCGTGGGTGATGAGGTTCCTTTCGATGAAGCCAATCTTGTTTTCTTCTTCTATTCTTCGTCTGCACAAAACTTCTTTGTCGAAATAACGAAAATGAAGTCTTGGAGAGAATGTTAACGGAAAAACATCTTCAACAAATATTAAGAGGTTTTTTTATTATTTACATATTTAAATTCTTACAAATTTGAATAAGCTATTATTAACTAGAATTCTGAGATTAAGAATAACGTAAGATTTGTTAAATATTGTTGATCAATTTCACTTTTTTTGTTTGTCACAATGAACATGGTATGGATTTATAAAATAATTGGATCTTGCCCAATCTTTTTCAAGTCTTCAAACATCAAATTAATTTATATTATGTAAGCATAATTAGCAATAGAAATGATATTTCCATGAATATTTTTTTCTGCTAATTTTTGACTACTTAATTTCAATGCTCCATTGAGTAGAGTCAGTATGCCTATTATGAGACCCCAGCCTACAGAATGTACTAAGTGCTGCCGCCTGGCGACTGGAGCGTGAAACAGTAGTCTAATGAATCATCCGTCAGCGGTGAGTCAGTCGAGTGTTTCCTAGCGCAAACAAAGGTTCAGTAATTTTTTCCCTGAATTTGTGCTCGTCGACTTTTTTGCACGTGTATTTTCATTGGCTGTTTTCACCTTTAAGATAAGACTCGTTTTGAAACTCTTAGTATCGGATAGGTAGCTTTAACTGTGTAGTGTAAACATGCCGGTTTGTTTTTAAGCTAATGTTAAGCCTAACCTAAAAAATTCGTAAAAAAAAGATAGGGTCTCATATTAGGCATTCTTTTTTTTTTTCATCATGCAAAGCTTGTTTACATTTTTTGTTTTCATTTTTAGATGCCTTCCGAAACAAAACGCAAAAAATGGGATCCTGTAATGATGGTACGAGCTGTCAAAGCCGTAAGAAGTCGTGATAGGGGCTACAAAAAAAGCTGCAAAATATTTTGAAGTTCCAAAAAGAACTCTGGACCGTTATGTTAAGGATTCAGAAAAAAACAGCTGAATCACTGGTAGACGTTAGTTTGCGAAGACGGCCTACTTTACCACAACACATTGAAGATTCGTTAGTAAAATACTGCATTGAGATGGATTCAAAGTTTTATGGCTTAAGAATGAGGGATATTAAAAAAAATGGCATTTCAGCTTGCTATGAAAAATGGTTTAAAGCATCCGTTTTCATCAGAAAAAAAATGTGCTGATGAAAAGTGGTTAAAGGGATTTTTATAACGACACCCACAACTGTATAAAAAAACCTCAAGCAACATCGTTCGCAAGAATTAAGGGATTTAGCCCAAACAATGTGAAATTTTGGAATCTAAAAACGAAAAGTAAGCAAAACCTGAAGTAAACTTCAACTAATTCGTTTAAATGTCATTTTTCTTTTTTACCTATTAGCGATGAAGATAAATACAGTAAAACCCCGTTATTACGCTCCCGCTTATAGCACTATCCCGTTCTTTACGCTCCTTTCGTACGGTCCCTGGAATTTTCTATGTAACTCTGTATACTTTTACCCTCTTCAAATCCCGCTTGTAGCGCTTTTTTTACATCGGAAATTTTGTATCGAAAAGAAATGTAACACTGTAAAGATTCTTTTATTTCCCTGGTAGGAGGGAATCTTTGAACTCTTTGAAAAAATGCGGGTCTGTGATACAATAAATTAGTGCAAAATGTCGAAGCGGAAATCCCTTTCTATAAGTGAAAGTGAAACCGTAAGTACGACGAGAACTCTACACTAAGTCAGAAGGATTTCGCAGAATCTCTAGGAATTCCCTCATCCAGTCTGAGAACAATAATAACCAAAGATTTTTTTAATAGGAAATAAGCTCACATTTGCACTATATCTATTGCAGAATCAAGTATCTTTCCTGTAAAATGGTGTCGAAATGTTTCCCCATCTCATAAATCATTTCCCGTCTGTAGCGCTATCCCGCTTATTACGCTTGTAGTTCATGGTCCCTTGACGAGCGTAATAACGGGGTTTTACTGTATTACCTAATTATTGTTTAAAGTTTTGTTTTTGACGAATTTTTCAGTAATTACAATTCATTTTTTTAGTTATAGAAGAGGGTCTCATATTAGGACTATTTTTTTCAAACCCCCAAAATGTAATATTTGTGTTTAAAATTTAATACAAGACAAAATGTAAAGTTGTTTTAATTTTCTGTCATTGTTATTTGTAGTAAAATGTATGCCTTAAAAGAATATCACGTTGGTACTGTAATTCCTCACTTATTTTCCTAGTTATAGATGAAAATAAAAAAGGGTCTCATATTCGGCACACTTACTCTACTTTTTTTTTTAATCCAAAGCCCATTTGAGAAGTGAAAATTTTGTAGTCTTTTTGCCCAATTAGTTGTAGCCCTGATACATTTCCCCTGATAAATTCCGAAGAGATTGTGTCCTTCTCAGATATAACGTAAACTAACAAAGGAGAAAAAGAAAACAAACTCGAAGCGGGAACCTAAATCTGAACTTGCAATCAAGTTACCCGATTAGCAGCCTGGATCATTCGTTCACACAAGGGAATTTATAAGCGTTTCAACGAAACGCTTGAAACGGTGAATTTATGTAATTTAAAATAGGGAATTTATAAGCGTCAATTTCTGTAATCAAATCAGCTTAATTTTCTTTTCGTAAAAATCTCATTTGAATTAAATTGGGGGCCGTTCAAGTTTTAGGTAAGCATTCATGGGGGGGAGGGGGTTCAAGCTTTGTTTATTTTTGCTGACAACGGAGGATCAGAGAATGTTTATAAGACAGACAAACATGCACGCGAGAGAGTTTGCTGCGCGGGATTGACGGTTTTTTTTTTTTAGTATTTCATGTGTACTGTTATACTTAATTTGTTACATTTTAATTCAGGAGTGAATTTCATGTAATTTTGACTGTTTTAATTTATTGTTCATTGGTATTGACTGTTAATGGTTTGGCAAATCTTACGTAACACAAGGGGTCTAAAAATGTGATTACGTAATACTTGAATGACCCCTTATCATATGAATAAAAAAGTTATGACATCATTTTTACAGAAACTGCTGCAACAGTAAGCAATAAATTTAAATCAAAATTAAAACAGCTCGGAAAAGTAAAAGCATTGGTTTAAAATATCGCCCATCAGTTCAAACAATGGAAAGGAATAAATCATTTGTGTTGTGGATTTTCGGTTTTTTTTTTAGAGATGGTCATAGCAAATTCTAATTCTTACGTTAAGAAGATTTCAATAAAATGAAATATTTATTAATTTTACTTATACAAAAGTAATAAATATTTCATTTCCTACCAAATTGTGAAAAATAACTTCAAACAAAATTTGCTGCCAAAAATTCATGGTTTATGATCAAGGAACACAAAACAAAACGGAAAAGAAATTAAAAAAAGAAGTATAAACCAACGTTAGCAAAAAGTCATGATAAAAACCCTCCTGGAAATTTCAAAAGATAGAAGGGGTAAAATTTTGAAAACAGGAGAAAAGAAATTCAGGATCCTTTAAGCTTAAAAACTTATCGCAAAGGAGATATCGTTACAGTATCTTCTGAAAATTAATGAACTCCTCAAAATCGATGTCGTTTTTGCTTACAATTTTCATTAGGGAAAAGGGATTTTAGATATTAATCCATTTTAACCTAATAGCTAAACAAAAGTATTTTGATGATTTTAATTATGAAAATAAAATTGTTTAACGTACGCAAATTTACATTCACATTTATTATTCATTTAATTAATGGTTGTACATAGCTCTTATTATTTATTTGCTTGATTTTAATTAGTGAGACCGTTTGATTTCTTTCGGTTTAACTACATATATAAAAGAAAATATTGCTTTTTATTTCTGCCCGCTACTCTTCCGAAACCATAAGACACAGAAATACAAATAAAGGTTTAAATGTTTGCTGTAATATTGAGGAAGGCTACATTTTAGTTTTCCTCGACGTGGGTCAATCGGAAGTCACATGACGTGAGCTCAACTTCTAAACCGTTCATTTTAGATGACCACAATGCAAACACAACAGAATGAGCTTTTTACAGGTAGTCCGGTGACGATCAAAGGCCACGAGAAATTGACCTCAGAATCCAAGGTCACGTGATTACTTGACAGGTTTGCTAGTTAGTCCTAAAAGACGGTTGGCGTTGTCGCTATGACATCGGCCTCTCACCTCTGAGTACCGGGGTTCGGTTCTCATGTGGGTTTCGTGATGGTGGACGATCCGAGCTGGGCAGGTTTTCTCGGGGTTCTCCCATTTCCCCTGCACTTCTCCCACCATACTTTCTCAGTCTTTCTCTCCATATGTCCTTCTTTCCGTGGGTTAGTACAATAGACCTCCGGTCGCAGTGCTTGGCTTCTCTGCCACCCACATTCACTACATAAACATAGTCATAAAAGAATTTATTTCAAAAAATTAAGAAGTTATTCAAAGCTAATCAGTGAATTCAACCCTTTAACTTATCCTACAATAAAACATCCAAACACTTAATCTAAAATAAACTATGGCAATTCAATGATTAGAGCAAATTTTCTCAATAAAAACTCTTTTTTTCTCTGGCCACAAAAATAAAGAACAAAGTAAAAGTAGAAATTAATTTGAAAAACAAAGTAAATCAGTGTACTTAAATAAAAACTAGGGACTACATTAACTAAAGCACATGTTCCAAATGTCAAACGTTTAAGTTATTGTTTGTTTTGGTAAAGCTGGTGTAGCTTAATAATTAGCATCTGATGTGTTCAGTTATATAACCTAGCACCATAATAGACTACTATCTATTGTTTTTAATACTTAATAATTCCCATTATATTTTTAATATATTTGAAGTTTCTTTATTCTATTCTTGATAAAAGATTTATTCTTTATTTCAATAAACATTTAACCTTTTCTACTGTTTTATAATTGTATTTCTAATTTAAAAATAAATAAGCAAACTTACGGATCGAAAACAATCTTTGATGATAGTTCAAAACTGAATAAAAAGTTCTTATTTTATTTACATATATTTTTGAGGTAATTTCTTATTAATTGTGAATATTTATGTTATTCCTTCCTTCCTTAGGTGCCTTCTCCCACAGGGAGGTTGGCGATCAGCATGTACCACAGATCTCTATCTCTTGAAACATGTATGATGTCCTGAGCATTAAGTCCAGTCCACTCACGCAGGTCATCCATCCATCTTCTTCTTCTTCTCCCAACGCTTCTCTTCCCTTCTATCTTTCCCTCAAGTGTCAATTTAGGTATCTCTTTATGTTATTGCTCTTATTTAATTTCATTGTAAAGAGGTGTAAATATTAGTAAATGAACTTGACTACAACAATGGCCATATGTAACCCTGATTTCAACGCCCCTAGAATATTAACGAACAAAAGAACTGCGAAAGCATCTGATAAACAAAGAGCAACAGTGTCTGCCACAAGCTATCTGCGCCGACAGAGTGCGCTGTCTGTTCGCGAAATGCAATTTCAAGCAATCCAATACCGTTTGTTGACATATCGAATTTTGTCCACAGGTAACTATGACAACCTTCTGCGTCATCACCTTACCAATTCGACATTGGAGCATTCCACTTACTACGTTTGTCAGCTGAAAACGAATTTGTTGACACACGAGGAGAGAGGGGAAAAAAAAAGATAATTTTAACATTAACTTATTAATTGGCGTATCTCATTTACCAAGACTTAAAATGCGATAAGGAGATAACAGAGACAGAGAAGAAAATGAAAGAAAGAAAATCTACAACAGATAAAGTAAAAATTTATTGTTAATCAAAACTGCCTTAGAATAGGTTCAGATTTGTTTTTCGAGGATCAGGTTTAGGCTGGGATTTAGGCAATTTTTGCGTAAAATATGTAAAAAACTTGTCAAATTATTTTATAAACTAAGTATAAATTTCAGATACATTTTATATCATTTACATTTCAAACCTTGAATTGAACGATAAACACATCTTTTCTTTATGTGCGTCTGAGTAGATGTACTTTTACCTTTCATCGTTTCGTCCAATTACGTAAAGCTAAAATGTCATTAAAGCTTAAATACTAAGTAAGCATTTTTTCATGGAAATTGGAAGCAAAGCGTGGGATTCAAATAAAGCGTTCTTTTAAAGTCAAGGCAGGAAGCGACTTCCTCTAAAGAACGGCGGAGATGAAATGATTAAGCCGGATGTAGAATACCAGAGTGAAAATCCTGCGATATTCGTCCGGTAGTCACAAGCACTTCCGATTGTTGGCTGAACGAATTTTCAATTGAAAAAAACAGAGAATTACAAGGAAGGAAATTTAAAATAAGTAAATACATGTGTTTGGATTTTTGAAGGTCAAACGGTAGAAGTTGATAATATCTAATCATTAATTAGAAGATTAAATTAGACTGAAAATAAGAAAATAAAGCCGTTCTCCATTAGATATCATTTCATTGTAATAAAGGAATAATAACAAAATATCTGAGTCTGCGGCTACGGCTTAACTAGTACATCAATCATATATGAGATTACTGTAATATAAAAGTAATAATAATAATAATCAAAAATCCTTAACAAACAAAATAAAGATACATTGAATTTTATATATTAAAATTTTAATTATCTCTATTTATTCAGTATGTATGCATAAAAATATTAAAATTCTTTCTTGAATTACGATTTTTATTTTTAACTAGCCGGGTATCGTCGCTTCGCTCCGGAACCCTTGCATATACAGCATTAAAAACAACAACTTTATTTATTTAGCAAATTAATATCTAGATCGGAGAATATACGACTTCCCAGCCCATTGCTTCTCCGCTTAACTTTGGCGCCACACACCTGGGATTGTCAAAAAAAATCATGTTTTTACCTGTCACAGGTGTGACATCTGCATAATAGATATATGTGCGTAGTATAATAGATATATAATAATAGATGTGCATTTCTGATTTTTGATTTTTTTTAGTTAATAATATGCATGTTAAACTTTATTTCTAATCTATCATTTAATCTGTTATTTTAAATTTAGAAAGATCTATCTTGCGATAGATCTTAAAATTATTTTTATCTACTCCAATGATTTTATTTTACTTATTTTAATAACTTTTTTTTTAATACAAAACCAACTTAAATTTTATTTCAGCAATTTTAAGGCTTTTTTTTATTTTTTCATTTCCGTGATCTTAGATCGCCAGATAAGCTAATTTAAGAATCTTGGATCAGAAATCTGATTATCAAACGACATTGTATGGTAAAACTACCTTATCAATATTTATAGGGACTGGTTTTTCAGAAGGTTGCTATTATTCTTTTTTTTTTTCATTTCTGGGTCAAAAGTCAAATTAAAGTAAATTTTATGCTGTTGGGCAACAGACTTTTTAGAAATTCTCACTCTAACGTTTCTCGAGATAAAAATCTCGCTCTGATTTGAGGGAACTTCTCTGGAAGACTTTCAGAAGATGTGCTGGGAAGCCACTGTAAATACTTGAGTCTAAGGACAAACACAGCACAGAGAGACAACGTAAACATTATACCCTCCAAGAATCTGTATTATTATTATTAATGTTTCTAATTCTCTTTTTATTTTTAATAATAATAATAACAAACTCCGACAACATTGAAAAATAAAAATTTAAGAAAAACAGCTGCTGGAAAAGTTTTATTTTATTAAATACAATAATCTCATCTTCGACGGGAAGTGAATATTTGTCTCTGATTTCCTAGCCTTGTCGTGATGTTGTCAGGGGGGCTAGCACATGGTCCGTTGGGGCCCATTCGCATATAGTAGTAGTATAATAATCTCTGAAAGTAATTATTCTTTCTTTTCTTATTCTGATTTTTATAGATTAAGAAATTACCAAACACACCAAAAATTGTTAAAAAGCCTTTACAATAAAAATGTTTAAAAATACATTATGGAAAACCAGAAGGAGAGCTTTCGGAACCTTGTGCGATTCCCTTGTCAATGTCAAGATTCCGGAAGCTCTCCTGTTGGTTTTCCGTAAAGTATTTTTAAACATTTTTATTGTAAAGACTTTTTAACAATTTTTGGTGTGTTTGAGGATTTCTTATTCTATTAAATGCAATTTTAACATAAGTTAATAAGATTATTTAATTAACAATGAGACTATAATGGACCTTTACACAAATATTAACAATTAAAATTAAAATCAAGGCGACGTTTCAAAGTTCCAGTATTCGAACTTTTTCTTCAGATTTTTTTCTTATTTTTTTTTGTTTTCTTTGCCTGACGAAAAAGTTCGAACACTGGAACTGAAATGTCGCCTTGTTTTGATTTTAATTGTTAATATAAGTGTAAAAGTGCATTGTGGTCTCTACATTAACTAGATTTTAACTGCACGTTAAAACAGTTTAATTAACGAATAAGACTATGTTTATATTTTAAAAGGATTTCCATTCTAAAGATTTTTATGAGAAATAGAGCCTTCTTTTTAATTAATTTAGTTTAACAAATTAAAAAGCGAATCAACGGAGATTTAGATGAAATTTTCGAAAGTAATTATATTTTAGCAATGTTTAATTCATTTACCGCTTAAGGCCACTTTTCACAATTTTTCAAGATCCACTGCTGGGAAACGTTTAAGTAACGACAGATAACGGATTAAACTAAAAGGTTGATAAAAATAAAACAGCAAAGTTCTATTTAAAAGATAAATCAATCGTCAACTGTGGGCCTCATCTTCATCGATATTTTTTGGAGGTTAAATGAATAATAAATCCATTCAGGAAAGAAAATACTTTTCAACTAAAATGTAATTATTTGTTACATTTACGTTACGTTATTTAAAATTAATTTCTGCGAATAAACCTTAGACAATGCCGTATACAAAATTCGGAAGAGCAAATAAGGTGGGTGTCCCTGATATGGCCATGCTAAGGTTTGAGAATTTTTCTAGCCGCCATTTTGGAAAAAATCAAAACCATTTTTTGTTTTAATCGTTCTCAATCTAATGAACTTTCATAAAAAATTTTGTCATTCCCCATAAAAATAGTTTTACTGGTCCGAAAAAACAAAATTCCAAAAGTCTACCTAGTGGCCATATCAGGAACCTGATATAGCCACCCTTATTTCATATTCTACAAATCGTGTTTTTTTTTTTTCAGTTTCGCAATTCAGTTCTACTAAAATTACATAATTTTGATGTAAATGAATATACATTACACTAAATAATCCTTTTTTTTGTTATTTAAAAGTGGGTTCAAAACAGGATTCCCACTCTTCACAGCGCTCACTGCCTTGGACATGGCTTCTTAAGTCCACAATCCCCTCTTCGTCACGTTGTCAGACATTATTTTATATCTAAAACCCAGAAAAAAGGTTTTTATTGAGTAATTTTATCAGGAGAAAAAATAAACTTGAAGTGAATTTGATACGGCCATGTTTCACTTAATACGGCGAAGTGGGTGGCCATATCAGGAGCAGGTCAGCTTTCACGAAAACTGGTTATTACGAACAACTCGTAAAAGATACGCCATCAACGACAACACCAATTGAAAGAACATTAAAAACTGAATAGATTACGATGGTTTTCATGAAAAAAGTATTTGAAGACATGCACAAAACAAAGGAGACTCATCAGAGAAACACAAGAAGCAGTCATACGAAAAACACAAAACAGACAACTGACGCCATATTGCTCAATCTGGCTGGATGGTAAATTATCACGTGGCACATTAGGGAGGCCCCTGACTGGATGGTGATGCCATTTAGCGGAATTTTTGGTTAGCTAACTCACAAAAGGTGGGTGGCCATATCAGGAACATAGCCATAACATGGGCACCCCCATTATAAGTTTTAACATATTGTAATGATTTTTATTCACTGTATATATTAACATTTATCTTTTTATAATAGCCCTATTTATTCGTGTATATTCTTAAGTTATCTTACGTTCATAATTGTATTTATCCTTAATCAGAGTTTATTTTATTATTAATTGTGTATTCTAACTTTTACTGTTTATCATTTAATTCCGTTATTTTATTCAAATTTTCCGTTGACCGTGCTTCTTTTCCCTGATTCGTTATTATTTAAAAAGATAGTTAAATATCAGTTAAACCCACGTGTAATTTAAATCCACCAATCAATTTGTAAAGCACGGCAACCAATCACTGCCCTTGTACATAAACTAAGTTATTTAAACCCCTGCAGCACATGAATAAACAGAGACTCCTTGCCAGATTTTATTCGAGTCTAATCGTCTAATTTCACGAACCAGAGACCGCGAACATTCACCACAAAGTAATTTGTGTGTAAATAGTTACTAGTTAAAAAAATAACTTCAGTGAATTAAATTTCAAACATAATAAGACAAGATTATTAAATGTCATCAATTAAAGATATCTAACGATATCAAGCTTTGAAATCTCAATAAAGATGTTGTAAAACTGATACGAAATCTTAGATCTGATTTTCTGTTTTTTTTTGATTAAACAGATCAATTTTATAAATAAATAATTAAATGATTTAAATAATATGAAAACTAGGTTTTAAACGAAATATTAAAAAAAATTAAATCAAACTATTTACAAATGATATAAAATATTCTGTCAAATTCTATTTTTCGTTACCATAAATATTTGGACTAAACCAAACCAAATGAATAAATAATAAAATGAATGAAAAATAATAAATTATGAAAGTCATTAGATGTCTTTATTTTTGTTATAGGATGAAGTAAGTGTTGTAGACATGATTTATTTATTTATTTATTTATTATTTTTTTAATTTTCGAAATCTAAGATGATTTCGAAATATTTTGGTGCTATGCAAGGAAATGATTTCCTGCAAAATAGAGATTAGCTGTTACTTCAATGACTTCAAGACAGAGCCCGAAACAGCAGCAATGTAACCTTACTAAAAATACATCAACTTTTTCATTCTCTTGATATTACACATTTTGTTTTCAATATATAAAGAAATGACATCTAAGGATTAAAAAAGCTGTATTTCTCATTAGGAATGCTACGATTGACTTTAAATTGCATATCTTTTCAATTTTTTTTTCCTGTACGCATTCAATTTCTGTTTCATTTTGAATAAATGTATCGTAAAAGCATTGATTCCGGTTGGTTAAATATAATTCGATTAGAGAAAGCGACGCATCCAGTGGTCAGATCGAACGCCATTTATTAGATATAATAAATCATTTATTACGTTTTATTTGAATATGAAAAGTAATAAAATCCTTAGAAAATATATTTATAACTATCCTTTGCATTTTATTTTACCAATATTTATGAAAAAATTAGAATCATTGAATTTTTGGAAAATCTACGGATGAAAAAAAAAAAAAATCACTTCGGAATGTTTGAATCTCTTCAGATAAAAAGAAATCTAAAATATGAGGAAAGTAACTGGGCTAATACAAAAATAAGATTTTTTTTCGTTATTTGAATTGTTTTGTTCAGTTAATTTTGAAAATTTTAATTCATCTACGTCGTAAAATCCTTTTCAATGTGCTTAAAATAATTATTTTTAACTTACACCTGTTTTCATTCTAAAATGAGAATTCTGTTTGTAATTTTAATACCACAGTTGTATTAAAGCAACACGAAGTTCATGCAGGAACTTGATGACTACTTTACTAACATGTTTTTCTTTTTTTTTATTTGTTTCTTTAATTTGGGAAAACAACAAGAAGTCTCCAAATTATTTGTAAATTATAATACTCCGCCGAATACAAAATTGAAGTTTTCTGTTTGTTGAAATTAATAAAAATCGGCAATTTTTATAAACTTAATTAACAGTTAATTATTTGTAAAATGAATGCGCAAATTGAAATGGGATTGGAATGAATTCTTTGATAGTAAATCCATTGTTTCATTTCTAAAAGTTTACTGAAGGAATTTTCATCGCCTTCATACGCTAATTTCTGTACCCGGATCCAAACGGAAAAACTTCAAATACAGTCGCCTCTTGTCCATAAATACTTAAGTTTCGAGAAGATCCATCGGCACTGGCTCCTAAGGCGTTTTAAATTACGATTTTACAGAATTTCTACATTCGTTTATCAACAAAATAAATTAAAAAAAAAATTACTTTAATATTTGTAGGCGTACGCTTTTTCCAAGCAGGAAAAATGACAGGGTAATCCAATCAGTTCTCAGCCCACCCACAAATTCACCTAAAGGATAATAATCGGAGTAAATTTGAGGCAGCCTTCGTTCGATTGGAGGATCGTTCACTATTTCAATTTAATTTAGATTAGGCTGTAGGTCAGCAGTGAAAATCTATGCAAAACTTAATAGTTTTATTTAATTTGTGTCGCGGGCGAAAGGGATTAAAACTCAGCAACGTCAATTTTTCGGATGAGGATTTGAGAGTTTCCATAGCAACCACAAATCCTTTTAAGCAACTATTTGCCAAACAGCGGATCTTTAATATTTTGAATACCCTGTGTAGAGGCTAGACAAAAAAATAACTTTACAACAGTATTGATAAACAACAAACAAACGAACAAACATTTCTGTCTTTTCCAGAATTCAAGAAATTTATAAAACTGGAAAAAAAAGGAAGGAAGGGGAAAAACAAATAAAAGACTGATTTATTTTTATGGCTTCACTTTGCAGGAAAGAAGACATAAATAATTAGGAATATCGTTATTGCTTTAGTTTTACTTATTAGTTTTACGTAGAATTTCAATAACTATATGTTCATGTTCCAATTTTTAATAATGTATATTTATATTTTGTTAGTCTTAAAAAGTTTTCAGTGCGCTGCAAAAAACATGTGTTAATTTAAATCATAAAATACATATCCATAATTTTTTTAGATTTTTTTATTATTATTTTATTAAAAAATATTTTATATTATTTTTAATAAAATAATATAAAAAACTATTTACTTATATTCATAATTGTAAATCGTAATTCATATATCAAAGATATTTTTACATACATATTAAGTTATATTAATGTTGAAAACAATTAAATATTTTTGATATATGAATTATAAATTGTAAGAAAAATAAAATTCGCTTAATTTTTTTTTTATTGATGTAAATGTATAATATCTACTTTTCATGAATTGTCTGGTAGAACTTTCGCAACAGCCAATAATTTACCGAAAATTCAAGGGTCTTCCTAACACTTACATAATAATATGCCTTTTCTCACTGCATCTTAGCATTTTCCTAACTAAATTCCTAAGCAGTAATATCCCACTCTAAATAGTGAATATCCTACATAGATATCCTAAGATAACAATAATAAGACCGTTCTTTTATCTAATTTTCACCTCATCAGTCAACGTGAAGTCATTCTTTTTTTCCTTGTTGATGTTCTTCTGTAAATAAACTACGTTATAGCGAAGATATGAATTCATATCCTGTTCCTGACAATGAACAAATGAAGATGGGAATTCTATCCGTCCCAATTTGCAAGCGAAACCTTTTCCATTACGTCATTGGAAAGAGGAAAAAAAAATTGTCGTACACCCATAAAAAAGAAAGCAGGATGAAGATATGTTACCTTCGAGCCAATATTGTTGCTCTGCCATTGCTGCATATTTCCTTTTACGAAACTGGACCTCAGCGTTGCTGTGCGTGGCCATGATGGGCAAGCCGTGCATAATAAGCCAGTTCATCCACGTAACGCGTTATCCTCACAGTGGCTGGAACTCCGTTCGAGATAGGCCCAATGCAGCCAACGTAGCTCTTATCTCCTTCCGTGCATATAAACACAGCAGCTTCTTTAAGAGCGGCTGAACCAACCACCATCCAAACACCCAAAAACTAAGAAAAAAAAATTACACACTGGAGAAATTTCTGCACGAGTTTTAATCCTCCGTAGTGGCAAAAAAAAAAAAAAAGATGGAGTTAAAGTTTAATAAAGACATTTCAGCAGCAGACGGAGGAAAGTTAAAATACAGGTTGAAGCCACTCTTGCGTCTACGAAGTAAATCTCCCTCGAAAACAATCCACGGCAGGAAATTGTTTCTGGGAGATTCTGCTCCAACATCGTTGTTTTACTTTTGATTTATTATTAAAGAACAAACATATTCATTGTAAAAGTTTGAGAATATCAGTAAAAATATTCAACTTTTTATGATGAAGTTCATTTTTATTAAATAGAACTTCAAGACTTTATTATTATTATTATTATTATATCGAAAAAGTTTCAAACCATGGGATTCCCCAGCTAAGACAATATGGCGGGTCAAGGACCAAAGCACGTATTGCCAAGTGTATTAAAAAAAAAAAAAAAAAAAAAAAAAAAAATTATTATTATTATTAAGCTGATTAGTGTAAACAATAATAATAATAAGCATCTCCTTTTGTTTTACAGCGATGAATTAGGTCAAGAAGTTCCCAGAAGAAATTCCTTAAAATCATGAATATTCTATTTTGAGGTTTTTCTATTTTACAAGAAAAGTGTCTGTATTAATTGGATTTACGTGACTTAACATAAATACCTGAGAATTTAATCAATTTCCAGCAATTGTTGATTGTATTCGAGATATATTACAACTTATTATTACAATATTTTAATTCTAAGTTATAAGATAAACAATTGCTGGAAATGAATTAAATTCGGAGATATTTAAAATATTAAGTTTCTAAATCCGTTTATTTTAACAAACTATGTGTGCAAATTTAAACCGGATGAAAAAAAGATAGACTACGATGCATTGTTAGATTTCATTGTTTGTATTGCTTGAGTAATTCTTTTTCTGATGGAGTTTTTGTTATTATTCTCCATAGGAATTGAAATAGAAAGATACATGGTCTCCAATCCGTTAGTAGGCATGTTCAGATTCATTAAGGAAGAACTCACCCGGAGACATAACGATTTCATAAGCCTACTTCTCCTTGGTAAAGTAGAATAAAATTTCTTGGGAAAATTTGAATGGAAATACAATTAAAAAAAAAAAAAAAATAAGACAAAACCAGCGAATTAATTCCAATTTCTTTTAAGTAATAAAAGATCCTGAAAATATTTGAAAGTGGATTTGCAAGTTTTTGTTTCGACTAAGAGCGATTTTTAACTTTCTTCCTTTTTTTTTTAAAATATTAATTTATTAATAATTTTTAACGTGCGTTGAAAGTTAATAAGATACAATAAAAGTTATAATAAAAGTTATAATAAGATACGCCTGTGCATCGGCTTGGACATTGTATCTTATTAATTTACATTTTTCAGAAAAGCTCATATTTTAGCAATTTCTTGGGCCTTATTTTTAGCGACCCATTTGGGAGCTATTGCGTTTATCCTGTTCGTCTGTCCGCTTTTGTCCTTCCTAACAACTCCCAAACGGAAGGTCGGATCGGCAAACGGACTTCAGAGGCCCAAACACCATAGGAATAGGGTATTTTTTCTGTCTATCCGGAAAAATACGGACAGAGTCGACTTTGTTTCGCAAATTTGGGAAATTGTTGATCGACTTGAAATTTGGATATGATTTAGTTTAGAGTGTCTAAACAATCTATATTTTTATTCAACCATATCTATAACAGGGTACGGACAAAGCCGACTGTTTCCGGAAACTGTGTCTGCATTTTTCCAGGTAGGCAGAAATAAAAATATATTCATTGTGTAGCAGACAATTGAAAATAAAGCGTATCCAAATTTCAAGTCGATCGGTAGTTGTCCAGGAAAAAAATTCCCAAACTTCACCTTTTTTTTTTTGAAATTTATTATGCGCACGTTCAATGTGTGCATGGGTTTTAATGGGTCGCCCTTAATTTTATGCTTTAGCAAAAAAATTGTTTTACTTGTTACATATAACTTTTGATTTAATTTGTTTCTCTCTTGTTTTTTTTTTTTTGCAAATACATCATTTTTAAACTATTACAGATATTAAATCGGTATATATCTCTATTAGTTTAAATATATATATTTATGTTACTGTATTTAAGTATTAAAAAACGTTTCTATAAAATCCTTGAGGATTTATTACTACTGGGGAAAAAAAAAACCCTGTCTGCAATTTATAAACTACTTAGATAAGGAAATCCTCTTGTTTATGAAAGAGATGATATCATTCAAAAATTTCAGGAAAAATGTATAATGCAATTTCAGCACACATTCATAACGGAGACCTTCAATTGCACGAAAATGCCTTTGTCCTAACAGTCTCAATCTAGGAAGGCAAACCCATTTATCGCCCCAAATGAATTTGTAATAAAATATATATAAGAAAATTATAATGAAATTTATATAAAGATATTTTCTTACCTGTTAATTCTTTCACCGATTGCGATCTAGGCGGAGGAATCATCTAAAATGTAAAGGGAAAAAGTGTTTTAATGATAGGAATAACTGTAACACAACACATTTAGATAACTTAAACATCCCATATCGTATCAAAATATTTACTTAATTTCTTACTAAAAATTAGAAAGAAAAAAAACTTAAAAAAAACTTGATTTTTTTTTTAAAGTTTTTTTTTTTTTCATTAAAAAAAACCTTGATTTTTTTTTAATGTGATAACTAAAAGCTAAATTAACTAAGTAACTTGGTACAGAATATTATTTATTTTTTCATCTTTCTAGTCCTTTTCGATCTACAGATTGCAACATTTTGAACTTTTTATCTAGAAAATCTTAGGTTATTTAGGAAATTTTGTTTCCTTGATTACTTATGTATAACTGATCAATGCGCCTTCCACATTAAATTGCATGTTTCTTTGACGCAGTAATTCTGGGCTTAGATCAAACCTAATTGAAATAACAAAACATTCTTGAATTTGCTGAAAGATTTACTGTTTATATTGTTTCAAATGTAAAACAAAACTGTAATTTACGACAAAGAATTAAAATGAAAGATCACAAATTTTAAGAAATGGGAAAATAATCTCAAAAAAATTTCAATTCAATATTTTCATTAGATTTTCATTCATAACATAATACCTATATATTTTGTCAGAATATCAAGGAAGGGGTAAGATCTCTTTCGAGATTTTGATTTACATTTTCTATATTATTACTGAACTATTTCAATTTTAATTGATGTTAAAATTTCAAATTATACAAACGAATTAAGGAAAGTTGAAATTAAAAAAATATAGAAAGAAATTTTCTTTTTCTTTTAATTTGTAATTTTTCGTGATTTATTAACTGATTTTCCCTTTTAAAAATATAAATCACACTGGTTCACGATGACTTCATTGCAGCGAACATTTCAAGGTTTTTAGGGCAATTGTTTTGTTATTGTCTGACGGTGCAAAATATCAAGAGCAAACTTCGTATCCGAAGAGTCTCTGCGCAACGGATCTCTAGGGTCATACTAAACTACTAGAAGAATCCATTGAATTCCCAGGGAACAAATACTGATGTAGGAATGACTCCAGAATCGTTTCTCTTCAGAAAGATGAAGCAGCAGACAAACACAGGAAAGGAATTTTTTTTTCAAATATCCATGCCGACTTCGGGATTCGAACCTAGGTTCCGACACGTCTGTCTCATGGCAGACCGCCACTATACAGGAACAGCTTAGAATAATAACAGTACGCTAAATCTAAACTCAATATCACAAAATTATCATGTATTGATTTTTTGTTTTGTTTTATTTCAACATTTTTAAATGAAGATTCCACAAATTTAGAAGAGGATCGTTCACAAAAAAAAAAAATTATTGATTTTAGTAATTTAGTAATGACAAGTGACTCTTAAAGGGTTAAAGTGAAACACTGATATTTTGCTATTTCTACTTGAATCTATTTTTAAAGTTTGCAATAAAAAAAATAAAAAAATTAAAAATTTCTATTTTAATAGAAATATATGTAAAAAATTACTCATTTTACTCTTTTGTCAAAAATACGGTCTTCATTTTCGGATTAAGCGCACCAACATTATATAAAATACTCGACTTGGTTCAGGCAATAACCATAAGCAGACCTACGAAAGCTAAAGGAATGTTCGTAAGTTAGCCCTGATTTTGCGAAAAATGAATGAACTAGTAGTCTTCTGTAATACGAGCAACGAATGATAATTTTCGCAACCTAAAAATCGTCATTTTATACTTATTATCAGTAATGCATTAGCCTCTTTATAGAGGTTACGCATTAGTGGTTATCATAAACAAATTAATCTTTTTTTTTTTTTTTTTGAAAGGAAACTTTTCGAAAAAAAAAGTTAGAGGAACTAGTTCATGGTTTCTGCTAATGAGTTATTTATAAATAAAATGATTTATGTAACTATATATCGAATTGCAAGAGGCTGATCCGTTAATCGCAGCAATTAAATAGTTAAAGTACAATCAACCCAAACAGTTACCATTGCAATGAGACCCTAAAAATTGTAAGAAAATTGAAAGAAACATTTTCATTTAAATTGTGAACTACATTTATTTAAATGACTTAATTACCTTTGTATCAATAGGTATATAAATTTGAGCTTGCTAGCTATTAAAGACTATGTGAATAATTCCCCAGGAACAATTGTGGTAGTTTTGCTATATAACAGACAGCGAACGAAAGGATGATTAAAAACAAGCTCTTATGTTTTTTTATTAATCTCTACATGAATTTATCTCTGTGATCCTATAAATAGCCGACAATAATTTACTATAAAACAAAATAACTAATGTTAACTATTCATTACTGGAAATTTTCAAAATTTGACGAAAAGACTGGAATGATGGGGGCAATTGTTAACTAGGTTTATGTCTCATCAAAGAATCACTGATAAATTATGGTACATACAATACAACAAGCATGAAACTATTAATATAATGCCAATGTTTTCTAAGAAGTAGGCAATATAACGGAACGTTAGTAAATGAAATAAATTCTTTTTAAAAGACCATGGAGTAATTCGTCTCTCTCTTGTTCATATCTTCTATCTATCTATCTACAAATATAGATTTATTAATAGGCAACAAATTAAGTTGATAATTCTGAATTAGAGGAACAACAAGAAAATCTTGGACAACAAATTAGTATGGATGGAAGGTATTATGCCGGAAACTAATCGTAGAATCAAAGTCACATGGAATACTGGAATACTGAAAGCCACTATGAGAAAAGTTTTTACTCAATGTATATTACCAGTTCTAACATAAGCGGAGATGTAGGCTAGATATTGACCAGGAATGCAATTCCGAGACTGCAGACAACGCAAAAAGTGAATGGAAAGAAACGTGGAAAGGTGCATGTAAGGAATCACGCGACAAGACAGCAAAAGAAATGTACGGGTGAGATAGTAAACCAGTGTACTTGATATTATTATCATTATAAAAAAAGTTCAAATGGAATTGGGCTGGCCATGTAGCAAGACATAATGATAACAGATGATCAACACAGCTTCTAAACTGGATTCCAAGGAATGGAAGGAGGCTATCAAAAGGCCCACAAAACAGATGATGAACTAGAAAAAAACTTTGAGAGATCTACATCCTACAGTGGAATTGAAATGGTTGAAAATGATGATGATGATGATGATGATGATGGTGTGTATGTAGCATATATATATGCATCGTCATCATCATATTCATTTATGTTTCTATGAAAGCCCACAATCTATCTGTCATCTGTACCTTACAATAAAAAATTAAGATAAAAATAAAATAAAAAGTCATAAAATATTATCCAAAGAAATGGAGATGGAAAATTTCAATAGCTGAAGCAATATACCGTATTTTTAGTAAACTGAAATACTGTATATGAAATACTGATTTAATTGTTATTTAGCAAAGAATGAGGTTTTTTTTAATTACAAGTAGAAATAAAATCTTTTACATTTTAATTTTTATTCTCACATCTTAAAAACTTTAAAAATCTAAAATAATACAATAACAGGAGAAAATAATTTTTTTTTTTTTTTTTGCGAATACAATAACATTTCATTATATTTTTCTTTTAAAGTAGTGTTTATTTTAAGTGTCTTTATTTGAGAAACTCTTGTGTGTTATTTCTTTAAGTCAATGTTTTCAGTCATTTAAATTAGTAGCATTATTTAGATCTTTTAGTGAACTTTTTTAAAACATCTCTTCTTTTTATATATTTCAAATATGAAGTCTGTACACGTGCTTCAATTTTAACAAAAAGAATTTAATTACAAAATGATAAATGCAATTTCAGGTCCATGGTTTCCATGGTTTCCACTTCACAGGAGAAGTCCTTTTCAAGTGGTGATTTGCACTTTGCATTTTCTCTTTTTTTTTTCAAAACTGTTTCATTTCCGATCAATTTTAACAGCGTTTTCTGATACATATTTAAAATAAATGACAGACCTAAAACGCGTAGCAATTACAAAATAAATGATTGGCCAGAGGAAGAATACAACCGCGGATGACAAGTTTAAGACTTTTAATGGGTTAAAAGTATTTGAATAATCAAGAGTTAAAAAGAAAACACGATATGTAAAAAAAAAAAAAAAAAAAAAAAAATATTAAAATTGCATAGATTCAGTTCATGTTGATATAAGATTAAGTTAATGGATTCCTTGATTTTTTTCTCTCTTTACATTAAAATATCTTTATCTTAAATTGAAAATCATTTTCCATTACATGTAATCAGTTTTATTTTTTATTTTATTTTTTAATGTTAATGCTTTCTTGTAAATAACTCAAGTAACTTTTTTTTTTTCTTAAGACAAGCTGTCCTTGGCAAAGAAGCAAAAAATTGACATTGGATTTGTAATTGGATAGAAAATTGTTATAAAAGGAAATAAATAAATAAATAGTATTTGCGTCTTGTTTTTCTTTCTTTCTTACATTCTAGTTAAGTTTTTTGTAATCATCAAACTTTATATTCTCCAGCATGAATTTCTTTTCGTTTTTTTTTTTTTAATCTTATTAAAGCTTTCTGATAAAACTATTTTTTTATTCAGTAACTTTCCTATTCTTTATTTATTTTAAACCAGGAAAGATAATCTGCTATTAATAGGACAAAAAATTCTATGATCAAAAACGGTTGATCTCAGATAGATAATTTCCTTTTATTTCGATTGTTTTATAAACGAAGCAGAATAAAAGAATCTTTCTCTCCAGGATTTCAAGATAGTTGTAAGGAAAATACTTTTTTTTTTCAGTTTCTCTAAATAAAAGATAAAATAAAAGCTTGCTTAGATATATCATTGCAGTTCATTTCTAATAATGTGTGAAAGTTTTATGATCGTACTTTTCGTTACTTCAAAGCATCAGGCCCTTATCAGAAGAAGAAGCTCCTACAAATCAACAGCCGAACCAAAGACCAGATATTTTTCGTAGTTTTGAACTATATTGCTGGCCAATAAACAGATATCTAAAATGTTTTAGATATTTGACTATTACAAATAAGTGACATGTAAGTCTTAAGCCCCGCGAACACCATCCAACTTTGCGCGGCCGGTTTTGACGTCCCGAGTTGGTAGAGACAGTTTTGAGCCCGTTTTTCAGCGACTTGGCACCAACTTTAGTCCGCCGACTTGAGTTGGTTGTGCAGGACCAACTCGGAAAGTTGGTTGGAAGTCGGTCGGAATAACCCAATCACAGGGCAGCGTTCGAACACGTCAGTCGTGACGTCACGTCCATGGAAGAAATGGCGTCTAAAACGATGTTCACCGATTCGAGTCGAAGACAAGCACGTATACAATGAATATCATAGTATTGCGAGTTTCTTTCATGCATAAATAAAGTTTATACTGAAATGCAGTAATTGTATGCGGCAGAATTTATCAGAGAGGTTTCAAAACCTCGATTTTTTTTCGATTTTTCCACAGCTGCTGGGGGAAACGCATTGCATTATGGGATTGCTGCAATTACGGCCGACTCATTTGCGAGTTGGATGATGTTCGGGGCTGACAAAAAGTTGGCGGACTCGAAGTTGGCCGACTAAATTGGTGCAGAGTTGGATGGTGTTCGCGGGGCTTTAGATGTATCAACAGGTCAATAGCGATTTTACTCAAAAATATGTAATTAGTCAGCAAAAAAACCATATTCAGTTAAGGACGTCCGTATTGCCCATTTTCACTAAAACTCAATAATTTTAAGAGAGATATGTGCTAAGAAATTTAAAAGAAAATGCAATAATCAAACAGACTACCTCCACCGACACAATCAGGTAGCATCGATCGTTCATCAACAACTAGCACACAAACATTCACTTATTAAGAGCACGGTCCCGTACTACAAGTACATACCACAAAGCGTATTAGAATCACCCTCATATAAACTATACTGGGACCGCCCCATTCACACAGACAAAACCATACATCACAACAGACCAGACATCACACTTGTTGATAAGGTCAACAAACAGACCTATCTAATTGATATTGCAGTGCCTATCAGCAAGAACATGCAGAAAACTCACGCAGACAAGATCAGTAAATACACTGATCTAGCACACGAGCTCCAGAAGCAGTGGAGGCAGGATCGAGTACGTGTTGTACCCATCGTTCTGTCTGCCACTGGTCTGGTGCCTCACACATTGCACCACAGTCTCAGCACACTAGGACTTCACAAAAACACTTATGCACAACTGCAGAAGGCTGTGGTACTCAACACTACACGCATAGTTAGGAAATTTATGGACACAAGCACACATCCCTAATCATTCTTGCACACATCTTTACACTTGGCAGTATGTGCTTTGGTCCTTGACCCGCCATATTGTTTTTGCTGGGGAAACCCAAGGTTTGAAACATACAAACATAATAATAATAATAATAATAATAATAATAATAAAATCAGAATTTATGTTACGATGAAGAGCAATTGGTTTATTATTCTTTGGTTTCTTCTATAATTTTTTTCGAAAATTTTACTTTTCTTCTTTCATTTTTATTTTTTGTCCCTCAGAAAAACAAAGTCAGATTTATTTTTTCCATTATCCTGTTTACTGAACTTTGGATGAATTTTTCCTAAGATATCTAAAGCAATATTATTGTAATAAAAAATGTTAATTTGATAACTGTATTAAACGAAATATTAACTTTGGCCGCATAGTTAATCGATAAATACTCTTTCGTTACCAGGAGATTAAAGAGAGATGATTAATGCCTCACTAGAATTAATGATGTGCCTTTGACATAATCAAATTAACACCAGGGCTGTAAGTCGTAAACAGACTAAATTAATCCAAGCTATTTTGGGTCTGACTGATAGTAATGAACTTGACAGTGATGTAAATATTACAGATCTCCACTTAATAACATAAGGGCAATGCAAACTTAGCTGTTAATATTATCTCAATATTCAAAAGAGGTTGTAGAGATAAATTCCAAAAGGGTTCAATCAATACAGAACGGTCGCTACTTTGTTTTATATAATACTAGCTGCACCCGGCATGCGTTGCAATGTCACTCAAAGAAAGAAAGTGTTTGTGTTTTAATTCTGTTTATTGAAGTGCTTTTGGATACACAATATTTTTTGCTTTTCCATCTGGTGCATACACGAATAAATCAGAAGGTTTTCCGACGCGTGAGCAGGCCACGTACAGCTGTCCATGTGTGAAGCATGGATTTTCCAAATTTAGTCCACACACTTGTAGCGATTGTCCCTTGCTTTGTTGATGGTCATTACAAATGCGAGTCGCGCCGGAAACTGCAAACGTTGAAACCGGAAATACACTAATTTGTTGCAACAACTCGTGCACCAGATATTGTAAAATGGTTCTACTAATTCAGAAACCTTCGTGGGCGTTCGCACAACAATTCACCTAAGTTTCATCGCAATCTGATGAATGGTATAGGAAAGCATACGGGACGAACAAACAAAGAAACATTCATTTTTTATATATTAAGACAAACAGTATTGTTCTGAACTTAAAGATAAGGCTCCTGCGATCAACACTTATTAGAACTAAGTTGGAGGCTGGTCTAAAGCTTGATCATCTGAATCCAAAGGGAAAAAAAAACTGTATTGATAAGACAAAAGATTGGGCAAACTCTGGAACCCATCTAAAATCGAAATAAACAGCGAAGAATCCCATCCACGTCATGACATTTGAGCTATCGGGAAACAGACCTCTAAAAAACCTTGAATAAAAAAAAAAAACATAAGGTTTCAGATTTGGTTTTTGTTTTCGGAAATAATTTTAATGATGCATCCAAGGCAAAGACTGATTCTAAATTATTTGAGAGAGAGAATAAGGATATCTTTTCTTGGAAATGGGAATTGAAAAAAAAAAATGCGTTTTTTTCAACTGTGAAAAATGCGGAGTCTACAGGAATCCATCACTAACAGAAACCAAATTACAAAATGTCAAATCTATGAGAAAATGGCAGAATAACATTATTAATAATACAAATAGAAGCATATAACAACTTTATGAAGAGACGTATGTTGACCTTTCAGAGGCGATAATAATTGCTCCACTTCCATTAAAGATAATTTAAAATTGAAAGCCTTTCTGTCAGGCCTGAATATACGTTACACATATGGACAAGATTATATCTGAAAGCAAACATAACAACAGGACATGATTCATATTCAAATCACATTTCAATTTTCTGCTATTGTTGTGTAACAGCCTTGCCTGAGTATTCAACTTTAAATACACATTTCGGAATGTTTCAGTGAAAACATCCATTGCAAATTAGTAAGTTTTTGCCCAATGATAGCTCTTTTTCTGTAACGTAATGTCAAGATTCATTTGTAGGTGAGATTGAAATCGGCCAGTGTTTTGTAAATACAAATGAACATTAAGTAAACTAAATTATTAAACTGATATGAAATTTAACATGCTTTAGATCACGATTACATTAAGAGAATACAAGAACGCACATAACTAAACAAAGCAAAAATTCACAAAAATTTTTGGTATTTATACTAGGAATCGGAGGCAGTACTGTTTCGAGTTTTGTTGAACTCTCATCAGTCCACTATTATTTTATTGTGAATACAAATCAGCAGTATCGTATGAATAATTCATTAATTTGTATAACTCTCTAATCGATGTGTTACTGAAATTTATTTATCAAACGAATTTTTAAAAGCATTTCACATCAAATTCGTTATCGTCATAATTCCAAATTCACAGGTTTAGAGAAGTTCAAATAAAACTTTTTGATTTAATGAATGGATTATATGAATATAATCCAGTCCAGATTTGTTGCTCTATCTGTTCCTGCTGTTATAACAGATAAAATGCCAATATTAGAAGGGTAGGGCATCCTTTTTCATTAATAGGTTAGTTGCATCAATTTAGTGTTCGCCAAAATAGAATTTCTGAGTTACTTACTGTCTTTAAAACTGAACAGGCTAGGCTACTATTAAAAATATGTCTTTAAAGCCACTAATAAATCTAGTAAAATCTTATGTCAGATGCTAAGATTCGATTTCCAGCAGTTGTTGGAGATTGTTACTTTTCTCCTCCTGACTAGTCCTAATGCGAACAACCAATCTTCCTGTGTAAAATGGGGATCGACTTTCTTTCCCGAGATTACAGATAGGAAGAAGAATATCTGGTTGCTATTCGACAACAACTTGGCTGTATTTCCACGACCTTTGATTCTATTGTGGGAGTCTAACAATTGTCACCATTAAAGAAATGACAATACATGAAAATACATTCGACAGTAAAAATATAGAATTAAATTTTTAATGTAAGGTCCCAATCAAGTCCATTAGAAATCTGTAAGGCAGGAATATTGCTTTTCTGGGATCAGTGATTTACCTTGCGAAAAAAAAGAGGAACTACCAGCTTGTAAGTTCAACAAAACAAAAACAAATTACAGAGATATATTCCCTGATCTTCGACTAGGAATCAACAACAGTTACTGATAGCTAAATTATTATTTTAAATTTAATTAACGAATGTACAAAAGTATATATACACAACAACAATTGCCTTGAGTTGAATAAAGTTTAGAAAGAGTCACCTTTGGATCTTGTAGGGGTGCTTGTTGTTGAATATTTTATAATTTAATTTAGAAAATAATGTTAAAGAATTAAATAAATAATTTTATTAAATCAGTTTTACTTTTTTTTGCGAATTAACATTAATTTTATGGCAATGGATATTAACCCAATCATCCTTGGTAAATTCTAAATTACATTTAATTCAAAATAAATTGTTTTTAAATTGTTGATATATCCTTGCTTATGTACCAATGACTTTTTTCTTGTTTCTTATAAGACTAAACAAAAATGGATTGATAATCAATGTAATTTCTTCTTTGTATCAACAGGAAGCTTTTTAATATATTCATTGATAGTTGACTTCATTGGATGTTTGCCATAAAAGGAACCAGCAATGTAATTGGCAATAATAAGATCTGTGATTGTAATACGATAGCCATAATTCTATAATTGCTTTTCAATAGACCAGACTTCCTTGATTACACAAAATTAATAAGTGGGTTGTCAAAACTAAGACAAGGAGCTTTCGTATTCAACATTCCTCAGAAACAATTAATCTTCAATCATCTTTTTTCGTTGTTGTATTCTTTGTTTAGGCTTCTATGTTAAATTAAACTGAATTATCTTGAAATGCAAACCTTTCTAAAAATTAAAAACAATGCATACGTGTTTCAATTTGACAGAAAGTCGACGTATAATTTGACCGTTGAAAATTTCAATTACGGTATTTATAAATGTGAATTTAAAAGTATTAAACAAATAAGTAAAAAATATATAAGTAAAATATCGTTGGAATCAATGTGGAGGCTGCTAAGCTTCAATAAACAATAAAAAACTCACCAAAAAAAGAAATTGTTAAGAAAATTAATGTGCCAGCGTTTGAGGCCTCAAAAAATTTTTTTAGCGCATAAAAAGACTAAAAAGTGTATGTAAATATTAATAAATAACAATGGGTGAGACCAAGTGTTCACAAAGGGACATCCTAGAAGCTGTTTCACGCTATTATGGAAATCATCAGCTAGGAGCAGTTACTAGTAAACAGCGAGGTCTCGATACGTAGGCCAATAGGAAATATCATTGGAATCAATGTGGAGCCTGCAAAACTTTTTCTCACCGATTTCCTTTTTGGTGAGTTTTTTTATTGTTTATTTAAGCTTTGCAGGCTCCACATTGATTCCAACGATGTTTCCTATTGACCTATGTATCGAGACCTCGTAGTTTACTGGTGACTGCTCCTAGCTGATGATCGTCATATTAGTGTAAAACAGTTGTTCTGGGATGCCACTTTGTAAACATTTGGACTCACCCACTGTTATATATTTATTTAAGTAAAATACTTCGTTACTTTGGATCATCAGAATAACTGAATATTGATATATAAAATTCGCTATTACACGAAACAAAACCAAACAACGATCAAAGATATTTTAAATAAAATTAATAAATATATTACAATCAATCATTTTCAATCTCTCAAATAATGAAAATTACTATCGCATGTAAATATTAGATGTTTAATATTAACTGTATTTATTACTTTTAAATAATGGAATATTTGATTGAATATTCAGCTTCAAAGCTTAAAAAATCTCGGTATTCAATTATCTAAACAAAGCATATCTATTACGAACGTAGAAACATCAACAATCTATAATCATTTATCCTTATATTATTAATTTCAAAAATATTAGCTTTAAAAAACAGAAGCTTTTCTGGTCACTTTAATTTGTTTTTCATTCTGCGTCTTTACATTAGTAATCGTTAATTGCGGAGTGCAATGTTTCCTGTAAGCATAATTTTCACGGAAAGTTAACCAGTCTTTACTTTATGAAATAATAAAGAACCTTAGCTTGGAAATGAATTTGCACCGAACTGCCACTTAAAACTGAACGACAGAGCCATCTGTTGGTTATATTTAAAAGCCTCTAGGCAAGTTATTATTGCTATTGTTTTTGACATGTCTATTGAACGAAGAAAAAGGTTTATTTTTTGCAAGAAAAGAAAACAACTTAACGAAAAACAAACATTTACTTTTAAAATGCAAAACTGAACACGAATTATTAATGCTTAGTTAGTTTTCTTTCTGCGAATAAGCACTTTGTTTTCTTTGTTTGAAAATACTGTTTTGATTTCTATGCAATTGTTGATACTGTTCTTTTAGTTTTTGAAAAGGATAATTATTTTCCTAACCATACTGCAATTCATTTCATTCTTAATTAGTGTAAATCATTTTAAGTGACTTGTTTCTCCTAATTACGTTTCAGATGCAGATCACGACTGCGTTATTACCTCCCTCAAGTGGTCATAGTCCCCAGCACCAGACAACCTTAGGATTGTTACCAATTGAAGAATGCGTTAATTCAATTGTTGAAAGCATTCAATTATCTCAAATGGGCGATCACGGAAGAGGAAAAAACTCAACAGAATGGTTAACAAACGAATTAGTTTAGCAAATACTTGTTCTTTCTTCAGGGATCTGTCTTAAGCGAATTATGAACACAGAAAGAAAGACAAAGAAAACACTATTTTAAGACATTAAAACCTTTAATCTCTCTAAGTTTTGAGTTTTATTGTTAACTAGCTGTACCGGTCATTCGTTGAAGTGCTTTTGGATATACAATTTTATTTGTTTTTCCATCTGGTGCATACACGAATAAATCAGAAGCATTTTCGACGCGTGAGCAGGCCACATACAGCTGTCCATGTGTTGTCCCTGTACTTTGTTGATGGTCATTGCAAATGCGAGTCGCGCCGGAAACTGCAAACGTTGAAATCGGAATACACTCATTTGTTGAAACGACTCGCGCACCAGATATTGTAAAATTGTTCTACTAATTCAGAAACCTTCGCGGGCGTGCGTACAACAACTGACCAAAGTTTCTTCGCAATCTGATGAATGGTACAGGAACGCATACGGGACAAACAAACAAAGAAACATTCATTTTTATATATTAAGATAAATTTTTTTTCAGTTATTAGTAGATCGTAAAAACTAAGTGTTATTAAAATCAAAATTGATCAAAGTTTAATTAATTTATATTTTTTTTTCATTATTAGAAAACCGAATCTTTTATATAAATTTTTAGTTTATAGAAATTATTAATAATTATGAAAGTAATTACAAAATAAAGGATAATTAAAAAATCTATATCCGATAAATTAGTGTAAATCAAGATATCGCTTTAAGATTACAGCGTAATTGCAATATTAAAAGGTTTTTTTTTCCTAAAATTCATTTTTTTTTAAATAAAGTAATAAAATTAAATATTTTGAAAAAGATTTAAATATTTAACATATCGTAAATACAAAAACATTTATTTTTGTAAACAACTTATTGATGAAAATAACTCAAGGAATTGCAAATTTATTACTACAGTATATTATTTAATAAAAATTACTATTTGTCTTATTATTAATTGTCTTAATTATATATTATTATATTAAATAAATTATTCTTAAATAAATGTAATAAATATTATTTAATAAATAAATAATTATTTGTCTTAATTAAATATTATTGGGGCGGTGCAATTCCACTGCTAAGAAACGTTCAAGATTTGCTTTCTTCTCCGAATTGTATTCCAGTGATGATAACGATTTTTAATTATTTATCAGTGCGTCCTTTTTAAAAGTGCTTCCAGAAGTTCGAAGCTTTGTTTTTTTCTTCGACGTTACACAAAGAATTTCGGTTTTATTCCACGTGCTTTTTTTCCTACAAAATTTTAATACTTTTTATCTTCTTTGTTTAATTATGTTTTGTTTTCTTTTCCATTTTGCCTTAAACAATACTGAAATTGGTTTCTACGTTTTTACAGATGTTTTACACAATGCAGAAAACATTCTTTTCAATTTTACAATTCAAAAGCAAAAGACCGCTCTAATAAAACAGAGCTTGGGTGAAATCGAGACAAAATAATAAAAAACAAATCCTATTAATATTTGATTAATTTCCAAAATCAAAGTTGATGAGATTTCATCAATCCAATCACTGCTCTCGAATCATAATATATCCAACAACCAATCAATGGGAGATCTGATTTGATCTTCTGGAAATGCGTTACTTTTTTCCTACGAAACTTTTTTCTTCTGATTTAAGTTTTAGATTTAGATTTAGAATTTTGAGCTATCGCAAGACTAACTAAACGTCATCAGAATACTTTGCAGGTGTTGCAAGGTCACTATAAAGCTAAGACATTATGAAGGTCATTATTCACGGGAAAACAAATCGTATCTATTTGATAGAGGGTCGGATAATCCATCTGGAGGAATGAAACCAGGTAAAACTATTTGACCCGGTTCCTCTGGATGACTTCTGGATAATTTCCTCCATAAGTTAATGGAGAATTTCATCCATAAGTTCTAGAAAAGTCAGCGTATGAGGCGGAACGATATCACAACCTTTAAATAAAGACAACGCACAGTAACAGCATGATATCAATGTTAGGTTTACTTTGACTAGTAATAAAACAAATCTATGTTATGTTATGTAATGAATGTGGGTGGCAGAGAAGCCAAGCACTGCGACCTGAGGTCTATTGTACTATCCCACGGAAATATGGACAGATGGAGAGAAAGACTGAGAAAGTATGGTGGGAGAAGTGCAGGGGAAACGGGAGAACCCCGAGAAAACCTGCCCAGCGCGGATCGTCCACCATCACGAAACCCACATGAGAACAGAACTCGGGACTCAGAGGTGAGAGGCCGATGTCATAGCGACAACGCCAATAGCGCGACCCTTTTGTAAAGCCACTTGCGAGTCGCCGCGCATCGGGCAAAACTCGACGGGCAAAATAAATCTAAATCGATGGAAAATGGGAAGCCTTTTGAGTCAAGCTAGGACGACCGTTTCGAGCTTATTGGGTGTTCCTCAGCCAGGGCTACCCAGCCAGCAAAAATAAACATAAGGCGAACGAGGGGAAGAAGAATGTATTTGAGATGGAAAAGGTGAACCTTCAAACTAAAGAGAAAAAATATAGAAGCAAGAATACAATGTAGAATACAAAACCTTCGGCAGCGTTACGGTTTTGACCACAACAAATTAAATAATAATTAAAAAAAAATACCTTTAAAGGGTAAAGCTTGAAAAATAAGCACGAAATGGCAGTCCCACGTTCAGCTTGAATCATTATTATGAATTGATTGCTTGTTTATATTATTATTATTATTTATTTTCTTGTGGCCGAATACTTTTTTTTATTTTTTTGTGGTCGAGATAGCCGTGGCTGCCCAAGGTTTTGTATTCCACATTTTATTCTTGTTTTTTATTTTTTATCTTTATAGTTTTGAGAGGTCACTTTTTCCATCCCAAATAAATCGATGGAATTTCAGAAAGGCCGTGCTGGCTGTAACTTTAGAAACTGTTTGACTATCCTAAGCGATAGCTACAATTAATTGTATAATCAATATCATTTGCGAACGCGATGTTTCTATAATTCAGAAATTCATACTGATTTGGGAACACGAAAAGCTCATGTCTGCGAGAAGGGGTGGCTGAGGATTTTTCCCAGGTTAATTTTGCTCATCCAGGGTTCCCAAGAACAGAATCACTTTAATAGTCATTAATATACAGTTAGATTCAGTGTTCAGAGCACTTCAGGGAAAGTGCGATCAAATCAGACGAAACGGAATGGAAAAAAAAAAAAAAAGATTTCGTTCTTAATTTTTTTCTCGGATTTCCTTGAAAGGTTGCAAATATCTATGCATTTTCTTATTGAAAAAACTCTATTTTATTAGTTTTACTTTCACGTTACTATTGTAGATCTGTTGCAAAAATTGACAACTTATTTTAATTAAGTCTTTCTTCTTTTTTTTTTCTTCGAAAAACGGAATCTTGAAAGAATTGATGGAAAAAATCTTGGAAATCAAATACATTTTTTTTTCCTTCCCATAGAGTAGAAGATGTTATAGAAAGCACTACTGTTGTTGATATTTTTAAAATATTAATTTTGCTCTATTTGCTTATTCACGAAAATCAAATGCTTTAAAAACAATTATTGTCCAAAATTGACTTGAAAATCAAAAGTGAAACTACAAGTGTCGTATCTTTCTCAGTTTTTCAAAATTGTTTGAAACGATGAGACTCTTTTAACAAACGTGTTTTCTTTCTATTCTCTTTAAAGAATTTATTTATTCTCCTGGACCTAATTATAAGCTTAACCCTAACTACTTAAATCAATTCGTTAAGGAACAATTAAGGTTGCAGCAACAACAAGTAATAGTAATAATAATAATAATAATAACGCCATTTTGTCTAAATTCGCCATTTTGTCTTTGCTGGGGAACCCAAGGTTTGAAACTTTTACATAATAATAAGTTCCTGTAATTATTCATGTTATGTTGAAGTCTAAGGAGTTTTAACGCCCATTAATTTGTTTTGTTGATCTATGAATTTTCTAGTTTCAGAAACTATATTGCTGTTTCAATCTTATGAAATTCGGATTTGTTTGTGCAATACAAAAAAAATTATATATTAAAAAAAAATATATATATATATATATATATATATAACAATCTCAAAATTAATGCTAATCTCTTTAATTTAATGCTCCATGTTAAAGATATCTTTTAAAATGTTAACTGGCGTAGGAATTTTTATTTGCAACTATAAAATCCTTATATATTATTTCTCAAAGGTGTTTTTGTGTCGGTTCGCCATATCTCCCTTAATCCTTCATCAAAATCAATGATTGAGACATCGTTTTGAAGATTATGTTCACCGCTAATTACGAAAAATAAACAAAGTGTTGAAAATTAATGTTTTCGTTAAAAAAACTGTATTTTAAAAACCATTTTATAAAATGGAGAAGGCGCCATCTATTGACAATGCGTGTAACTAACATGCACGACAGCTGTTGTAGTTGTTTATTAGAGGTGTTGGAGGTGGTTTTTTTTTGTTTTTTTTTGTTTCAAATCATTCGCACGGGTCAATCAGTATTTTAAAATTGTAAATCTTTTTTTTTTAAATGAGAAAATCATGTTTGATAATTCTCAATTTTTTTGACGAAAATGTGTAAAGAAAAACTCTCATTAAAAATGTTTTAAAGTGAAAATACAAAGAAAGTTTCATGAAGAAATACGGAATTCAATTCGAAATGAATAAAGCAATTTTTTAAATTATCAATTTATAATGCAAGGGAAGGTTAAGATGCTTTCAATGAAATTATCGTCTCCTTGTAGCAATAAAATTAAAGCAAATAGCAGAATAAAAGGGGAAGGGATAAAAACCAAGTAAAAAAGAAAGAAAAAGAAGACAAGATGATTGATATTATATATTTTTATTGGCTTCAAAGATGAATCACATAACAAAATATAAAGAAAAGAAATTATAAGACAAAAAAAAAAAGCATTTGCAAATTAAAAGGAAAAAAAAAGGATAAATAATGCAAAAAAAAAAAGAAACAGTGAAGTAGATAAATCAGTTCATTTAAGAGAAATGTTCTTCATAGATACAGTATGTTGGTTTTTCTTTTTAGTTAAGAAATGGTCAAGAAATGGTCACACTTAAAAGATATTCTATCCAATAAGGCTGGTTTTACAGTTATCTGATTTCAATATTTTGAACGAACACCGAGTACCTAATCTTACTGTAAAATTTAAAATTTTAAATTGTATAAAGGTATATCAGTATCTTTTAAGAAAGATACTGATATGTTACGAACATTATATTAATTTAACATTAATGAAATATTTTTAATCATTTAAATTAAATAAATATCTTTTTTTATCGCACGATCAACCTTCTTCAAGCTTCTTTAAAAGATTTAACAAAGTATTTTTATTTTATGAATTTTTATAATAAAGCTCTCCTACAACAACAGAATTGGCAACAGGTATTTCTAGTTCGATTCATGCTTTCTTAGATGCATCAACGAGCATTTAAGCCGTTTATAATAAAACAAATTTTTAATTACTAAATTTACATTATCTTTCGTCTTTCGAAATTAATTTAAATTCGATTTAAAACTAAGAAGTTTAAGCTAATTAAAAGTTTATCTCATTAAGTGAGGAATTCCTTTTGTATAAGAAATGACCTAGTTTATACTTTAATCACTAGATGGCAGCAAACGTTCAACTGCAAAGACAAGTGGCTAATTGGAATAGCACGAAACTTACTCCAACCGACTGTTAAAAGTAGTTATTTATTAATAAATTCTAAATAAAATTAATATTAAATTTATGCAGCAGCTAAATAACATTGAAATTATACACGTAAACTATTAGAAAAGGTGCTCTATTTTTTAAAGAAGTGGACAATCATAAAATTAAAAAAAAAAATTGAAGAATTAACCATTTAAAACAGCTCTTTTTTTTTTTACTGAAAAAAATATTTACAAAGTTTATCTTTTATATAAAAAAAAGCCACTTGATTTATAACATATTTATAAATAATTTGTAACATAATAACTGATTTAACAAAATGTAGAAAACTATCAAAAATGTAAATATTTATCAAAAAACAATAGAAAAACAATTATCAACAAACGTCAAAAAATTAATTGAAAAATAAGTAAAAATTCAATCACTTAATAACGATTTTAATATATGTCATTTCAAATCATCAAGAGCGTCATTGCTAAGTGAAAAGAAAAAAACAGAATTCAATTGTTTGAAAACTGTTTGAGGCAGTGGACACATTTCACGAAAATTACAGTTTTATATTATGTTAAGAGATACTGACATATTAGAATTTTATTTTATATATCCACTTCCTTTAAAAAAAAAAGAAATCTGAAAAATTTATTTCATAACACTTATTCAGCGTAACAGCTGCAGATATTGGGGAAAAAATATTTAAGAGAATTAATAATAAAAATATTAATACTGTAATAAAAGTCCACTAACGTTCCTTTGTTGTTCGTTTATCGTAAAGGAATAACTGTAATTTCCAATAGCTGCCTTTAATATCTTTTCTTGGTATAGGATCTTGGTTGAATGCTTCTCGTAGGTGTTCTAACCTGACGGCTTTATTGGGTGAGGCTTGTTTTCCTTCTATGTCAGCCACTGCAGTCTTCATGCAAATTTATGTGAAAATAAATTTTACCACCAAATATACCAGCAAGCTTTAAATGTAAGTTATGAAACTGCTCAGAAAATAAATACAGAAATTCTTCTTCATTTACACAACAATATCGGGCGAAAAAGTGACTGACATAAATTTGACAAGTTTTTTCAAATAACAAAAACCAAGAACTGTACTACGAAATCTTAAAAGATCAGATACCAAGCATGTAATATTTGATGAATGGTAGAATATATACAATCTCCTTTAAGATTGGAAAGAATGAAATACTTTTTTAAAGTCTAATAAGTGTGTATGAATTACGGAAGTACAGGATGTCTCAAATGATGAAAAAGTAACCAATAATTCTATAACAACATGAAATACAACAATCCGAAAGTATGAAGTACATCCTTCAGTAAACAACAAATCGATAGAGACCCTCAGTAATAAAGACTAGTTGTTTGAAGTTGTTTTTAAACTTCTTTTACCTGTGAAAGATGATGAACTTCGTGATTGGTGGAGTAAGTCCAAAACGTGTTCGGAAGTACTTTTGCACAACTATTACGGAATTAATCTATTCATTAAATATAGGAAGTAGAATGACTTTTTTTTTTCAATAATATCTCATCGAATGGTAAAACCGGAAACAGTACTGCATTTTAATTAAAATTTCGGATTTTTCTATCAAATAGTTTTATTTCGTGTTATTATATTTTTTCTTATATAATTTATAATAAGCACATAATTCCGTCACATTTAGAAACTCCGTGTATATAGGTTTGCATATATATATTTTTGTGCCCTGTAACTCAATAGATATACTGAAATTCTAGCGTTAAATCAGTTACCCGGAGAAAATTATTTTTATTATATTATGTCTAACTTCAGAATTCGCCGCCTGTGAATGCTAGTCTGCTTCAGATTAAGATTAACAAAAATAAAGAGAATCGGAATCAGAGAATAAAGAAAAATCAAAAATAGGAATCTCTGAAGCTAAGAAAAATTTATTTGCTTTATTAAAAAAATAGAGAAGCAATTTCCTTTTTCAATAAAGCAAATATTTTTTTCTTTCCTGCATAGGTTGCTGTTTGCGATTTTTCTCCGATTTCATGCAGCTTCAAGACAATCTCTTCACACGACTTTCTTTATCTTAACAACTGACTTCTTTTAGAAGAGTCACAATTATTTGAATTATCTGGACAATTCTCCAACTTAACACTGAAGGTTTATAAAAATATAAAGAAAAGGAAAATAACACGATTGGCACATAAACAAACAGAAAAAAAAATACCCTGTGATTACAATGTGTATGAATGTACACGAAAAAATATCCTAATCTAATGAACACTACTTAAGCATATCCATTGAGATAGTAATTACTTACTTTAACCCATATATTTCCATTAACATAAGCAAAATGAACTGTAGACATTTAAATTTTAATATATTACGTAACAAAGAAACTTCATTACGATATATGTTCTGATGAATTTAGTAAGCTGAAAATTTTTACATAATACTAAACGATCGTTGAAAACTTTCTTTTCGATATTAAGAAGCAAATATCAAAATAAATGAATAACCACTTTAAGTAATACTAAAAGCAAATGATCATCTGCTATTTTGCTATTCGACAGAAACTTTAACAACTAGACTTACTTTGATATTACAACAACCATTTTTCTGCGTGGCGTCTTTGTCACCGTTCATGGAGCTACTATTGTTACCGAAATTCCTCCGTCTGTCGAGCACTGGCGCAGAGGAAGACTTGGAGCTCATTTCCAGAGTGGGGATGCTGGTGGCCAGATGGTTCAGCAAAGGAACAGGTGGCGAGGGAAGTTCTTCGGACTGCGGAGAATTGATTGCCGACGTTGGTGCGGATATAGAGTTCAGATTGCGGAGAAGAAGCGGTCGCAGCTTGGTCGAAGGCACAGTGTAGCTCTTATCCACCGGAAAACCAGCGAGCACCTTCTCACTCTTGACGGTGCGCGTGTTCTCAATGGACATGCGAATCTTGAATTCGGCGATGTTGGAATCGGAGTGGGTCTCCCGAACAGCAGATCGGTCTCCGTTCAGACCGGCGAAGGCTTTTCGGTCGCCAGTCGACGAGCTGGACTTGGTGCTCTTCATTGTAGAGATTTCCGAGGCGGATTTGGTGCCTGTCATTTCACTGTGGTAAGCAGTATCTTCAGATAAGGAGGAATCTTCTGATTTCGGTTCCGTTATTGTCAGCGTACCTAAAGGAGATGTCTGTGTGTCCACGTTTTCCCTGCGTACCCATAAATCATTACATGGCAGAGGAAAAACTTTACAGTCTACTGTATCTGGAAGTGTTTCTACTTCACTGGCATTGGCACTGAGGTTATCCAACGACTCTGACAATGACATGCTGCTGTTGTTTCCCGAGGAAGAAGGTATGTTCAAGCGCAAATTGCTCTCACGAGATGACGCGCAAGAAGATGAAGACGAACCTCCGCTCATGGCTTCGACGCTGGAACCAGAGAAAGAGATGATACTTTCTTTCGATGTGGCTATATTCTTGGAACGTCGAGGCGTTTCCTGTTCGTAAGTGCTGTCGTATTCGGACATCCACGTGAAGCTCGAGCTACGGGAAAGAGCGGGAGGTGTCGTTTGAGTAGCAGCATCGCAGTTCATGGATCCAATGCAGTCAGCGAAGGATCTGCGTTTCATTGAGTCAGGGCTAATTCGCAAATTTATCTCTGTCCTTGTGGGTGAGTCTGCGGAACTTCGAATGCTCGTCTCAACTCGACGGAGAAAGTCGTGAAGATCAGCAGGTTTCTGGATTAAAAAAGAAAAAAAAATAGAAAAAAGTATTAATGTATATACAGATTTAAAATGTTAGATTTAAAAAAAATGAATTAATAAAATAAAACAATGAAATTACAATTTAATTGACACAGAAAAACACTTTGCCATAAAAAATAGAAAAACCTCAAGCAAACAACAAAAATGAACTATTTCTTTAACTAAAAAATGATTGCAAACTTAAAGAGCATTAATTTAGTTGATATTTTTCCGCCGAGGAACATCATGTTTAAAAATAAAAGAGAAAAATTCCTGACTGAAAATATTGCCTTTAACAATGTTAATCTTGCATTCAATTGAAGTTATGGCGCTTGAATTGTTCCGTTTCTATAATTCTAATGAATTGCATAAATTACATTATAATAATTCCACAAGTATATACTTGTATTCTCTATAAAATAAGTAGAAAGTTGCTTTTTTTTTGCAGATATTAAATACTTAAATATTTGCTGAGAATTGGGTAAGTAAACGAAGGCACAACGTTACAAGAAAGGATTCGCACCCTGAGTTAAATATTTGCTGTTATATAGAATTTCATTAATAAATAGACTACAAAGGTTTTAATAGTAAAAAAAAAAAAAAAAAAAATCCTGTATGGTCCCTGTACATACGAAAATACATATGTCGATGTGTAAGCAAACAATTCTAACGAATTTGTGCATTTTATAGATTTTCTTCCCTTTTCGATTTAGAATACAATTAAATTTCTGTGATTTCGCCCTAATTATGTTCAGAGAAAGAAGGACCGCTGCCGTATTTAGATCATTTTCTTGAAATCAATTGCGCTCTTTAATAATAGAGCATTGTAATAATTCACTGGAATTATTAAATTGAATAGTCCCTCTGTATTCAAATAAACTGCATTAGCATCGAGAACAGGTTAAATGGAATATCATCACTGTGATTCGGCGCAGAGCCAACGTTCTATCGAAGAAAAACCTGAAAATCCATTATGTTTGGCATATATGGATGGCAAGGAGTGAACACGCCTTTTGCAAACCACCAATCTACAAATAAAATCAGTATTACTGATTTCAAAGCATAATGGTGTTACGTAATACTCTAGCAGTTTTTTTTTTTTACATAAATGCCGACAAAACTTATTAATTCCTAAGAGCAAATGTTTAAAATTCCCTTTTTAATCATACAAAGTGTTAAGATATGTTTGTTAATAGATTTAAGTAAGGCGTCTGTAAAAGCGTCTTTAGCAAAATGTAATTACGAAACCGAAAATAAAGTCATAAAGCGCTGTAGAATGAATAGGAATAATATAACTGTTTTTAAATGTGAAAAAACAACTTCTTCAGTCGAAAGCAAAAATATTCAAATCTTGCCAATACAAGCCTTAAAATAGAGAATGTTTTTCTGATCATTATTGTATTTGTTAGCATTCTCATGTTTTCTAATATTTAAACGTTATATTTTTAATAAATATAGGAAAACCCTTCTGTTTTGTTTTTTTTTGTTTTCATAGAAAGCTATCTTGCAGAAGTGTAAGATTTTTTAAAAGAATTTGACAATCTGCCGCTCTTTGAGAGATGATCTACGACACCCATACTTCCCACGAGAGTTTTGGGGAAGGGGGGGGGGGATTTGCACTTGATTCTTTGTATTTTATTTAAATTTAGTCAAAAGAGGCTCTTCACAACAAAAACGTTACCGATTAACTAAATTAATCGAACTCACCATATGAATTTCAAAATAATTATTAAAAAAAATCGTTACTGACCTTAGATACGCGTGTGACATTTCAAATATTTTTGAGAAAGGAATATTACTGACGCAGCAAATATATTGAAAATTCAAGAATCTTCAAATAAAGCTAGTTCAATACCACTTCAGAATGTCACGCGTTTATTTAAGATCACTTAATAACTTTGAAATTCATATCGCGTATTCAATTATGTGAGTAAGACAAAGAGGTTCTATTAACTAAAGAACAATAAGCTTTTCTGTTAACCCACATATCGAATAGTAAGCCGCTATTATTGCAGGTCAGAGACAAGCAATGAAACTTAAAAGAAACGCGAAGAAGGAACAGCTATTACAAAATAATTTGAATTTGTGATTGTGTTTTAAAGAAGTTATACAATCGATTTTTAGTTTGGATTAAATATTAAAAACACGACTAAATATTTGCATCAGTTATTTATTAGAATTTTACTCATTAGTTAAGGCAAACTGTTAAGGGGGCATTTGTTATCCGATAGAGAAACATTTAACCATTTTTAAAAAAAATAAAATATTTCTCGAACATTTTCAACATTTTTTAAATGTTGAAAGCTAATCTCAAAATTACAAAAAAAATTATGAAATACTTCGTAAAATAGATAAAAAAACAGTCTCATTTTCTTTCTATTGAATATAATAATAAACATAGAAATTCCTTCCTACTGAATAAAGTCAGATAAAAAATGTGATACTTCGTTACAACTGTCAAGCTCTCCTATAAATAAATGCCAAACAAGATACAGTAGAAGGGCGGTAAATGAAATTATTTCAAAGGGTGGGGTAAAGCAAAAAGGGTGTATGTGTCTTTCTTTCAGCCTGCGTCTATAAAAAGAGTAACAACAATAATAATTTTAATTCGAAAGAAAGGATGTATAATATTTTAGTCTTTTATTTATAAGTTTTTCTGATATTAAATTTTATTTAAAGAAAACACACTCTTATTTACGTTTCATTTGCTCAAAACTGATTTAGAGTGTAAATGTTCTTGTTCTGTTATTAACAAAATAATATGTTAGTTTTGCTGAAACTTAGTTTTTAAACGTAATGCAGACAATATTAAGACTATAACTTAAGTCGAGTCTTTCAGGACTCTGATTGGAGACTAATCATACATTGCATTTAATATTTCCCATGAGATTGCCCCGACGACGATAGGATTTTAGAGATGAAACGGAATTATTACGATATAATTCTTGATATCTCATTGCACTACATAGCTACAGTACTTAACGTCATCAAAGTATAATTTATATAAATAGTTATTTTTTTTTCAGTGAATAATTTAAAAATATATGAAATGTTTAAAATCTTGTGTTAACAATTAGCATCTAATAACTAAGCACAACAAACAATAACTAACATTATTTTTTCATTATTATATGCAACAAATGCATTCTGACGTTATTTAATAATCATTGTGTAATGCGCGGTGATTGATGTAATTAAATAGAGAGTGAAATAAAATAACTTTGTGAAAATCAACACAAGAATAATAGAAACAAATATATCTTAGCAAAATAATGGTTAAAATTTCTCTTGGTAAATTGGCTATTAAAAAATTTATAGATACTTATTCAGCTTAGTTTGCAGATACCCCTCTTAATCGGAAGAAGTATTTGAGTCTTTCAGTAAGTTAACTACTGATATTCCCTAAATGTATGAGTGCATTCACTTCATGTTATCCACTTTGTGATTTGAATCATGAAATTAGATTCATGAAAATCTAAAGGATTCCTAAAGAGTTAGGAATTACTGATTTGTCTATTTGGCGATAAAGGATTTGCGAAATTAGTTGTAAGGCTCCTTCGTGTTCCAGTGTAGCAACAGAATTTCATTTAGATTATTAATTACTTTAACTATATTCTTTGACGACATTTTATAATGCCTTCAAAAGTTAGAAATGACAAAAATACTAGAATTTCACGTATTGCGAATAATTATAATACGTTATTACACAGTAGCAACGTTATAGCTAATAATTAAGAGTTTATCAATTTCTTGATTTATTGAGATTTTTTTTTTAAGGAAAAATGTTAAAGCGTAAAAGATGAACAATTCAGACGATGGAGACTTCTGATGTCAGCAATAGCCGAACATGTATTCCAATGTTCGTCCGATTTAACTCTTGCGAATAATAACTCTATAGCATTTGGCAGGATGTTGCTTTTGTTTAAACAGCAATCTTTCACAGAACTATCTCCAAAAATTAATCTGTTTCCTGATTGAAATGTTGATGTTTCCACGCTCATTGTTCAATGAATCTTCTTGGTTGTCCGGGTGGCAAGGAAAAGGAAGCCAGATCTCAAGCTCTGAAGAAGTCTCTGATACCTAGAGACGAAACGTCAGCAAGAAAATGTTTCTTTTAGCCACTGCGCCACCAGGCTAGCCAAGAAGATTCGCTTCACGATAAAGTTTTGCTCTTATTTCTGGTTTACGATGGTAAACTTGAAAGTAATATAGGGGAAGAAATGAACAAGGGACAAGCAAACAAACCCGTTTCACGTTTTGTGTTTGGTTTGTCATAATTTATACTGATAAACTCGGTAAGCTTCAAATTTCCTTCTGAAAAAAAATGAAATAGTGAAGCAATGTCTGCTTTCAGATCCGTATCGACTTTCTTTCTTCTTCAGTATTTTGAATCAGAAGTTACGGGAATAGTTTTAGCATTTCTGACACAGAAACCTTAGCACTTCCTCCATTATGTAATCTAGAATTGCATTAATGTGGTATTACGGAAATTAAGAGGATTCGATCTTAAATTGACTGAAGAGCAATTTAAAAAAAGAAAATATAAATTAAGCTAATTTGAATGTAACAGTTAACTATCTATACTCACTGGTTGATGGTTTAACTGCACGGCTCTGTCAGTTTCAGTGTCTTCACGGTTATTTGAGGCAAATCCATAGCCTGTGCAGTGGGTGGTACTGATGACGTTCATGTCTCCTTTCCTCACCTCGATGGACACTCTGTTATCCTGCATCATAGGAGATACTTCGGCAACGACACCTGTTGATGAGCTATTATTAAAAGTGTCTGGGATATCAACGGACACAACAAACAGTCCTTCGCTCGGTCTGTCGCAAAGCAGGTAGGGTTTGTCGAGTGCGGTTTTGGGTAGACTGTTTAATTTCAAAGCGTTAGATTCTTCTCTCTGTTCCTGAATGTCATCTTTTTCTTTCCGGCAATCCTTTGGTGGTGATTTGATGCTGGACAGACCAGCGATCTGACAGCACTGTTCGCGAAGTATTTGTTCCGTCTCCCGATCGATGATCTCGCATACGGAATTCAGTTTATCCGACGCCTGTTGCTGCTCCCTTGTTGCCGTGGGCGTCTCGAAAGAATCCTGGAGCAAGAGGGCATCCGTTGTTTTTGGAAGCTCTCCACATGGGCGTAGGTCGCTGTTCACGAGATCCGCTGCATAACTACGGGGATCGGCCGAGACCTGCGTGGCAAAGGTGTTACTTTCGGCGAGACCTTGCGTAAAAGAGACCTGGATGTTGATGGGGGCATCGATTTTCACCTGCACGCCTTCTACCTCTTTTCCCTCTTGTTTTGCGGGGACAAGAGTTGCTGGAGGCGAGGCCACGGGAAAGTCAAGCGCATCCATGTAAACCTCGGACTCGGAGTCTGAATCGGCGGCATCATCGGCTGCTTTGTTCGGCAACGAAGGCCGCCTATCTCCGTCCAAAAAGGGCACCTTGAGTTCAGGACTACACTCCTTTTCATCACGCTCCGCTTTACCACATGGAAGCAAGAAACAACTCTCCTTCCAAGTTTGCTGCAATTCACGCTTTAAACAGTTACCCATGGGTTTAGAGGTTGAAAAGTCCGTTTTCGGAACTGTCCCACATTCCTGGTTCGGCTTTAACCCCTTGTCTTGCGAATCCTGGTGGTTCAGGTCGGCAAGCAACCACTTGACGAGCGGCGAAGCTCCGTCAACACTGACGTCACCGTCATCAATGGCGTCCATCTCCCGAACAAGGCCTTCTGCCCACATACTAAGGGCGTTCATGTCCACATTTGTGTAGCTCTGCCTCAGGCACGAGGCAAAACGTCGACTCGTGCACCCACTTCCATTAACCGAGTCGCCGATCACTGTTGTGCGACCTTGATCGTGCGGAGAAACGCAAGGCATCTTGGCCGGCTGCTGCTGCTCCTCTGTTCCGCTGCCGTTCGTTCTGTTCGTTACCCGCTTGACGATCGAGAAACTTACGTGTGCATTCAGGACCGTCTCGGCATCGCCTTCTGACGTTCGGGGGGACAGCGCTTTGGCTCGTTCCGTTTCTCCTGACCCATTTGCTTCACGAAACTGTGAATCTAGGTAATCCACTTTGCCGTTCTCCTCTCCCAGAGGAGCCTCCGGAGTTTTCTCCTCCGGATTGGGGGTGGGCAAATTCGGGAGGCTCGTTTTCCTTACAACTGTGTTATTGTTTGTATCATCGATGCACTGGGGCGGAGGGGACGTCGTATGCACAGTCATCGAGGGAGAAGATCGGATCTTTTTAAACAACGGTTTCCGTCGAACGGGTGGGGGAGTGGACATCTTGTGTAGAATTTCCTCAAGATGCGCCAGTTTTTGAACACCACTCTCTCCATTGCAAGTAGCATTTTGATGGGTCGGAATAGAGATTGCCTTACTGGTGTCCTTTTGTTGATGATTGTCCAACTTGATTTGTTTATCTGAAACATTATTAACCGGTGTTTCCTGTTTGACCGAATTGACACTTTTCGTACCAACGTCGTCAAGATTCAGTTCAGCGAAGACTTGTCCGATCTCCGCCTGAAAAAAAAAGAAACAATGAAAATTTACTATTTTTAGTTGCATCTCGAAGGCTGGGAATTAAAGCTAAAACCAAATTCCCAATTTAAAAGATACAAATCATACAATAAATCCAATAAACTCATCTACATAATTAATCACTTATTAATTAATACTATTCAATTATCTCAATGCCTACATATACTTTTTAAATAAATTAGAACGTCATACTTATAAATATCTTCTTTACTACTCAAAAAAACAATATTTCGTTTGTTTTTAATAAGAAACTTCTTCAGGTTGAGAAGAAACTTTCTTTTTCCTCTAAATTTCATAATTCGTAATGAATACACGCATTTTTTTAAATTACAATAATACAATACATATTAATTACAATAATACAAGCATATTAATTAACGTCATTGCTAAGTGCCAATGATTTAATACAAAAAAGAAAAGAAGATATTTATAAGTCTGATGTTCTAATACCATTCAAGTTGACATATCTAATACTAGGCTTTTTATTTTAAAAAGTTTAGAATTCCTTTTGTAAGGAAGTGGATCCCTTAGAATAGGTAGAATGACAAACTGCAGTTTCTCTCCCTGAACATTTTATTTAGGACCACTGTTGATTCTGTCAGTAAAGATATGTAGATCGTGACAGGAATTTTATTCACGATAGTTCAAGGGCGTAACCGTACTTATCTAAGATGGTAATCTGAATTCGATACTCAGTGATAATCAGGAATTATTGACTCGTTGTACTCCTCCAGATGATCCTGACTCTCTAAGCAGATGACTTCGTATCTTCCATCGAATTAATGGCGGACGATGGCGGACTGACCGCCAACCTGGAGCTTTACCGTGCTGGAACATCATACTCTTTTAGTGACAACCTTTTTTTTCTTCTTAAATTATGCATTTCTCGTCGTAAATGATACTGTTCTTAAATTTTATGCTGTACAATAATTACACTTATTGAAAAATTACAGATGTCATTACATTTGAATTTCCTTTATAGGCTTTTTTTTTTTTTTAAGAATAATAATAAAAAAAATGCTTTTTAAAACTCTCTTGAAGCATTTATTTAATCAATTCAAATAAGCGTCCATAACTTTCTCTTTTTTAGCTAAGTTTGCACGATTTTTTTTTCAAATTTACTTCTTTAAATTCTTTTTAAAAAAAAAGTCACCAAAAATAAAGGAAAAACAATTTGCAGCCAAAATTTCGAAACATTTAATTTTATATTGAATTTATTTTGAATTGATGATGCATGCATAGTTAATATTTCTGAATCACACTGTATCTGTCTTAGTCGATTACAACATCTTAAAAGCAGCAATTACACATCTGTCGAGGATGCTTCAGTAATTAAATTAAGAGAATGAAGAAATGTGAATGACCACTTGATATCTTAAGTACTCTGACAATTAACAACGTTCAAAAAGAAAAGAGAGAAAAAAAAACACTTGCCTGCGCCTTTTCCAAGTATACTTCGAATTCCTGGTAGGGATCATTTCTGCAGTTTGCTTCCGATTCCAAGGACATCATTTCAGCATCACTAAACACTCAGGAGAGACAACATGTCCTCTCCTATCATCAGTGTGCAGATGAAAAGGAATTCTGAAAGGAAAGGAGAAAAAAAAGATAAATTGTAAGACTGCTTCTCGTTAATCGTGGAAAAGGGTCCCTCAAATACATAGCAACTCTCACTCACCCACGCAATTAAATATCTCTTACAGAATCTACAGACCATTCACAAACACCAAAAAGAAAACATGTGGATTCTGCGAAATGAATCTTAGCATATTGAATGATTTCTTTTGAGCTTTTTATGGAAAATTTTATCAATTTCGTGTTCAGTACATACACCAAACTTCAATTCAAAAGTATTTTGGTTAGATATTGCAATAAAAAGTTGCTTAGCTCGTAACCTCGAAGAATATTCGAGAAATCAGACGTAAGCAAATAAAAGTTGAAGTCACTGATTTTATTTGAGTGATTTTTTTTGTATTTAATAGATTTTACCAAAGATCTTTCTAAAACGACTAGTCGTTTAGAAATGATTTAAAGATCAATTAAAACGAATGCATATTTATATTTTATTTTAAAAAAACAAAAAGTATATGAATATATATGGTATTTTTTTAAAATTCCTTATAAGCAATAAGCAATTTCTAACTTTTTCTCAGGAAAACGGCAAAACAATATACAATGTAAACGAAAACTGTTTCCTACCATTCACAACATTACATGTCACTGAAATCTGTAAATTATAATAAATTTTGGAAGCAATGATGACTATTCTCGGATTGGCAAATAAAGGGTGAATTATCGGCATTGGTTTTTACAAAGATATAAAGTAGTTTTCTGATTCTTCTTTGCAGAGATTTATCCACAGCATTTGACAGATACCAGCTCCTGATATTTTTTGGGTTGGAAAAAATGACTTATATTTTTTTTTGCTTTGATGGATACTATCATCCGTTTTTTTTGGGCCAGATATTGGTAAATCCTAAGAAATCCTAACTTGCTGAATTACTTAGCGTACTTTCATTACAGCGCAGCAAATCACTGGAATGCATTTGTAATCTACCATTATTAAAAGATAACAGAATCAACTGCATGGAATTTCAGATCTATGTAGATCATTTCGTTTGGTGGCGAGTTTCTTAAATGAAATCTTATAATTTGTAACTCATCTAAGATTTCCTGTATTTTAGACTGAAGAAAAATACATTTTGATTATTTAATTAAACATAAAAGAAAAACAGTTTACTTTTCGTAGATTGATAAAATGAACATAAAACCTTCAGGATGCTACGGAAACACTTTAACGTGGGATAATATTTGCTTGTGGCGTTGAAACAGGGCAGCGAATTTCTCCAGTTATTAACGAAACGAAGAATAGGCTATTCGGTAAAGGCTGTGTTTGCAAAACTTTAAATGGAAACTTCATGTAAAACAAAAAATTGTTTCGACTGGTTTCAAGTTGAGACCGTTACCTTCAAATTATCTCAATTTTGGAGATAATTGTAGCGTCACAACATTAAATATATTAATAAATAACGATAAAAAAGAAAGGTTATTTATGTGTGTAATGCCAAAATCCTTGTGCTTTCCTTTTGAAGATTTTTAATTAAATTCAGTCAACATATGGTTGATAAATTTAATTAGCTTAGTGATTAAAAATTATTAGTATGCTCATAAATTCATTTTTTTTCCTTATATAAGAGATCAAGTCCTGCAAGATATGACGTAATCTCATTTGGCATCTGACCTTTAGCAAAGGATACCAATAAATTAGGAGATTTTTCAGACTTATCCAAAGTCAGATACGTTTTCTTTTCTTAAAATCAAATCAAATCTAATGTCATTTAGTTGAAGGAGAAATTAATAAATAGTAATAATTACGTACATTTAAATAAAACAGCATTTCTTGGAATAATTAGTTAACAGTTAAGAATCCTTGTTATATTACTGAAAAATTTTATTCTGAAGTTTGTGTGTTTATCATTATCTTTAATAAATAATTGATAAATAATTGCTGCAGATGAAGAAGCTTCTCGAGAAGTGAACTTACCGCTTCTTCAAGATGAGTTTTTAGAAAATTAAGTTGAATAGTTGTATTGGTGTAAAGGTGTATCAGAATTTCGAATTAGAGTAAGTTAAATGGAAAATCAGTGTCATCAAAATTTTCGCCCTTTTTGATGGGAAAAAATTAGATATCAACATGAATACATTGAAATAATAATACATTCAATGAGACGGATTTTTTTTTCATTGAGAATGTTTGAAACTATAAAAAATGAACGATTCCCTTTGTAATGAGTATACAGATGCATGGAAGATTAAGCAATGCATGACTATTCCATAAACAGTCTCAAAAATTCATAACTTCAAACCCATATACGATATTTCGAACATCTTCTCGAATATTCTTGTTCAGGTTAAAATAAAATGAAAAGGGGAAAACTATTTTAGAATTGATTATGTAAAGAAGGAAGAACTATTAAACAAAATAACTTTTTATTAAACCTTTTTACTTTTTTTAGTTTTGTTATACTTTTATTTGTTGTACTGTATTGGTTTGAGAAAAGTTTTCTCATTCCAAGTGATGTTTATCTTCTTTATGTTTTTATATTTCTTTTACAGTATAAGAAACCTTGAGAAAGTCTTTGAAAATAAAAGACGAAATGTTGATGTCTATTACGGACGTTGAAGTTTTTCATACGTATTGATTTATCTACAAAAGTATGACATTAAGTTTTAGAATCTTTCTTTCTGGTACTACATGATCATGGAAAAGCAACTTCGCTGTCTTTGATTCCATACACACTGGAAATTTCCAGTATTCTTTATTGCATCCAGATGCTACTTGCCGTTGTTCAATGTTAAAAGTCAATTACGTTCTTTAGGCTTATTTATTAAGAATATATAGACAAATGACTGTATACTCTATGGTGCAAATTATTTAAATTAACTCTTTACTTTTAAATCTTGTGATTCACTTCACCTTCATTCTGATTAGAGTCGCAGGAACACCCTACGTATACTTTCATCCTTGAGGGATCTATTGTAATAACCCTATAAGTTTGGAATACTTTTCGGTGTCCTAGTCAGCGGAAGAAGATAAAGAGACAAAGCAGACAAACATAAGAAAGAAAGCTGACATCCAAGCCAACACCGGGATTCGAACCCAGGTCCGACGATCTGCCACGTGGAAAGCCGCCGCCTAATCTACTAGGCCAAGTCGGAACGGCGAAATAAAGATTACTAAAGTTATTAATCTTTAACATAAAGCTTAACTTACAATATTTAACTCTTAAATATTTCCTAGGTAGGTACCTAAGAAAACGAGTCTTATAAAATCAATCTGTCTGTGAGTTCGCGCTTCTTCTCTGATATTTTTGAACCACTGAAACCTAGCATTACATATACGGATAAGAGAAGATTAACATCTGTATTTCGAAGTTTTTTTCAGTGAGCCCTTATTAAGTAATTCCTAATGAAATTGATTAAAATTTCACAAAAAAAGTATATTAAAAGCTCAACAATGAATTTCTGACGATGCAAATTAATACCTTATTATTCTATGTGGTATGATTAAAATTAATCGGATTACAGTTTAATTAAGGTTGATTTTTTTTTTTTTTTAGAAATGGAAAACTTTTACTTTTTTTGTGTTGGTCAGATATTACACTTTCAAACAAAACAGACTTTTGGTTTCTACTGTTTTTACGAATTTAAAAAAAATAAAAAAAATACATCATTTTCAGGAAAAGACTTTCAAGAACTTCTTGCTGTGTTCTAATGACAAATCACGTTCATAAAGGTAAGCAAATAAGAAATTAATTTACTTCTATTTGAAATACCATTTATATTTGACATTTAATATTATTGGTTTCATATGAATAATTAATAATTAATTTTAAAAAAAAAATTAATTCCCTCCTGTGTTTCAGATATATGGAATTCGTGAAAAGATTTGTGGAATTTGATATATTAACTAAACATTTAAAAACAATATTGCATTCGTTAGTTGTAAATATTTATACTGCATTCATTTAAACTGTTAAATTTAAACAAGAATAATCTGATTGCTAGTTATGACAATCAATACGACATTAATGCATGACATTACACTGTTTTGCCAAAAGTACATAGGCCGAAATTCAATATTCAAAAATAAATCAGGTAATTTTAGTTGAGAGCCTAAACATATCTAAGTTTCGTATTAAGTTTTTTGTTTAGTATTGGGTTTGCCAATAAAGTTTTTTTTTTTTCTTTGCGTACGTTGTTTCTATTAGCGCTTAGGCGTTTTTAACGTCTTTCGACACCATTTTGTTAGCTTAAATTGTCATATCAGATTTGCATTTAAAACAAAAACTTGTCAAATTTGGTGAATTTCATTTCGCCAATTTAATATTGAAGATGGATGACAATAAGCAGACAAGACCGCATGTTTCTTTGATGACCAGGCGAAAACTGTTACAGCTTGTCTGGGAAGTTCTGATTCATCCGCCGTATTCACCAGACAGTGCACCTTCGGATTTCCATTTATTTCGGTCTTTACTAAATTCTCTTAATGGAAAAAAATTCAATTCCCTGGAAGAGTCCAGAGGCACCAGGAACATTTTTTTGTTCAAAAAGATAAAAAAAGTTTTGGGAAGATGGAATCATGAAGTTGCCAGAAAGATGGCAGAAGGTAGTGGAACAAACCGTTGTTCAATAAAAGTATTCGTGAAATTGAAAAATGTGTCTTTTATTTTTACTTAAAAAACCTAACGAACTATTTGGCCTATCTAATAAAATTAAATTAAAATAAACGAAAATGTATAAAAAAGCAAAAAGCAAAAAAAAAACTTAATTTAACGCAGGTAGTTTTCTACAATATCATAAGAACAACAATACAGAAACGTGCGCAGGTGTAAAGATTTCTTCCAAAATGGGATCATGCGCTGAAGAGATATCGCCCCACTTCTTACGTTGATAATAAACGGCCCTAAAACCTGAAAGGAGAAGTGACTATCCTAACCTCGTTAAATGGACTGAGCTATTTGCTAACGTGAAATGGCAGGAATAGTTCATGAGATGCTGAGGGCAATTCTACTTCGAACATAATAGAGAGGGAGGGTAGAGAATCTGAAAGGAATTAAGAACACCAGAGATCAGGTTACACTAAAAAAGGAGAAAAATAAAATGAAAGGTTTTGTATTTTCTCTATCTTAAATTAGTATCATTAAGAAGGAAAATATTAATAGTAATTAAATATGTTTTACAGTCAATGTATAGTTCTGTAGTTATATAACTCACAACTTCACTGTATAACTTTTCCAATACACTGATATTATCGAGAATATAGGTACAGTAAAAATAACCGAGAAAAAGAATAAAAGCAATTAAAAAAATGAGTTCAATAAAATCATAACAATAAGATTTTAAAAACAGTCTCATACCTTTGAGCACCTAAAGATTGGAGAGCCAATTTTTTTAAAGAAACTGTGGATAACTTTATCTTTACATAATCAAATTGAAGAATTATTATTATTATTGTTGTTGTTGTTGTTAGTAATAGAATTAATATTACTATTTTTTTAAATTTTTTTCTCGCCTTCTTCATGTTGATTATAGTAATCATTACTAAGTAAGATGATAATAGGTAAAATAAGATAAATTAAGAAATTTTCTGATCGTTCTATAGTAAATATGTTAAGAATAACAACTTGAAATGCAAATTTGTCAGTGAGGTTGGAGGTTAATTATTTTTCATGTTGTTTATTGCAGAAAGGATGAGACAGCAAACATCTCTTGACGCCACAAAACCTGATTTCTTTTTCTTTAATTTCTTAGGTTCCCAATATGTATTTTTCGCTGATCTGTAGCAGACGTAGATCGCTGTTCAGCAAAAAACAAAATAAATAAATAAAAAGGAGAGTTTTGAATTATAACTTCACTTCCCATAAAGTTAATAATCTATAAATACTAAATGACGACTTTTATTCGAATCTTACGTAAACAAGACTAACGTAGGCCTCGTTTTATCGCCAACAGAGTAATGGCAAAACAGGCTCATGAATCATTAAAGGGGGCTCCGTATTTGGTGCTCATGGATCAAAAATAAAGTTCACATTAAAGTAGCAAACTCAACTTCTTTTTTAATGATGACACAAAAGAAAAACAATTGCGTCCAAAGAAAATTTGAAAATACTTACTTTAATACATTTACAAATTTAGTCTCAGAAAATACTGTAGTGCTATATAGTAAAGGAAATTGCATTTATATTTTTTTAATCTATGTTAATAATTCCTTCTATTTCTCTGTCTGTCCCGGCGCAATTGTAATTATTAGTTTCCCTTGCTGAGAAAATCAGATTGTATATTTTTTTTTTTTTATTCGCCTTGCATGGGATTCGAACCGAGGATCTTCGTCCTCGCAGTCAGGAACGCTAACCATTGGACTACTGCTGGCCTCTCAATATACAATCGTACTTTTATTCTATTTGTTCGTGCGCTAGCAAGTAATGAGTTCATTCAAAAAGGAATAAAATATCACTTTTTGCCATAACCGCTTGGAATCGATTCTTCTTGGACTATCTCATACTTACCAGAAGAAGACCTGGGGGGGGGGGGCCCTGTTTTTTTTTTTTTTTTTTTTAATAACATGTGAATATAATGTGGCTCAGGATATACCCAGTGGTCCGCGGCCTTAAGCCTATTGTACAAACTCTAGAATTTCGGAGGACCTCATAGATGACAGAAGGAGAAAAAGAGAGTAAGAATGCAGGAAAGAAAGGAAAATCCAACTCTAGGATTCGAACCAGATTCAGATGTATCAGCCTTGAATCAGACCTCAAGACTGTATCTGAACGGCAAGGAAATATATTTAGAACTATTTTTTTTATGTAATTGATTCATTCCAATATCTGACTTAAAAAATAATAGAGAAAGTGAAATATTCTAATGAATCAAATACATATTAATAAAAAAAAAATAGAAATAATAATGAAAATAATAATGTATTAAAACATTTTTTACGTAAACTTTAATTAATTTGTGGTTTAAATTACTAAATTTCACTGAATTATATAACTTTCTATCAAAATACGGATATATTTTCAATCCAAAAATATAACCTAATTTGCAATGCACATGAGATGATGACTTCCTGATAAACGCTGAAATCAATGCTAACCTCTTATTAATGCTTAACACGTATCTGATCCAACTGATAACGTACAAACCTCGTTCTAGAGATTCCAGATCGAAATTTCAGATTCAAAGCGTCCATCAAACGATTTCTAAGGGTAGTGAAGTTTTTCAGCTTCAAAACAAAGATTGAGGTCAAATATCAACAAAGCCTGTATGAACCTAAATTTACAAAGTGTATTTTAGATAAGATAGAAAATTTAATCTATCTCAAGAACATGGCAAGGAAGGAATAAAACGCAGAAGATAACAAGATTTACTAATCTCAATCAATATCTGTAATCAATATTTACAGAATCTAAAATAATTTAGATCTGATTTCCTTTCAACAGTTAAGAAAATGAATGAAAAGGATATTTTATTTTTCCTTTAGTATTAAGTTGTATTTTAGGCCTAGCTAATCAATTTTATTCTTTTATTCAATTTTTGGTTCTTTAAGCACCAAATTTAAAATAGTTATTGGGTTTTCTTTTTTATTATTATTTTTTGTTTTTTCTTTTTTATTATTATTTTTTGTTTTTTCTTTTTTATTATTATTTTTTGTTTTTGTTTTTTGTTATTTTTTTAATAGCTGTTGGAAATGAAGATAGCCTGAATTCAACGTTGAACTGGAGGAGCCCGAGTTCAATTCCCGGCGCTGATCGGGGATTTTTCTAAGGTTATTTCTCCTCCAGACGGACCCTAGGGTTCACTCAGCCCTCTCTCAAATGGTTCTTAATCAGTGGCTAAACTATGGCCAGCGTCGGGCTGACCATCCGACCTTAAGTATTCCCCTTGGCCGAGAATCGCTGGAAGTCTAAACCTTTCGAGCATCCCAGGACCCGCATGGCCTGTTGTGATACAGTTTAACTTTTTTTTTTTTAACTGAATTCAATGTATTACTCCGTAACGTACATCCTTCTCTCTGCCTCCTCTGTAGTAGAGCGATTTATTGACTACATCTCAATGGATCTTTGGATAAGTCTGATTGGTTTCTTCTCTCTTGTATATTTGCCTGTATTTTTGCGAAAATGGCAAAATGGATCTTTCCTTTTGCAAAGGGTTTGCAAAAGTTCCCTTTGCTTAGCGGTTTAAACTGGTCACGTTAAAACGAGTACCATATATACTTAATGTAAAGTAATTGACATACATTTGAGAAATTCCAAAGACTCTCCAAAGGAACCCTCCAATTGAACAGATTCTGATGACAAGTCATTTATAAGGTTCTATTCAGAGCTAGTATGTATATTAAGGTCTAAAAATTGGAGCCGATACATCTGGTTAAAAGGTTACAAAGACGTTTAGTAATAAAAATTAATATACAACTATAGTTTCCATTGCAACGTTGAGCAATCATTTTCAAGTGAAATATTACAAGGAAAGTTATGGATATATACAAAGTTCAATATTGCAGAGGACGTCTTGGGAAAACCCCGTTGGAAATTTAGCATGTTGTGACGTATGGGTAAGGCAGCATCATCAGTGGAGAAATCGCAGGAATAACTAATTGCTGCTGTTATGTATATTCGGCAGGAATTAGTTAAATAATTACCTAATTAAACTTTTCTAGATAAAATGCTCTACCGACTTGTGTACTAAGGCACTATTGATTCATTAATATTGACATCAATGCCAGCTATTGATGAAAATCGCAAACAGAGTTTGAAGCAAAATGCAAATTGAAACTCAATTGGTTTTAAGTTTTTTGATAATTTCTACAAAATGAACTGACCTCTACATTTGCACATTCATAAGCCAGAAGAATTAAACTGTGCTACCGTCTATGTAGCAATATGATTATTAACTTTTACTTTTTTATTTTGTTTTTATTTCACTGAATTTTTTTTTTTTTTACATAATGTGATAATTTCGAGTGGCTAAACAAAATTTTTGAGATATTATAAGTATTAAAATAGATTTAAGTTTCTAAGCGTAAGCCTTAAACAACTCAGATGCTACTTCCAGGCTTTGATCATAATAACTAATACAAGCCATTAAACTTAGCAGGCAATATTTAAATTACCGGATGAACAGGGCATCAACTAACATGGGAATCAATCAACAATGAGGAGCTCTCATGCAAAAAAGAGAAGCTCGGGTTTTTTGATGCAATAAAAATTAAAGTGAATTTACCATATTTAATATTTCAACGTTGTGCTTTATTTTTCCTTCCAAAAATAGGAAATTAAAACAAATATTACTTGGAAATATTTAAAACAGTGTATACAGTATTATACTGGCTGTACAGTTATTATAATAATTATTAAATAAGCAAGAGGGAATAAATAAACTAGTCTTTATTAAACTATATAAATGGTTATCCGGTAAGTACTTCCAATACAACACATAACTGTAGCAACATGAAAAGTTAGTAACTTAAATACATAATGTACATTTTGATTAAAAATTTTTGGGGTTAAAAAGAAATTACTTGTAGCGCACCTAAGAATCAGTTGTCCGTAATCTAAGACATACAAATTCTTACATTTTAAATATAAAGATTCTTAAATTCAAAAATGTATACTCATTCTAATTGTAATGTGTTAAGTAAATGTACAAAGAGCTAATGATTATAGTTGAAGAAATCTACTTTGAACAGTGATTTGTTTTGTAGTAAATAATTTTCCTCCACTTTTCTTAATATTTAATAATTTCTATTAATAATACTGTTTGATTATTAGGATAGCTAAGACAAAAGGATTTAAGAATGATTTTGAGGTTAAAGGTCGACATTCACAAGATTTATGATATCTAAGCAATAAAAATAATAATGAAAATAGAAAAAAATAATCAACATCACAATAAAACATATACATAAATAAGGATTCACTGAGCTGTTTTTAGCATTTTGGATATCGGGAATCTAGGACAGCTTTTTTGGATTCCTAACCATCATCAGCTGGATTCGCACAGTTTAAGTGAATTCTTATTTATTTGCGTGCATGTCTTTTATTGTGAAGTTATTATTAGTTCCGCACGTTAAATTTGTTGTTGAATGTATTCTTTTTCTATAATTTAATCCTTTATATACTAAACGGCTATTAGCGGGGAATTGAATGTCTGTCCTTATTAATTCTTAATTTATAAATTTTTGTTTTTTAAAAGGAGGGCCGTTATCTTGTTGAATTTTGTTTTCTTTATATGTTTTTGAGATCACTGAGCTGTTTAGATACTGGGCGAATCCAGATCATGATGGTTAGGAAACCATAATCAGCAGTCCTGATCATGAAATGGATTATCGTTGTAAAACATTAAAACTGCTTGCGTTATTATTATAACTTTATTTCAAGCTGACAACACTCCGAAGCTTATTTATGTATCAAAGTTTCAAAGACAGTAAAACAGCTTTGTTTAGATTTTACTTGTAAGACTTACAAGCATCTGTCATTTTTATAAAATTGTGGATCAGTAGCCCAATACTTTAGGTACTAGACTGCGGACTGGAGGTTTTTGTTCAAATCCCGCGGTGGTCGATTTTTGCACGGTTATTTCTCTTCTAGATGGATCCTAAGGTTGACCTAGCCCTCTATTAAATGCGTACAGGGTTTCTTACTCGAGAGTTAAAAGCGACCTGGCTCAGGACTGATTATCCGACCTCAACTAATGTCGTTGGTCGAGAATTATTGGGAGTCTAAAACTCCAGCGAACCGAAGAACCTGTATGACCTGTGATGGGACACCTTATTTCTAAAAAAAGTAAAAGTGAATTGTCAATTGCTATACTTTATATTCAAGTACGAAATCCTTATTTGTGCTGGCTCTATCCATTGCCTGTTCTCTATAAAATAGACTATAATATTCACTAAATCCCAACATTATATTCAGCAAAAGATATGTCGGTATTTTCTGGGCATTAAGATTATATACATTAATCTAGCTAAAATTACCCTAATAGGCTAAAAAACAGATTACTGAGAGATTCGTACATTTTTGCATCAACGTAGAAGTCGACTGCATAAAAATTACAGCGGTTTTAAGGTAATATAACTTGAGGACAATTTCACTGAAATTTAACGGAAAGAATTAATATGATTATATCCCTTAATTTTTTAAGTTTATGAATCGCATCGCTTTAGAATTGCTTTGTTGGAGCGAAGTTTAGTCGGACTTAGAGGGGAAAAAAAGAAAAAAAAAAGTTCCCAAAGCGTAATTGATCTCCTGCCACCTTTGGATTTACAATCTGACGACGATTGATTGTTTGCGGTTTATGTTGTTTAGCCTGACGCCAAACGTGTCTGCGACAGAATCCAATAAAAAAAAGAAGTTTTATTCAAAGCGCCAACACAGGAGTAATTAAGCACGTAATCGAGCGTAATGCATGTAGAAGAACATAAACATGCGATGGGGTTAGAGATAAACTACCACCCTAAGAGGCATTCTCGTGAAGACAGTAATTTGTCCTCATTCAAAAACACGCAGGTCTGAAGGTTTGAGTCCACTGCATTTAGCAACAAAAAACAATTCAGATCACAGATGGACACATTCAGCTGAAATCTAACTGTCTGGAATCTGTATCCATTTGTCTTCTGAGATGATCCGTTAAACAAACTGAAAAGAAAAACTTTAGAACGCTTTGTTCTTTTAATATTATTTAAAACATTCTTAAAAAAATTATAATAATAATTTTCTGAAATTAAATAGTACAGTGTATATAGGAAAAGCATATTATCAATTCATCTTTCTTTCAAAATCTCTGGCATTACAAAAATAACGATAGCAGAAACAATAAGATTCCTTAACTTGTCTCTTCTAAAAAGATGACCGAATACTGTTGAGTATTATAGTATCATCCAATGAGGATAAGATAGTAAAAACTCCAGAGATCAGCCTAGGGACAAAAAGGAGATTTGAAGGCCAGTCCAACACCTTAGTCTTCAGGGGGAAAAAATAAAACAATACTTATTTGAAAAAGCATTGGACGACACCTGCCATTCATCTAGAGCAGAAACAGCAAGGAAAAAAAAATATCGAACGCCCGCCAGTGATCGAACCTATTTGTAAAGGTCAAGTTGCCAGATTGAAAGCACTATACATTTATCCTAGAGAGAAACAGAAGATAGTTTCACGCGGCCATCAGTTCAGCAAGAAGAAGTGGAGATCAGAGGATTTGGCAACCAACACACATTCACAAACCGAATAATGCTTGTAAATCTAGTTTGTTCAGATAATATATAGATTAAGAATAGTCATCTTTAAATATATAAATGTTATATCGACTTCACAATGGATAATACGAGTTTTCGCAATAGAAAATCAAGGAAAGGAAATTCAATTTATAGATGTAATCAATCTTAGAAAATAATGAAATCTATTCCTCAATTTGTCTGAATATTTATTGCGTTAAATTCTTACGCAAGTCGTGTTCCATAACTTTTTTTTTTTGAACGTGAAATGCTATTTTTTATTAAAAAAAAAGTAATTACGAAAATCATATCCAAATTATGTTCTCATACATTCATTTAAAAGAGTACATAACTCGACACAGAGGAACTAATACATGGTTCAAGCTTTTTAAAAAAATACGTTCTTAACTATAAAACATTCCGTACGTTCTGTTAATTAAAAAAAAAAATATCATTGTTATTATTATTATTATTCAAAATTACAGAAAACACAAACAATACTGACTGGCATTGTATAGTTGATACGAATTTCCACCGGAGACCAGGGTATCAACCAGATACTGCGCAATATATATGTTATTCCCAGCAGCGCTGTTTTTGCAGTTCTGTAGTTGTTACATTAGTATATCAATATATGTAGTTGTATTTCTTTTTTTTAAAATAGCTCGTAAAATTTTTTTGAAAACATGCCAACTGCCCCGTTGACGATAGGGATTACTGTGGTATGTTTCGTCCATAATCGAGCAATTTCTATGTCCAGGTCTCTTGTATTTTGGGATCTTTTCTAGTTCTTTTTCTTCAACTCTAACATCATCAGAATTAGCTATATTAATGGTTGAAAATTTTCTTTTTTCTATCACCGTTATATCTAGTGTATTACTCTCGAGGTGACGATCCGTTTGAATATCTGAAATCCCACATGATCTGACACCTTCTCAACCTGATGTTCACGTGGTTTCTTTGATGTTGGCAAATTGTTCTTTTTTAAACACTATGACCAATGAATTAACTTTTCAACCCCGTCATATCTGGTCTTGTAATCCGCCTATGCTATATTCACATAGTAGATGAGAAAGAGCTTCTTCATCTTTTTCTTGGCAAAGTCGCATTGAGGATTTTCACTGATATTATGAATTTTAGTCTTCATAACGTTTGTTTGCAATGCCTGCTCTTGAGCCGCAAAAATTAGACCGTCTGTTTATTATTATTATTGTAAGAAATTCATTTTATAATAATTATTATAAATTTCAAAATGAAGAAGGAAAAAAAAAGACTAATTTCTGGATGTATTTTCAAATGGTACTATTATATAAACGCAAGATAAGTACTAAAATGTCTTAAGCATGTTAAATAGTTTCGTAGAATAACTTCCGTACTAATAAGTAATCGTATATTTGCATATTTAAATTACCTACACTCAATTATTTGTTATTGTTGTTGTTTTTTTTTTTTATTAAAATAAAAGAATAAACAAATAATTTGGTTTTTATATAATCTTGTAGATTTGTCAGTTAGATATTACTCAATTATGTATAGTGTAAGCAAAAAAAGAAAAAAACAATGTACCGTATTGTCCGGCGTATAAGACGACTTTTTAACCCAGGAAAATCTTCTCAAAAGTCGGGGGTCGTCTTATACGCCGGATGCTGAAACTTCCGAGCCAGACTAGAGAATCTGCGGTCGCCGCATATGGTGGGAGGAGCTCAAAAACGGCCGCGGCCGCATCCCCGCCGTATGAAACCCTATGAAAGCAGCAAGGACGGTGCTGTACAAATACGGTAGAAGAAAATCGACTCACCAGGATTCGTGGAAAGAAGTGACTTAACGCGGTCCCGATGACGAGGTGAGGGGGCGCCTCACCGGGAAGGTGTAAGTGAAGGGCGGAGCAAGTTGCAGGCGTCCGGGACGCCCGGGATATGGAAAAAAGAGATAGAGCAGGGACAGAATAAACAAGGCTACAGTTAAGAAATACTATGATTTTAGTGAAATTCTAAAAAAAAATGTATCATTAAAATAAAGCACCACAATAAACAAAGCTACAGTTACTTGGAGACAGGGAGAGTTGACCAGCTCATACAACAACCGTATACAACCAGCCACTCGCCGATAAGGTACATAGCTTTTAAAGGAAAAGTTTGATCCACTTGCACTGTTGTATGTTTACATGTTTGATGACAAACAGCGTTATGTTTAGAAGTGATAGTTTTCCTGCTAAGTATCTGCATGTCATAAGCATTTGAATTAAAATTACCATATTGAAATCAAATCTGATGTTTTTTTACTTTTTATTTGGTGTGCGTTGGAAGAGGGGTAGTCTTATACGGCGAGTATATCCCAAACTCTATATTTTAATTGGAAAAATTGGGGGTCGTCTTATACGCCGGACAATACGATATGTATTTGCCCGAGCCCATTGATAAGGGCACTTCCCTAACGGGACTGTACTGAGCTTGTCTATGTATGTT
>JAFIDM010014012.1:17666515-17694832 GCA_023159025.1 Thereuonema tuberculata | reverse complement strand
ATGTTAATTAAAAAATATTAATTAACTATTATTAACTATTAATTAACTATTATTATTATTATTATTAGTCACAGCTGTAATAGCAATGAGACAGTAATAGCAGATATAATCAACAGAAAAGCATCCTATCAGATTTGTAATGGAATTCATATAATTTCTTGATGTTAAATCATCAATTGATCTAATGTTTTAGTTTAGTCTAGAGCAAAAGACGGATACGCAGTAGTACCATTAAGTTATTTACAATTCAATGGGTTGCAATATTCAAATCAATTAATGTATTTGTAAGTAGTGGAACAAACTGGAAAGAACGTCTTGTTTGAATTCCTACTGATAATTTATGTTGGTTTTAATGATTGTGAATTCGAACCAATAGCTGTAGACTAACGAAGCAATGAACTCTTAGTGTTGATCATTATTAGCTGTTTATTGCTTTCTCTGCTCGTAAAAGAAAAACAACAAAAAAATCCCGAGAAGACTGTAAATAAATCAACAAAAAAGCTTTTTTCAGACCAAAGTGATACAAAAGATTAATCTACAAGTTTTAGTTATTTCAATTTAAAAAAAAAACACTTTTTAAATCAATACATATTCGTTTAATACAAGATCAAATCAATTGACATCTTGTTCTTACCTAATTTCAGTAAATACAAAAATGACTACTTTTCAATGTTGATTTTAAAAAGAAATACATTCGACTTTACATCAAATAGATTTTTTTAATTCATTATTTGATTTTAGTTTGGGCATTTTTAATACTTTTCTGACATTTGATTTTGTAAATTCACTGAAACTGACTTGAATTTGCTTTATATCTAAAGCTTCTTATCTAAAGCCTTATATATGTCTTTTCTAAGCATTTACAAGGTGGCAAAAAATGTTTTGTATAAGAACGTTCTGTTTTTAGACGAAACTTTTTTTTTTAAGATATGAAATATTTGTAGAAAAGCTTTTCCATTTCGGAAAAAAGAAATATTCTTTAAACTTAAGATTCTGTAAAGAAGAAGAAACAAGAAAGAATATCTTAACATAATCCAGCCCATAGAATTTAATCATCTTAACGAAAAACTGCTGTCTAAAGATCTACACCAATTACAAGATTGAAGTTATATTGAATTTTACTATATTTAATTGATTTTTTTTTAGTTTTCGGTATTCCGAGATTAACGATACCTCCAATTCAGTAATATGTCAAAATAAATACATTGTCTTTATCATCACTTACCTCAGATCAATCAACTTTTATGGGAATTACTCTCATTGGACTTCCATTGAACACGAGCCCGTGTTCGTCCAGAGAAATTGATAATGTATCTACATTTCCCGTTTTTCTTGCTTGGTAGGCTTAAACGAATAAATATTCGTTGTTTGACGAATGTGTTTCAGTCAAAAGACTGGTTTTCTATTGGAGATTACTAAGGACTGAGAATACATAGACACTGCGATTCATGATTGATGAAATTCTTCTAGAATCGCTAGAAAGTTATGAGACGAAACAGCTAATCCAAATCAAATCGTGTTATAGATGGACACGATATCGTTGGGTTGGGCTTCTTGTGGTATTTTATGCCTACACAGAGAAAAACAATATCTAGGCCTTAACCACAAGAAAAGGGAGTGTAGTGTGATCAATAACTAGTTTTTACCACAATGACCCATTATAAAGAAAGATGACTTCAGTCCGTTAAAATGTCTTCAGACTAACAACGAAGATGAAATAAGGTTTGCTTTTATTAGAACGCCATTATAACGAAAAGTGATACTATTAAATAAGAAGTAATAGAAAAAAAACACTGTTATCAAACGGACAATGAACATATATTTTGAACGGACAAGTACATTTTCTTTATATAAAGAAATCCTCAATACGGAATCAAGCATCTTGTATGTATGTATGTATGTAGTGAAGGTGGGTGGCAGAAGCCAAGCACTGCGACCAGAGGTCTATTGTACTATCCCACGGAAATATGGACAGATGGAGAGAAAGACTGAGAAAGTATGGTGGGAGAAGTGCAGGGGAAATGGGAGAACCCCGAGAAAACCTGCCCAGCGCGGATCGTCTACCATCACGAAACCCACATGAGAACCGAACTCGGGACTCAGAGGTGAGAGGCCGATGTTTTAGCAACAACGCCAACAATCAAGCATCTTACTGGACTTACTTTCTTAGCTTTAACAAAAGTTAAATCGTGAAAATAGCGCTTTTATCTAGAGTTGTGTAATGTTGATTTTTGGCAATAAATTCATGTAGTGTTCCAATTCGTAGCCAAGTAAAAATGTGATCGTAATGAATAATAGCCACTAACCACTAAAATTTCATTTCTAAGATTAAACAGCTGATTATCATCCACACCCGTCCTCCTAAGAATAAAGGAGAGAGAGACTCCTGCTATTATCAGTTTAATGGAACGAAGAAAACTAATCCGTAGCTCGGTCGTCACAATCACCGAAAAAAAAAACCAAGATATTTATTTTAGAGGGGCAGATAATTTTTAAGGCCTCTTAGAACAATAACAAACATCACCAATCACGATTTTTTTTTTCAGGCGCTAGACAAGCCTCTAATTACAGCTAGTTATATTATAGCAAGTTGAAAAAATATTTTTTATCTGTAAGAACAATTTTTTATCATACAAACCCTTCATTTGATCGCCTGAGCTATCCTTATTGGTCTGATATGCTAGTTAATTAGTTAGGTTTTGTAGCGCAATAGCAGCAAAGATCATGCTGCGCCAGGAAAATTAAGCAATAAAATGCAAAGGAACTAAGATATTTAACTAAATATCAAAAAATATAATACAGGGCAGATCAATTACAGAGAATATGAAGCAAAAGCATTTTTTTTTCTTCTTTTTAATAACCTAAACGTACTACTAAAATTTCAGCTTCCTGGAATAACTATTTTTTAAGTTATATTCATTGAATAACTGAAACTGAAATTGACAATATAAAACTTTTATATATTTTTTTTTATTTTAATTCATTTTTTCTCTCTTAATCACGTTATGAGGGATTATCAATACTTCGACCAAAGTTATAATCTGTTTACAAAACTAATTGTATCAAAAAAGCAGAACTGAGCTGGAGCTTAACTAACTTATATGATCCAAAACCGAGCAAAGTTTCTTGTGGATCAAAACTAGCTTTCAGTGCCGTTCAAAAAAAAAATAGTTTTCAGTAATAGATCTGTAATCTGCAAAGAAAATGAAATGAAAAGGCTATAAACTTACTGTCTTTCTAGAGGATCAGTGTGAAAAGTCAGAGAGGCAACAAGTGAAGCACAACATCCAAAGAGGTCTGCATTTCTAATGTGAAGAAGCCGTTGGAGGCCCAGGCATCTTAATTATCTCGGACGCTTTGCGTGGGAGACTCTCAATTACTTTCCCTCATGTGGAATTCTTAAATTCCATACTATTAAGATGACAGGACTGTTGCGTCCACTAACGAATAAAATTATAGGAAGCAATTTGTAACCGAGTTCCTTTAAGTGTTTATCAAGTTGTTTCCACTGCAATTTCATTTTCTTAATAACACATTTGTGGAACCGGTAGAATAGGAAATGTTTCTTGGCTTCTGCAAATTACACCCTCATTACGGTAAATTAATTGCGCAATTTTGAGTAGATGCATCAGCGCTGTGACAGACCACAGGAAAACAAACTTCATAATTCCTACTACAAAAAAATTGGCAATAGTTGCCGTTTCCTTCACATTGTAACGTTATTACGTCAACATGTCATGCAATATCAAGTCTGTCAAAACAACGTTTAAATTTTAAAAATGTAACTCGTAGAATGCAATGAAGTGAAATGGCAGGAGATGCATTGAAATAATAAAGGAAAATTACTATTATTTTATTAACACCGACCCATTTATAACAACGTTTAATATGGCCTTAAATTTATAAATTTGAAAGCACAGTTCTTGTCAATTGAGTTCAGTGGCCTTTTTATTTCAAAAAATTTAACTAATCTTTATATTCGCCTTTTTATAACTTAAGATAATCTGTCATCTTAAAAAACACAATAGTGTTTTATAAATGCTATGACTTATGTGACTTAAATAAATGTGACTTATAAATGCTAATCTTGCATTTTTTTTTTTGTATTTTTTTTATGATAGTTATAAGATTTTTTTTATTGTCTGATAATATTTTCTTATTTCTTTATCTTAAATTTGTTAATATTGTATATGTATTTTTCTCTACGAAATTTTTAAAAGACATGCAATTAGGATAGAAACTTTCTGTATGAAAAAAAAAAGTAATAAAATAATAATCTACCTAAAGCTATCTATCTATCTTAATAAGTTAGAGGAGAAAATGTCATTCTTTGGCAACGTAAATTATACTGTTTGGAACCTGATCCCTCCACTTAACTCACATTTAAATTTATTAGAGAGCTGCTGCACAAATCCCCCCTGCTTTTACGGTTCCGATTTGTTTTTAATTCTAAATCCGATGTATCTCAAAATGTAAACATCCAATGTGTGATCTTACTCTTCAGCTTAGTATTAAAATAATTATTCCATTGAATCTTATTAAAAAAGACTAATCAAATGTCCAACAATAACTAAATTGAAAATATTTATTAAGCGTTCATTAAAAAAAAACCAAAAAAAAAAACAAAACAAGCAAATTCCTTTACAATGCATCACTTTTTAATATTAAATCAGCAAATTTAATGCAACAGTATTTGATTTATATTAATTGTTTTACATATTAACTGACTGTTTTGATTTTAAACTTTAGGATTTTTTTTTTTTTTATAAAAGTCAAATTCAAATATTAGATCGAAATTGTTTAAGTAATAGTTAATTCGTAAGAATGGCAAGAAATCAATTCAGCAAAATCTTAAAGTTTTGCTTTAAGATTTTGCTAAGAATTATCTATGTCCACACATCGAACAATCAGATCACTGCAATTGATCGTTATTACAAAGACAGGCGCATTTCGTTGTTGCATCAGAATATGTAACGGAAAAGAATGACTGGCGGAAAAATGATGGAAATGAACAATCGTTTGCTTTCAAGACTTGAGCCATCATCGACGGGAATCTGAGACAGCTGTTTCGTCTTTATTAGGACTCATCAGCCAGATTTACCCTCGATGATGAAGCTCAGAATTCGTGAGAACCTACCCAGAAAACTTATTCAAGGTAAAGAGTTTCTTTCATTTGTTGATTTCATGTCCTAAAGGGATACTGCTGCAATCTATTTAATGTTTATACATTTTTCTGTTCTTTATCAATTCAATCAATTTCTTGAGTAAGCAAACGAAGGCACAACGCTACAAGAAAGGATTCGCACCCTGAGTTGTCACCGGGAAGAAACTGGGACGGACCGTTTCATCCTTCTTAGGACTCATCAGCCAGCCAAACTCCACCGATGACAGCCTCAGAAGGTGCGAGAGGTTAGTCTTCCCGGGTCTCGCTCCCGATAGCGGGAACTCCCCCCGAAGAAATCCTAACCAAAAAATAAATAAAAAATAAAAAAACAACAATTCCTTGTCCTGCAATCTGCTATATGCAAAAGGAATTTAAATATGGCATTAAATAAAGTGCAAAAGTCATATATTTAAAATGAAAAGAAATTTAACGTGCCCGATGATTCAAAGAATTGAGTAAGCAAACGAAGGCACAACGCTACAATGCTGTGCCTTCGTTTGCTTACTCAATTCTTTAAATCATCGGGCACGTTAAATTTCTTTTCATTTTCAATCAATTTCTTTTAAAATCCGCAAACAGTTTGAAACGTTTACAAAACATTTCCTCCTACAGCGAAATAGTTTGCGCTTTATAATGACTTTAAATTGGAAGGAAAATGAGTAAAATGACAATTATAATGTTCAATTGGGAATTTGCAATTTATTAAAAACAAAGTAAAAAAAAAACATATTTTCGTTGAATATTGACACATTTCTTTCTTTTGTTTACTTTGTGAGATGGTTAATAGGGTGTGTTTTGATTCGTGGATACATTTCATACACTGACACTAAGAGCAATGATAAATTCACAATTTACAAAATTTTAAAGAAAAACTCGATTTGGAAAATATTATTTTCTTACTATTGCGCATATTATAATATTAGCATAATAATAATAATATTCTTTTTTATTAATTAATTAAAAACTTTTTTTTTATTAAGTTATTAAGTTTCATTAAGAAAAACAAGTTCGGAAGAAACTAAATAAATACTAAATCTATTTCCACAGCATTTTATGAATTTACCGATAAAAGAAATAAAAAGGCCCATATTCACGGCATCTTAGGAATTACTTATCAATCGAACTGGGACAGCTGTTACTAACCTCTCATTCTCATTTATTAGCCCTCATCAGTTAGAGCTATCCAATTGTTGAAGAGCTCAGAAGAGATAGGGTTTAGCACTTAAATAAAACATTTAAAGTTACTTTTCTTCAGAACTCTTAAATCCTTTCAATATTATTACAACCAATTTGGGTATCTTCAAGTTTAAAAGAATTAAGAAGAAGAATAAAAAAATAAAAAAATAAAATATTTTAACTAAGAAGACTTGAATCATCGTATCAGTTGCTGTTTTAATAAAAAATACTTTTAGCTGTTCTAAGCAGGTGAGATAAAGCATTCTGCCATATAGGGATGAATGGACATCTTTGCCGAAAGTACGTCACATCTTCCAAAAGAGGGAAAAGCCATTAGGGGAAAAGTTATCCCCTCCTTATCATAAACAGTAGGAAACTTATGATTTGTTTTCCTTAATAAAACCCGCAAATGAGCGCTTATCCATGGGTTAATGGATGTTTAACCATAGACTACTAATTTCGGCGCATAAATATAGGAAGAGCTCCCAGAACGATTCGAACCTGTTTTTCATTAGCGATTCTTCGCGCGTGACTTGCAACGACTCCTCCTCTGATGAAGGCGCCGCTCTGGGAGCAAAAACGGAAACTTCCACAACTCGTACAGCGAGTCCTTGACGCTCGCCCGGAGCAAAATAAAAGATACAATTTCAGGAACTCAAATGGTAGTTAAGATTATGCGATTTCAATTTGAGGTCAATAAAAAAAACACCACCGAGGATTTCTATTTAAGGCAAACACTTACTTTTCAATTGTTTAAAAATATCATTAAAAAAATAAGATAGTTATCAGGTAAACAAAGAGTTACGAACCTGATTCTTTAGTATTAATATGGATTGTACGCTTCAAAAATAATACTCCATTGAAACGAAATTCTTTGTTCAAAACAAACAGTATTTTTAGAGATAGCAATTCTTCTGAGGGACGGACTGAGGGTGATAAACCAAGGGAGGGGTAATTCTGGAAGGGTAATAAACGTTTTTTCACTGTTGAAAAAAATATACAGCAGTGCAATTGGATATTCCCAAAACCTTTTTTTTTTTACTTTCTAACCTTTGCTTGGTAAATAATAGTAAGTGTAATTTAAATTAATATTGAAGTTCAAGAGAAATATTGTTAAACTATAAATCGTCAAAATGAGAGGCAAAGACATTGACTCCTTCTGTGTTGCAATCGAATAATAAAAATTCACAATAAAAATACTCATTTTCAATATTCACTGCAGAGTATCAGATATAATGTCTGAGCTACTGTTGTTCGGCTCAACTTAGCGCAACCCAAGAAACAGCCATTCTGAAGGACCCAATGATAAGAAAGTGATCTATAATTGAAGAATGTACTGTTAACTAAAAATCAGTGTTTGACATAATCTGAATATATTTAATAAATAAAAAATCAGTATATCTCAAATGGTTATTATCATAGTAATAAGCTTGCAGTAATGTTAGTTCACCTGAAGTAAATCATTATATTTCCTGCTTGTGAACTGAACCTTACTAAAACGATGTGCTACAATTCGCTATAATTTCGCCTAAAAGTTGCAGATTTCTTTTTCTCAATAATAATAATAATAATAATAATAAATTTTAGTTAATATTTGCCATTTTACAGGTAAAAGTCCCGTTTTAACTATCCTTTTACTAAAATACATCTCCAAATAAATCTTCTCGTACAAAATATCCCAATATTTCGTTTCACTCATCGTGAAGCTTCATCAGGTTTTATTTCTAAGGAAGAGAATTCCTCTTCTTCCTCAAAACTAAAAGAATTCATCATAAAAGTTATCATAACAATGAATAGTTAAAGTAATAGAAATAATTGTTATCAATAACTTTCATAAATATCTCCTTACCTAATGATATCATCCTCCTTTGTGATGTAATAACTAATAATAATATCAACTTCCTTTGTTGATATCATTGTTAGTATCGCTTACTATCATTGTTACTGTTAAAATTATTGGTAATCTGCTCAGTGATATATTGACTAGCTTTTGCCCAATTTCAACTGCATTCTTGTTCAGAAATAACTGGCAATGTGTGTAATATTAATTACTCGTAGAGTGCTTTGTAGTTACGATAAGTTCTCAAACGCTGAGTCAACATTATTAAGGAAAGCACCTCCTCATATGCGTCGGGCTGACTTCCTGACCTCAACCTAGTCCTGTTGGTCATGAAACGCCGGGAGCCTTACCTCCCGCGAGCTCTTGGGCCTGAATAGACCTGTTGTGGGGACCCTTTAACCTTTTTTAACCTCCTCATTTAAATGATTTCTTCCACTCAGTAACATATCTGGTGACCAGAGCAACAAAGAAGGTAGATCGGCCTTTCTAGCATCAATCTGATTTACAAAAATTGCCTTACTAATACAAGCGAGTGACTGAACTCTGTTTAAAGCATCACTGGAAGCGACTGTCGTCCTGGATTTTCACGCACCACAGTTTCAAGGGTTCGCCGAAAATCGAGAAGCAAAGTATTCTATTGAGGACGTTGATCGTATGGAAGAAAACTCTTGTGGAGCAGAGGGCTCAGAAAAGGATGGTGAAATTAAGAGTGCAACCTAATACTATCTGGAAACACCATCTCATACCTTCTTTCGAAAAGCTGTTATAGCCGACCACCACGTCGGTATTGATATTCTTATTAAATAAGAAAGTGAGCTTCCTGTAGATCTCAACCCGTTCAGCTGAACTCTACTGGTGAGCTGAAAGGGCCACTCGTTTAAAGATTGTCCTCCGTCTAATCTGTACAACTGTGCGACACAATCATGTGTATTTGGTACAACATTCCTCCAACATCTTGTAGAATCCATGCAAAGATGAATTCAGGTTATTTTTGGAAGGCTAAAGAAGGCGCAACAAGCTACTAGACAGATATACGTAATAGAGTGGTATCTCAGTAAGCAGTGGCTTTGTTCCGGATTTTCAAGTTGCTATTTTTTTTTTTTTTTTTTTTCTTGACAGGGGGAAATTTAATGTCAGCAATATATTGTATTTACAGAAATACAATAATGGACTCATAACAATAATGTTGACTATTATCACAAATGATACCGTAAAAGCTACGTGTCAGAAATAATTTCTTGTAAAAAAGAAAGCTCGAATGACTATAATCTTGACATCCTAGTTACTCCTGATAATCGTGTCATATCCATCATAACTGAAAAAAAAAAAGAATAAGCACTCGAATGAACTGTAAAGTTAATATATGCTCTAACAAGTAAGTAGTGATACATATATATAGTATAGGGCTAGAATGCTAGTATACCAAATACTGGATGTCATTCAAGACATGGCCATGTTTAGGCGAGGGATAGGGCCAAGGGGAAAGAATAGGCTCTTTTTCCTTTTTTTTTTTGGTTAATCGAAAGTACCTAGCGTTCTCCGAAATTTTGGAGATGCCTTTTATTTTCGATTGTTGGTGATGGCTTCTTAGCTTGGCCCACCCTGTATATACAGTATATAAAACCCTATACAAGCCCCTGATTCAAGGAAAGTTTCACTTTTAAGAATGGAGAAGAACTACGCAGAAATCTGCTCACAATAACTTCAGATTCGTGCACTTATAACATAAATGTTGGACTGTCTTAGAAGCATTAATCTTTTGATGGAGATGTTATGGAGGGCCGGATTTGGATTACGAGACTCGCTATTGTTATAGTGTTTGTTTTGTTTTGTTTTGTTTTGTTTTTTTAGTTAATGACGTTATATAGAACCAAGTTATCAGATATGTCAAGACCTTGTAAGAATTTTTTTTTTTTTTTTTTTGCAAAATCATATTTACATAAAAAATTTCTAGCCCCCACATCTTTCTACCCGGATCTCACTGAAATCTTTGCTTGATTATGCATTTTGATTCTATTTCTACAATAAACGGGTTAATAGAGCTGCTGTAGGGTAACGAAAATTGATCTTTTTTTTAAAAAAAGTTCTCAATTTCGCTCTGAAATTTTTAGCTCAGATGATTCATGAATTAGCAACTAAATTCTGGGTTTTTTTTAATGGTAAAAATAAATTTCCCAGTTTCCCATTGTGTTTTTATTATGCCACAGTTTGTCACGCTGATTTTGTTCGGAATGACTGATAACGTTTGGTATCATCCACCATTCCATTCTTCCTCATTTTAAATTGTCAGTAGAGGTTTTAAAACTTTCTACTGAATTAACATTTTAATTACCTAAAAATAATATTAATTAGTATCGACCGACATATAATTGTACTGAATTACAACGCTTTGAAATAATAGCTGTCTGATCAATTTCCTTTTATTTTACTAAGCGAACTGTTACGCTAGCTGCACGACAGATGGCGCGCACAAGTAATTTCGAGGTTTCTCACTCAAATCTGAGCAGTCATCTATTCCTGTAAAATAATGATTATTGTGAATAAAGCTTTTTTTTTTTAATTTTATTATAGACTATTTATTATTTTAAGACAATAATCCTTTATTTTTACAATTTCGTTTACGTACTTTTGCCTTTCGAATTTTGAAGGTTGTAAAAAGAATACAAAACTGTGACAGTCATTCCCGTTACGATAAATCGTAAATTCTGTCTTCATTGTTGTTTTGGTTTTGTTTTGTATTAACTCTTTCAATAAAAAACTTCACAAAAGAACACAAACTGGCCATATGGTTTTCTTTTCTTCTTCCTTTCTAAGTTACCCGTGCATAAAACTCAAAAGTAGCAACACAAAGCCTGCTGAATTATTTCCAAAGCGGGAAGTTTCCCTTGTGTGATTTCTATTGCATCAGCTGCTGCGATATCCACCCAGTGATGTGGCCGTGACCTTTGCCTAAATACATGTCACAATAAATCATATTCCAAACAATTGCGTCTTTTAATCAAATCCAGAGTGGAAGATAAATAGGGTTACGTTGTCAAAAAGTTTACGACAATGATTTATTATTTTTAAGTTTAAATAATTTATTAGCAACTTAGTACTATTCTTGTCTTTGTAACGGTTGCTACGATTCCTTCTAAGCCATGATTGGGAAAAAAAATTGACAATTTTCCAATAAATGATAAGAAAAAATATAAACAGTTTTAAAAAAATAAAATTTAAAAATGTAAGAAATCATCAGTCTATTTAATTATATTTATGTTAATTTCTTAAAACAAAAAAAAAATTAAGAAACTCAACCGTAGGAATCGCATTAAATTGGGTAATTTCAGAATTCGAAATAACTGGAAGCATTTAATTATTCAGAGCTCTTAGATTCGATTCGAATTAGAATGAGGAATCTACATTTAAAGAAAAAAAAAAAAAACTCTTGAAGATTCAAAATAATGTTAATTTTTCTAATTCCAAAATGCATTCAGCCAATTATTGTCTTCACCAGGGCCGAAAATTTTTTTCCCCCCCCCCCCCCCCCTCAGCGAAAATCCTTCACGGGCCCTACCGAGGTATTTCGAGTCACATCGAGGCCACGGCGCGGGACCCCCTTTTCAGCGCCCCCCTTACCCCTGCAATGCGGGGACTGGCGGTACCTAGATCCGGCCCTGGTCATCACAAAAAAAAAAAAATAATGACTTAACAAATAAATAAGAAATATTAAATTGTAAAAATAATAATAATAAGCTTTACATACCATAAAGTTAAATTTACGAATTTTCTGCTATAAATTACTTTGCTAACAGCAAAGTTCACAACAAGTCACTAATGGGACTGCATCTTGAAGGGATCAAAATGAATCGTACTGATGCAATGTCATCTTTATTCGTGGTGTTTCCGGTCTAACTTTAATGCCAAAACATTTATTAAGGGCAAAGATTTCCTTTTCTCTTACTACTGAATTTAAAACACTGCGCAAATTAAACTGTATATACTTTTCCTCATAATGCCTTTGACAAGGTGTGCTAATATCAACTTCATTTAGTAATTCTTTTACAGAAACAGAAAGATTTCAAATATGGAGACCTGGTGTACGGTTTCCTTGTGAGATGGAACTTATAAGATTTATTTTTTCCCTATTCCTTTTGTAAATTGCATTGTGTATAAATCAACGGTAACCTCCGAGTTTGGAAGGAGATGTTCTAAGAATTTACAACCACTTACATCTTGTCACAAGAAAAAGACCTTTTTGTTTTTCTTACTGCTTTATGTAATTAAGCCCTGGAATCTTTTGTTTTTGGATGACATTATGAAATGATTAAATAAAATACGATTATTCATGTTGACCAGTAAATATAGCGTTTATCCTTGTAAAGCTCATTAATGATTGTCAATTACATACTTAGTTGAACTATCGTAAGATAAAAAAAGTTTTCCTACTGTATTGGAATTTAGAATAAAATTGTATTTGTATAAACGCGTGAGTTGGCTGTTCGCAATGCTACAACAGTGAATAAAAACCAATGATTCCAAGGTTAAAGAATATGTTGCAATTGACAACAACAAAATTAGAATTTCCGATAAAAATCCGATCCTAATTTCAGCTAATGACGCTTCAGTAGTTTAAAATCCCAATTTAATCTCTTCAATTCTTATTAATGTCAACGACAACATTAACTATTAGAATTAGTTAAATAAAAAAAAGACTTCGTTTTGACTAATTTCTTTCAATCAATCTTAATAAATAAAGTGCTTTGTGTAATAAAACAACTGGTTTCATATTGTATACGAAAGCATAGTGAGCCCGTGCATGTTTCATTCCCGGCTATATCCTATGAGACAGAAAGTGACCCTAGACCGGAAGTCGTATCTTTTTTCCTACCTCTAAGCTGTAAGCTTTCCAATAAGCCATCAGTCACGTCGGTAAGACTTATTGGGCTGTAGAGGTGGCGGCGGACAGACAGGACGAACGAGCGGACAGAAAAAGTAGCCCCCATCCATTTTTACTCTATGTAAAGGATCGCAAATTAGGGACAAAAATATGGGTTGATTACAACATCCAGCCATATTGACTTTGTATTATTCGCCTTCATTAGAGACGGAAACTGTATACTATTTCGCTGTATAAATCCTTGTCCAATATACACCATAGCAGATAGTCTTCACTCTTCAAGATACATAGGCTACCTACACAAAAATACGAACATCGAAAAAAAAATATCTAATCCAACTCAGGGAGTCGAATCAGATGCAGAAGATGCAGGCTATCACTTTCACCAATCAGCTAAACAAGGAAGATGAATCCAGCTTTGGGCTCATTACTGGACTTTCAGATTACCCCAGCTCCTAAGTTGTATTGTAAGATAAAAAAAATTAAATAAATAAAATTCAAGCAACTTTTATTTTTTTTATGAAAAAGACACATGAATTGTCACAGGATTCAAACTCAATCGTGTTAGATTTTAGATCAGATTAAAAGATCGAACGTCAGCAGAGCACAGTGTAGACCTGTGTTGCAAGCTCCCTCAAAGACAGCCACGGGGATGCCAGTGTCACTCTCGAGACCGATAACAACAGAATGCACTAATGGTGTTATTCCGAGCACTAATCCTTATCTGAATGGGTGTTGGTATCACTGGATGACGTCTGTCAAGTCGACCCACTCTAAAACTGTATCTAGTTTTCAATCGGTCAAACGAATAGCAAAAATAAACTCAAGTGATCTAAACACTCCGACTTTAATTCCGATACCTTAACTAGTGGGTATAAAGGTGTATTTAGCAAATACATTATTTCTTTCAAGTTTTACAAAGTTGAATATTGTCTTTATGTAAGCAACAAAGAAATATTGCACTTGTAAAACCCTTTGAATCCACATTAATTGGAAGTTCGATATATTATCGTGTTTTCATAAGTTTTTCGGTTATGACTACAATACACATTCTAAATTCTAGAAAACTTTATAAATTAAAAGTCGTCAGTCATGATACGAAAAACAATTTCATTGCGTCCTTAAATACACGTTCTTTTTTAGAACTTAAGCAATACACTTAAATCACATGAAGAAATGACCTCGGTTAGAAAGCCAAGAGACTTGACAGTGCTTCAAAATATATCTGGTTTGCGTTATATTATGTTGCGTTTTAAATGTTACTGAGAAAAATTAAAGGCGGATGTTAAATAAAGAAAAGCTTTGCTGTTGATAACTAACTGCCCAAAGTTCAGGAAAAGAAATAAAATCTTTTTAATAGACAAAATAATATAAAAAATTATTAATAAATGAATTCAATAAATTCAAAATATAAGATACATGAACTTTTGATAAATATAACAACCTCGTGAAATAAAAAGAGACTTGTGTTGCCTAGATACCTGCGCGAAATTTATCTCCAACAATATAATCAACAATAAACTGTTGATTTTTAATTGCTAAAACAGAAATTATTCTTAACAAATGTATTAAAAACTTCAAAATTGTAGAACACTACAATACAATTGTTTTCTTTTCCTTTAACTGGGTTATATTTTTTTTTTTTTTTGATGATTGCATCATCACTGCTGAATAAAACGAAACTTTAAAGTAGTTATTTATGTCACTCCTTAAAATAGTCACATAAAGAGAAGACAATGGTTTGGTTTATTAGTTTTGTTTCTTTTATATCTCAATTTAACAACTGATTGTTATTTTTAGAATTAATAAAGTTCAGTTGCTCACTAATTTTTAAGTTCAACAATGGTTTTAATTGGAAAAAACTTAGTTGATACTTTTAAAAATATTTAAGATTCATTATCATAAATAATCATTGTATTTTTTCTTCCACTTTTTTTTAATTATGCTTTTCTTTTTGATGGTGACAACTTGGTTTATTAATTTTAGATTTTATAATAAATATCTGTTACATCCAAAATCGAACGATTCAAATGAAACGGATTTTCTGGGATTGGGAAGTTAATAAGTTTGTATTCTATTTTCGTTTATCTATTAAATTGCTTCAGGAAGTTGTATTTTTTTAAAATTATTATAAATCCACAACATACTCACATAAATAAATGCGTTAAAACATACATTTATGCGTTAAAACATACATACGGCTACATAAATAATAAATCAATAACCAAATCTGAGGTGGCAGAACATTGTATTCAGCAAACTCATTGTATGAATAATGAGATTAAAATCTTATGCGTGGAAAAAGAACATAAGACAAGAAAAATCATAGAAAGCATGTATATTAGGAACACAAAAAGTAGTAATTTAAATAGAAATGATGGGATTCAAGTGAATGAAAGGATAACAAGAATGGCTAAGGAAATAGTCAATAAAAATTGTGAAAGTTGTAAAAACAAAGTAAAATTAGATGTATTTAATGGTTAATGACTTGTACTACTCTTAAATTATTATTATTGTTGTAATACCAATTGTTTTTTAACAATCAATGTAATATTATATTCACGTAGTCTTCCTTAATTATTTAAATTCTTTTTTTATTTCGTTACAATTTCATTTTAAGCTGAAGAAGAAGAGACGTTTTATATCTCTTCGAAAATTTCTTTGAATAAATGTATGTTTTAACGCATTTATTTATATGAGTATGTTGTGGATTTATAATAATAATTCCAGAAGAGCAGAAATTAGGAAGAAATATGGAATAAGTACTTATAAGTTTTTAAAATTATGTTTGTTAACAGATCATTTTATAATGATAATAATAAGATTTATTTTTCTTATCCTTATAATTAGTATTATTATAAAGTTGTTGACCAACATTAACTCAAAAGTTCTCCAATTACTTATATTTATGTGAAAAAAAAAAAAAAAGAAACATTTTGTGATTTTTATTCTGATCCTTCGGAAATAGTGATAGATTTAAATTCTTTTTCGGATCATTTTAGGCAAAATGATTATTGGAATTTCAATTTAACTTTTTTTTTTAATAATTTTTTCTCAAGTAACTTTTTGATGAAGTTATTGTATTTTTTTTCCAAAACAAATCTTCTAGAGAAAAAAAAGCCCAACTTTTAAAAAGAAAGAAAAAGAAAAGTTTTAGAAAAATGTAAGTTGTTGTCTATCATGGAAGTGGCAGACTTGCTTACTAAATGAGATAAATATTTATTGATTTTGATTTGGAATTAATCTAATTTAGATTAATAGCGAAATAGAATTAAAAAAAAATCGTTTACTCTTTAAAGTCTTCTTAAAGCTAAGTAATCAGAAAATTTAAAAACTGTAACAACAAGTCGTCTAGTGATCTTAAACTATTCGAAAACGTTATCTAAATAAGAACTTCTTAAAAAGAATTTGAAGCTTACTTTCTTTCAGCAGTTGTATGTTCTTTTTTTCTTTCTTTCTTTCTTTATTTTATTTACTTTATTTTATTTTATTTTATTTTTTTAAATTCGTGAAAATCGTAGAAAACAAGCCTTTATGTAAGTACTTTATATACTTATATATGATAATAAAGTTGATGATAAATGTTTAACAATTATATAATCGGAGCATTACTCTTCTGCCATATTTGGAAGAAAATAATGCATTGTTTGAATATCTTTTTTTTACGCCCTTAATATATATTTCAGTATATAATTATGTTTTAATACTTGTAATATACATAGCAGCAATAAATTTACTCCATTTTCCTTATTTACGTTAGTATAAAAATTCACAAGTCCACGTATGAAGAAATTCCCGGGTAGTCTTTTACTATGGCGTGTTGTTTTGCACTAACAGCATCTATCAGCAGCTAACAGGGGCTGTCAAATAAATAAAAAAGCGAATTCAATAGACTGGCATTTTTTTTTCTTTATTTTTTTTTTAAAGTTGAACATTGAGGTCTCGCACTTAGATCCGCCCTCACACAACGCCCACCCGATTGTCAAGTTGAAGGCCGCAGAAAGGACCCGAAAATTGGTTCTCTACAGCCGCTTTCCTAATTCGCATTTCCTGAAATAAGCAGTCAGCCGCTATCACTATATACGGCTAACGTTGCCTTACAAAAATGGCACAATGTGGGAAAAGGAGATAAAATAGAAGCTCTGCGTGTAATGTTCATGGTTTCCTGTTTGTGATGGCCGGGATACGTCTCTGCATGGAGCGCCGCTCTTGTCTTACAAGTACCAGGCGCAAATGAAAGATGAGATCGTGGTCAGCAACGGTCATCTCTGAGTCACATACCGCTCATACGCATTTTGAGCAAAACGGAAAAGAAATTTTTGATTCTATTTAGCTTACCACGACATTTCTTTTCACAATAGTTAATAAAAAAAAAAAATACATTCAGTTCAATTCATTTCAGTCAATTTGATTGGCCGAAAATAAAAACCTAATAAAGAAACTATCTACTGTATATTTATCAATAATTATATAGTTTTATATAGAGTCTACAATTTCACTTATAAGTTACTTTCAATCCGTTAAATAAAATCTCTCAATAGTTTCTCTGAAAAAGTATTAAAATTATCGAAAACAAAACTGAAATTAGCTTTGTCAATTTTTTATGTAAATAGTAATCAACTAATAATAAATGGAAAGTTAATTCGTAAGTTTCAATATTTCTAGAAGTTTCGTTTTGACGGCACAAATTTTCAAAGTACTGTAAATGATTTTAACAAGGCAAGGATAGACATCAAGTCAACAACCTTGTTTTGACAATAAATCATGACAGAGTGACAAGTTCAAAATCTAATTGACAACCCAATACATCAAAGTGATTGACAGGTTGTCCAAATATTATATAGAGAGAATAATGAACACAATCATGCTTTATACCCGGTACATTCATGAGGTAAAAGTTAAAAAGTCATTCTGAAACTACAACTTTTATACACCTGAAGAAGAAATGTGAAATTTAAAAACTGATGTTTTATTTTTAATATTTTAAAATTTAAAAATGTATTTTGAACTTTCTCTTAAGAAAATAATAATTTTCGTAATTATTTAATGCAAAATAATTGCTTGCCAAAATATCTTAGCTATTTTTAGTTTATGGAGTATATTACATGTAATATATAACGTCTTAATTTATAAATATCTGTATGTACTTAATACGAGAATTTATGCATTCAATTTTTTTAAGCCTCTCAAGGTTTTAAAGATGTGAAGAGAAAACCTAAAAGAAGTTTTCAGTTTATGTTCAACATTTTTTTATGTTCTTAATTCCAACTCGCCGTTCCGGCAGGGTCTCGTCGCAAGGCGGCAGCCTCTTACGAGAAATATACGTCGGAACCTGGGTTCGAATTCCAGTCGAGGCTTGGTCGTTTCAATTTCTTTTCTTGTGTTTGTCAACCACTTCTTCACTTTCTCTTCGGGTCATGATGGCTTCCTGTAAAAGGCAACGGGAAACCACCCCAGTATCTATTCCCTAGTAGGGGGCGGGTCTCCGATGGGAGGGGCCTTTCGACAGTGACAAGGCCTTTAGTACAAAAAAAAAAAAAATTCCAGCTCAATGAATTAATCATAGTAATAGATATCTAAATTCTTAAATTTTTGTGTCATATGTAACCGATATCTCCAGGAAGGAAGAGAGGAAGGTTCTCCATACAAATGTTGTATAATTGCCCATGTGTAGTTATTTTCAGTATTTGCACTACGTTTGTTTTATTTCTGACTTGGCTTACAAATTCATTGTATCTTTATTTAGGTCACATCCAAATGAATGAAACTCAAGAAACTTGGCACAAGAAGAAGAAACAAACAAAATAATCTTAGTTACATCTTCCCTTTGAATGACAACATCACAGTACTTGAAAAAAAAAAAATAATAATTACATACTTATTAATGAAAAGTTTTATAACTTTTTATACGATTATACGTATAAACAAAACATGATTTTTTTTTTTTTTTGATAAAAAAAGACTTCAAGTCTGATTATCAAAGAAGAAAGGACTTTATAGTAGTAAATATGGTTTTATTAATTTCTTTCTTTTTGTTGAATATATTTATAACAATCAAATAATTCAAAATATACTCTCATCCTGGGCCTGACACCAATGGGTGAATAGGAGTTTTCTACTGTTTATTTCTTTCCAAATGGATGCTAGATTCCCTAACCCTGTGTCCATTTTTTTTTTCTTTCACGTCGGATAAGTTCTCTTATCTCAATTTTATTATATTGATCTTATAATCGCTGGATCCTCCATCTTCTGCGTTTGTCCCTCTCTGATCAGAATACGACCGTGATAATTTATCTCAATTCCAAAATATGGTATTAAACCAAACAAGGCTAAAAAACATTATAATATAGAATTAAAAAATTACACACTAACAACATAAGCATATATTATAAGTGATAGATCTATATCCTGAAAATTTAACGATCTAGATACAAATCTCAGTAAAGATTTCGAAACGTTCGGATCGTTTTTAATGTATTTCTATATTGTCAGTATGTATCTTATATTCTATACATATTCGCCCTGCTCACCAAATACCGAAAAAGATTTCACCCTATTAATTCGTCTGGTTCGATAGCTACCGTCCTAATTGCATATTTTTTTAAATGTTTAATTATTGTTTTGAATTGTGGTATTTTAATTGCTGAGTTGCTTGACACTTTCTATTCTCAATAACGTCACTATTCATCTCATGAATATCAGTAGAGATAATGATACGTAGAGATTATAGGTAATAAGCTACCAACTACTAACGGTACGAATTAATTCAAGCAAAATAATTACGCTTAAATTTGATTGACAAAGAACAGAGAATAAGGAACCGGCAATATTTTTCATTGACAATTTAGCTCTCTTAATTAAATCATTCATTTGTCTCAAATGATTAATGAAATAATCAGTGGTAATGCACTTTAACCCTTCCAGTCCATCTTAATCAATTCGTAAATGAGTTCTGGAATGAAATATCTCCCAAATTATTGATAATTACGATACGATTTCAAAGCTTGTTGTAATGATACTTTGAATGAAGAATAAAAATGTTTCTTCTTTGATTAATGACCATTCATTCTCGTACACAAACGCATTCCTTTTCGAGTTTCGTGTTGTATTTATATTTGTGGCGCGATGCGTAGGAGAGGCTGAAGCTGTAGTCAATTACTGAGTGAGTTCAATGCATTTGTATAAACAAAGACAGATTTCCGATCGCCTGTTATGTCTACGCTCAGTCTATTGATGACGCAATCTTGATGAGCTGTGGAACTTGAAGCAATTTGAATGACCTTAAAAGTAAACAAGATTAGGCTTAAGGATCTAACAACTTTGGTCTTCTTCATTAACAACTTTTCATTATGAGATCAGATAAAAACCCATGAGATTTTATCTTGTTTAGAAATTCTATGAAACTGTTTTTAGCTTAACTTTCTAAAGAAAGTTGGCTCTTAAAGAAGGACTGTCTTTGAGTAACTACGTGTCTTCCAAATAATTTTTCAACCAGTGAACCATGCGTATTTATGAAAGAGAGGCAATCTAATAGAATAATTAAGGTTTTACGTGCACTGTCCATCTTCATTACACACAAATAAAAGCCGGCGCACCTGTCTTTCCAAAGAACAAATGAATTTAATACAAATTTTTTACACAACTATAGTTTCAGATACACAAACGAGTATCCATTTTGAAGTCTTGAAAATGGATACTCATTTGTGTATCTGAAACTATAGTTGTGTAAAAAAAATTGTAATACATTTATTTGTTCTTTCGATAGACAGGTGCGCCGGCTTTTATTTGTGTGTAATGAAGAGGCAATTTAACTTTACATTTGAAACCTAACTTTACATCCATACACAATGTATGAATCCTTGTGGAGAAATTTTCGCATGAAATTGTGTAAGTTGCCCAGAATATCACTATTCAGCGATACACTTAATTCTTATTTTAATTCAATTTAACGTGTCGTATATAATTATTGATGACGAACCCTGCTCCAGGGAGGATTGTTTTTTAAGGTAGGGAGGGGGGAACAGCTTGAAAAAGAAATCTGTAAGTCTGAGATTTCGAAACGTCGTTTTATTCTTGGGTTTTAATATTTTAACTTTTAATTGTAAATAAGTGTCTCAATGGTTGGCAATTTTAACACTTAATTCTTGTTGAATTTCGTTTCGATCGTATCAATCAATTATCAGCAAATGGAAAATTTAAAGGTAGACTATATTCGGAAATATAGACTTCCTTTTACAATGTTTTCACGAATTAAAAAAACGGCATTTCCTTGCTTTAGTTACTTATTTATTCATTTATTTATTTATTTATTTATTTATTTATTTTTTGTCTGTTTGTTTGATTTGTTTGTTTGTTTGATTTCCATCTTTTTTTTTGGGGACAGAGTTGCTAAAAATATTTCATTCTAAAATATGAAACTAGAACGTGAAATGGAAACTTACAGAAGAAACAGCCAAATACTGTCATTTCTAAGCGGATTGGCTGACAATAATAAATTATGTTTCTAATTTAAAAACTTCACACAAACTAATGACATCTTTCATTAATTTTGTACCGAATTCCGAATTAATATCAATTATGAAATTTAAAAGATGACATCACAATGGTAGTATTATTAAGAAGGCTATTAAATAAATCTATTCTGCCACGAGGCATCGCATTAAAATCAATTTTATATTGCAATAAAATCTGACTTATTGTTTTATATTAGAGGTGAAGTGACCTCAATAAAGTACGGTTTTAAATGGGATAACGACAGCTTTGGGATATTTTTAATTTGCTAGGAGAGGAAAAAAAAACATTGAAAGATAGAGAGAACGATATAACTTCAGCAATTTTTAAACTAAGGAAAATACTCATTTCTTTTACCTTCTGTACAATAAATTTAAGACGGTATATAAATATTAATTATTGAAATAAAAACAACACACAATTTGAGTTTAAAACATATAAAATTATTTAATAAATACTTATCATGTGGAGCCTTTTGGGCTCTTATGCGGACCCCCCTCTCAAACACCTAAATATTAATTCTCTCTTTTCTTTAGAAAGAGACAGTGTTTTTATTTTATTAAAAATTCATTAAATATTATTTACTAAAATATTATTTTATTCAACAGCACTGCTCGTATTTTATCACCGTTAACAGGTATTTTCTTCTCTATATACTTAAGATTTCGGTCGCATGACCAGAGATCTAGACGAATTGTAATCCTGTTCGCTTGGTTCATAGTCATTAAAAAAAAATTAAAAAAAAAAATTAAAAAAAAAAAAGGATGACCCAAAGAAAGGAAGAAAAATATGTTTCTTCTTTTCTTCCATTTTTTTTCTAGTACTGCAGTTGATACGCCCCGAATAATGAGACCGATGGCTAGAAGCAGAAAAGAGAAGACATTTTCATCCCTACATCTTGAGATATTCCAATTGGAGGTGGGAGGGGGAAAGAATCTTCATAATCACAATTTTTAACCCTTTTCAATCCGCTGGAGATGAAGAAAATCTCTGCAATGTTTTTCTTTCACTACTTTCCAAACATACCCAATAAAAATTTCATTTCATTCAACTGTGTAAATGTTTTCTTGGTCGTGTTGCTACCGATTTTTATCAAATTTAGTTTTTTGGGTTTTTTTTTTTTTTTTGCGAACAATATAAATATCAGAAGTCTTTGTTCGATCTTTCATGAAGAACCAAAATAAATAATGCATAGCAAATATACTTAGAAAGAAAAACATTAAGAAATACTTAAATGATATATTTTGCACCAAGAAGCGTCCATAGAGAGGCCACAGGAACTCTAAACTAAATTTATAAAAATTAGAGAAAGCCAAGGAATAATAGATGAAATTAAAGGTTTTGTTGGATTAAAGGACAGCTTTCTAAATAGAAAACTTCATCCTGAAGTAAATTGTAAATTTTTATAAGATGATGATTTTCATGTTGAGATAGGAAAAATAATAGAATCTCCAAATCTAAACTAAAAACAAGAAATAGACATTAAAAATGAAATAAAGAAATTAATATGCCAGTCTCCACTGGCCTCAAAGAATTTTCTAAGCGCATTAATTAATCAAAAAAGCGCCTAAAAATGCATTAACACATTAAATGTTCAAACCAAGTGTTCACAAGTGACATCTCAAAGCAGCTGTTTCGCGGTCAATTGCCAATCATTAGTTGTTCACTGTAAACAACCAAGTCCTAATACGGAGGTTAATATAAGATGAGTCTGAACTTTTAATGCGCTTTATCCTTTTTTTAGGCGCTTTTTTGATCCATTTTCTATGCGCATTAATTAATGCGCATAGAAAATTCATTGAGGCCAGTGGAGACTGGCAAGTGAATTTCTTTATTTTATTTTTATTGTGTATTTCTTCTTTTTTACTTTAGACTTTGGAGGTTCCATGCTTTTTTCCCCACCTTAACTTATATTAACCTCCGTATTAAGACCGGGTTGTTTACAGGTGATTACTCTCAACTATGATCGACAATTCCCGTGAAACAGCTGTTTTGGGATGTCACTTGTAAACAGTGGGTCTGAACTTTTAATGTGTTTATGATTTTCATGTGTTCCTAAATACATTCAAGCATGTCAGTAATGTAAACGTTTTACATCAGATAATGGTATTCATACATAATTTCAATCTAAATCAGTGATTCTCAGTCTTTTTTGACAGACGAACCCTTCTAACATTGTATGTTTATGGCAAACCCATTAGCATCCAATCAAAGAAAAAAAAAAAAACGAATCACTTATTCAAGCAAAAAGATAAGAAGGATTGACGAGTCGCAATATCTAACCACAAAAAGTAGAAGGACGCCATTACAGATATTTCCCAACATTCCTGAGGACTATTTTTTTGCGAACTATCAATGAGAAATGTTAGAGTGAATAATTTAATAAAATGATATTAATTTTTTAATTAATCTATTATTATTGTTATCTATATATCTAACAATATCAATCAAAGCAACTATCAATGGAATAAAAAAATAGCGTCATCTTCTTCAACAGCAAGTGAAGCCATGTTTATAGTCCGATGTATTTTTATAACTCGTAACATCTTAAATCTTCTATTCTTAAGTTGAATAAAAGGAAAACACCAATCCTTAAATCTTCAAAAACATCTTTATAACTTCTCAATATTTCTATCCTCTCAACGAGAATTTTCTTCAGGAGAAAAATAATAATAATCTTTCTTATATTTCGTTGAGAGGATAGAAATATTGAGAAGTTATAAAGATGTTTTTGAAGATTTAAGGATCGATGTATTTTTCTTTTAGACTTAGGTCTCTATTTCTTCAGTGCTGATTTGAGAATGCAAAGGAGAAGCATTAGCCTGAGATGACATTGATACACGTTCACTGATATTCTTTGATATAAATAAATGAACAATAATCTACGAGCAAATTAAATCTATTAAACACACAAGCTTAACGAAATCGTATTCTGAAACCTGTGTTCTATGTTTATCATCACTCAAGTCAGTGATAAATAGCCATTAAATAAAACCAGATGAGACGAACTGAGAGGCACAATGGAGGCTCAACGAATTCCAACGAAGCCAGAAATTGAATTCCAATCGGAAGGTTCGACAACGACAAGCGTTTAAACGGGAATACTTAATGGACCTCCGCTGCTGCAAAAACAGCGAAGGGCATTCAACTCTGCAGCCGGGCGACACACGGGGGTCATCCCAGTTATCTTTTCTGTGTAGCCCATTCTTATCAGTCTGCCTCCATTTTCTTCCAAGGTCATCCGCAAAAACAATTTAACAAGAGGGAGGGAAGTTAAAGCCAACCAAATGAAATTGGATTCTCAATTGAATTAGCTGCAGAATAATGTGCGGCAGTAATAAAACGAGAAAGAATCAGAGACCAAAAAAATTCTGGGAGACGATTTAAGTAGAGCGATGCTTGCCTTTATCTAAATAGCAGAGTGATAGCGTTTCAATTATCAGTTTATCTCCTGTAGACCACATCTGCTACTTTCCTTGCCTTTCAAGCAAACAAGAAACAAGACGCAGTCCTTCACCGCAGAGACATTCTCAATAAACAAAAGCCATGTGTGGTCGCTGCTCTTTTTTTCTTCTTCTTTCCACCCTCAAATATCCCTCATTTTCAGAGCACAATGCGAAGTAAACAACGTGTACGTATCGTTTTCGGTCATCATTCATCCCGAGACGCCCAATTGTCAGGCGGAACTTGTCATTTTCGTTACTGTTGTTTATTTACAGCTGCAGACGACGAATATTGTTTTTGCTTATTTACTGTGTGGGAAACACTCGCCCTCGTTATTCCCAGTTGTCCGAGAATTCATCCCGATTTCGTCCCAAACATTCCCAAAAAACGTGTGGGCGTGCAAGGATGCAGTTTCTCGTAGTGAGAGAACGTCCTAACACTTAACGTGTTCAGAATATCCCAAGTGATAGACAGTACAGGAAAAGTAAATAAATAAATAATTTAATCGTTTATTATGCAAATGGCGCCATTTTAGACTAACCTTCGATGTATCACCATTCTGACGAACATCTATTTGTAGCAAATACAAAAGAATGGATATTATTCCTTTGCTTATGAATACGTCTTTTTTATTTTCGTTATAGCTGACTTCAGAGAATGAAGTAAGATCTAGAACAATCAGATTAACGCAAACATTTTCGAACGATTATTACAATGAAAAAAACGCTTGGGTTTGGGTTCTCTCCCATCCAAATAGGCTATTGATCCTACTATTATGCCTTGCCTTATTCAAAGTCGGTAACATCACACTTCTTCAACTGCTTTTCTTGCTGTGGGTAGACTCCAGATCTTGAGGATCTGAAGAATGGAAGAGTTCAAGAAGGGTCAAGTGAACACCCTCCAAGTGATTCCCTTGACTTTGAATAGAAACACCCTTGATTCAAATGAACTTCACGACTATCATACCGTGGTACGATATATTTTACTGTGCTGGGAAATTTACGAGAACTTTTTTTATTTGAAGTCACTCAGGGTTCGGAATGACGCAGACAATAGGGGGTCCAATGGTGTTCTTCGCAACGACACATTGAAACGATAAATCTCACCATCTTCGTTGGGGTGCAAAGGAAACAAAATCCAGAAAAGAAATTATCAAACGTTATTAACCGAACGATTGAAAGCACGAGATGTAACAGATACCAAAATATATTATAAGTTATTTTGGAGGTGACGTGGATCCCTACTTCCATCATACAAAAAAAAAAAAAGAAAAAGAAAAAAAATAGATTTTTTTTTTTATAATTTATGTGCCCCGCTGTTTAATTTTACTTATTTCATTAAGATTATTATTCAATTAAAAAATCAAAAAAAAATCAAATAACAATAAATTAAATTTAAAATGTTTTATAAACAATTGTCATAAATAAAACACAAGTAACTTTTCTTAGCCATAAAATCTAATTTATATTTCATTTTTTTTATTATCGTCATATTAAAAAAAAAAAACAGCCAATTAGATTTGAAATGTCAATATGGATAGTATTGCTGTGTTTTCACCGAAGGCTTCACATTTCACTTGTAAAATTGAAGTTTCAACTCCCAAGAGTAAAAATGGTGGTTAAATTATCTTAATTATCCTGCTTTATGAATCTTATCTATAAAACTAACTCCTATCAAATTATACATGGAGCTCAAGTTCGTTCGATTAAAAGTAGCATAAAGTTTCTGCATCAGACAACTAATTTTCAGAGTTTTTCAAATTAAAAATGATATATGAAAGCTTTCTCGTTCTAATCCCTCTCAGATCAATGATAAGAGTTGTAGAATATTACAACCATTAGATTATATTTACATTTATATTCTTGTTTATTTGGTCGAATCTTCGTAACAAATATAAATGTATAGTCATAATTTTCGAAAGTTTGCGTTTCATGGATACATATAAGAGCTGCTAATCACTTTTAAAATTTATTACAATCGTTTTTCTTTTACCTACGAAGCATTAAGCACACTTTAAAGAACACCGGCCTCTCTGATGTAATTTACATCTCTGAATATCTAGTGAATATTTTCTGAATATCATCTTATGAGCTGCATACGCCGCGATGGATTGAATATGCGGATTCCCAGCGGCAGTTTGTCATTTCAGACGAGGAGAAATTGCTAGATTAAGCTTTTGCAACCGAAGTCCGTAGACTTTAAAGATCAGCATCACCGGATTTTGAGCGGCAGGCCAATCACTTAGATGTGTGAGAGTAGCGACAACAATCAGCCAATCATGAAATACTTGTTTAAATAAGAAAGCCGGAAAACGGTAGCCGTTTTCTGATTGGGAAAACGGCGATAAAGGATATAGTGAGCGCTGTTGGCAAATTCACAGCAAACGCACCATTCCGTTGCACACCGCTGAGATTCAAAGGGCCATTTGAATGGAGTAAGCAATTTTTGCAAGGACGGCAATATTTCAGGAGGGTGGCGGCCAGATAGGCCAACTGTCAGAATTTGAGCTATGGTTGAGTTCATGAGCATATCAATTCAGGAAAATCCGCTGCAAACTGTACATAGCTGGCGTACGGATATGAAACTTCAGCATGCTTGCTATCATCAAGCAAGATATACAGATGCAACATGTCTATTTCCAAAAATTTTATCTCATTACCTCACTGATGACCAGAAGACGTACAGGGTGGATACTTATAGAGATCTAATTACCCAGACAGAAAACAGATAGTAATAACCAAACCAAATTGTTAGGGGCTATAAACTTCTTATATCCTCAGACGAAACGACAGCACAAGGTGAAGCTGTTTCCTGGTAGGAACCGACCAACATAAGTACAGTGTGATCAAAGTAAAGACAAGGTGATGCTCTCTGTTTTCTTTGACTGTCGTGATGTGATCTATCATGAGTACATACCAAAGGGACAGTCTGTCAACAGCACCAGCTATGTGTCGTTTTGAGACGTCTAAGTGAGACCACAAGACGTGAGAGACCAAAATCTCTTTCAAAACAAGTCTTGGATTCTGCAACCTGGCAACATACCTGCTCTCTGACCATTTGCGATCGCATCGTAAAGCGCTCAAATGGCAACCATTGTTTATACCTCAATATGCATATTCTCCAGAGTTAGCCCCTGTAATTATCATCCATTTTCCAAACTGAAGGGATTTAACAGTCATGCAGAAATTATTGAGACAATAACAGCAGCATTGAGAGAGACACCACAAAAATGTCTTCCAGAAAAGTATTGAAAAGGTGTACGATCGCTGAATAAAGTGCTATAACTGCAGAGGGGAATTACGC
>JAFIDM010014012.1:17614951-17661515 GCA_023159025.1 Thereuonema tuberculata | reverse complement strand
GAAATGAATCACTTTAGGCGCTAAAATTAAAATATGACGTTAAACTTTTGTACAGTTATAGCAGCAAGTAATCCTCTCAAAATATTATTCAAACCCATTTTAAGTATTTTATGCTGTATTGAACTACTTGGGAGAATATCCCTTGTATACGGCGCCTAACCATCAAAGAAACCTCAATTCAGAAGCTGAGAATAACAGATTTAATTGGTTCTTTTATGAATAAAATGAATGTCGTGTTGATTTGCTGCAGTTATTTTAAAAAAATTATCAAGCAGTTTTTGAATATTTTCTTTTTTTTTATTATTTCCAATACCAGTTTTAAGGCCTTTAATGTAGAAAGGCACACTGTAGGATTTCATTTAAACATTTCCAGTATCAAAGATAAAAATAACAGTATAGATGAGTTTAAACGTGCAATGAATTGAAACATGAAAAAAAGAGGAATAAAGAAAATGCAATTTCAATTCATGTCTTTCAGCTATCGTTAAACGGGAATCTGGGACAAATGGTTCGTCCTTATTAGGACTCCTCAGCCTGATTAGGTTCTGAGACTGTACTGAGGTTCTGAGACCAGTGAATTTATTATTGTTGTTTGTTTGTGTGGGTAAATTTAAGGTAAGCCAAATATTTTCCTTACAGATTAGGCTACATCTTACTATACATGTATATTAAATTTATACATATACATTAAATAAGATTACTTAATGTACTTGTACTAATGTCAATTTCATGTTAAAAAAAAAAAAAACCTCGATACTCTACCGAAAATACCCTTTTTTCATATTACAGTGAAACCTCCACTTATGGACACTCCCGAAAAGCGGACACCCCCCAACAGCGGACAATTTTGCAATTCCCAGTCTCTAATGTAGACGTTTCCATGTATTGACTTCCGAATAGCGGACACTCCCAATAACGGACAACATTCTACAGAAAATGAACGATCTTGTGTTAAATTTTTCAAAAGCAATAGAATCAGGCTACAGTATTATATAGCGTCCAGAGGAAATTTTGAAATTATGGATCACGAACTCCAACGAAAACTCCAAACACATCAAAGTTCGAAAACGGAGACAACTGCGATCGACTCTTTGGTTTTCGATTGGTTTTGCGCTGCACGAGCCGAAAACATTCCCATGAGTGGGCCATTATTGCAAGAAAAGGCGTTGGAAGCAAAGGGGACTCTGAAGGCCTTGCAAAGTTAAACGATTTAAATATTCATATTGAGAAACATGTTTTCAATGCAAAAAAGAAATGTCAAACTCTGTAGAAAATACTGTAATTAATTTTGTCATTATTTTAAATAAGACGTACTTAAATGGATTAGCATTCATTTAAAAAGGGAAAATAGTAAACAGTTTGCAATTGTTCATATTTTTTCATAGGGCAATGTTAATTATAGAAATTTAAGATTGTACGTAATTTTTCATTAAATGACATGCTATAAGCTAAATAATGAAAAAAAGATAGTCCTCCCCAATAGCGGACACCTCCCAATAACGGACGAAACTTCCGGTCCCGTGACTGCCCGGTATTCGGAGGTTTCACTGTATTTATTTATTTATCTTTTTTTGCCCCCACATACCCAACATTCCATATAATATAAAGAAAAAAGGAAAAGAAAAGTGTTATTATTTTTAATAGCAAGGCCTTTTTTTTTGGGGGGGGGACGTCTATTTATTCCGTGGTTTCCACAATTTTTAGCAACATCTTGAGCTATCGCTTAGTCGGATCCGAGTTCTAATTTCAATTTAATGGATACCACAAATAAATGATATCTTTACTACATCAAGAGACGCCTTCTCTGCCAGCTGCCACTAATTACTGCTCTAACACATTCGAGACATCTGGAGTAAAGGCCAACCATTAAAAAAAAAAAAAAAAAAAAAAAAAAAATAGCTTTTTGCATTATTTCATTTATAAATCTTAATTGCAAAAAAAAAAGTTTTTTTTTTTACTATTATTATTATTTTTTTTGTTTATGAGAGAAATATATTAGAGGGCATTTTCGTTCTAATCTATCTAGAAATCGATAAAAATTGCAAAAGATTTATGAACTACTACTAATGACGATAATAACAAATATGTTTTTATATTATTGTGTTTATATTATTATTATTTTGTTTTACTTGACATTTTCAGTTAGAAAAAATAAAATAATAATTTTTGGTTAATAATCATTTTTTTTAATGCACCAATAACAATGAAAAGCAAAAGTAAATTTTCAATTCAAGTTAATATTCGAGTTGAGGTTTCATATTGGAAAATGGAATTACGAAGCAATTTGGGTGGGGGTTATATCCTGTGAAATTAAAGTAGTTAGGAAAACTTAATTTTGTATTTGAAAAAAGTATAAATAAATAAAGAAAATTAGGAAAATGTGTTCCTTTGATTTTTTTATTTATAGAACTTATGTTTAAAAAATTGAAGTTTTTAATCGCTCGAGTTAATCGCTTTCTTTATGGTAAATATATATTAGACTAGTCGACTCTCCGATAAATATTAAGCAATAATGAATTATAGGGAGTGCGACAAGTAGGGAAGCCCAGGAGTGAGACAAGTAGGGAAATCGAATAAATGAAGGAAGAAAAGTAGTGCAGTGTAATTTTGAAACTTATGAAATGATTGAACCGTATTTCAATCATTTGATTAACTTAAAGGTTATTCAGTAACCTTTAAGTATGTACATGTCTGCCCTATTAGGTGTAACTGTTCAAATTCAATTGTGTAACAGAAATCTCAATAATGTGAAAAGTGATATCTAGGCCATTGCATGGGATTCGATCCCATATCAAATGCATGCGAAGTTGTAAGCTTAGTCAGCTGAAGTCACCTAAAAATCGAGCTGCGAAAAGCTGTCAATCATCTTACATAACATATAAATTAAGGAAAAGAAGAATAGTTTAATTGCATTGTTTCAGTGCTCAACTGTGTAGCATAATTATTTAGCCAGATGGAAGAAATAAAATTAGCAAAATGTTTAAAATCTATTACATTAAAGCAATCTTTGGCAGTTAAAAGAAATCGGGATAGGGACAATCGTCACATTCTTTTGCTAAACACTAATGATGAATCTGCTTTGATTTACTGGGTGTTTAGGAGACCTCCAAAAACTAGTGATTAGGGAAATAAGGTTTTTATCGCCTTGTATGTTAGACGGGCAAAAAAATGAGAAGCAGAGGTAAGCACTTCTATCTTGTTGAATCTCTAAAAAAAAAAAAAAATAATAAAAAACATTCAACGCCTGACATGCCATCCGTAATTCCATGAAATTTTTCCACTCTCCAATTGTATAGATTGGACAGGAAAAAAAAGTCATAAACCTATTTCTAAAAAAAAAATATATATATACCAGCGGTTTGACAAGTGGCACATATTTCTGGGCCAAGTCAAAAGAATTCCGAATCTGGACAGGCATCTTTTGATGACATGTTTTGATAGGACTTCACGAACTTGAAGTTGTCTTCAGATGCTCTTCGCACCTTAATGATGGAAGATTATTTTCTCTAAAACAAGAGACAATGAAGCATTCCTGAAATTCTGTGTTTTGTATTCCGAACGACTGCAATGTTATTCGAAGAAAATTTACTAGACTACCTCAGAAATATAGAAATTAGAATTGGTTAATGATTACGTCATAACCTGTATTTTCGAACAACTTTTTTGCATCGACTGAAATTCAAACATCAGTCTACCAACGGACAACTTGAGGAAAATGAGTCAAAATAACTAATGTCATTTTTTTTTTAAAGGGAAATAAATATAATCAATCCTGAATTAAAGTTATATAATTAGTCTGGTATTAAGAAAAAGTTAACAGAAAGCTTCTATGGAAATCCTATTATAAAATACAACACAGTAACTTGTGGTAAACGAGCTGCAAGAAACTTTTAGCCTTGTACATAGATTAACAAGTAATACAATGTAATTTAAGTAGCTCGTAATTACCTTATGTGTAATCTAGCTTTGATTATATACATGCCTAATGAATAATAAACCATATACAAATGTTTTCAGGATTTACCATACATGGATCAATTGCTTCGTCGCAGGTATTCTGTTAATGATTAAATAAAAGACTTAAGAACAATTACTCTAGTTCTCTTTTTTATATTATTCTGGAAATGTCACTATTTGGTTTGCATAGGGGTTCGCCAGATATCCATTTGCTGCAGCTCGAACAGCAATTCATAAAATCAATTCAAGAGAGGTCACATGCTTGGCTTGTTTACGTTTCCTATGTCAATACACCGTTATTACAAAGTCTTTGATGTTCACTGGAGTTTCAAGCTGCCAATTGTAATTTATTACTCTGTAGAAAACTTAAGGAATGTACAAAAATAAGTGGTAGCTGGTCCCTTAAGAACTACATTGTCCTTTCTATGTACTTCATTGCCGGAAGCCTTCAAGAGCTGTGAGGAATTTCATAATTACACGCTGCTCTGGTGTAGAACTAACAAAGTTTTCCGCCTTTTTGATTTGTGAGTAGAAGCTGCAATGTACTATAGGTTCTACACGTTAGCTGTCATGGCGTGGATTATTTATAAAGAATGTGGGCAGAGCATTTCTTACTCTTACAACCCTCTCATTCCAAAAACGCATTGGATAGAATGAGTTTTACAAAATAATTGTTGGTTTACGAGATAGATATAAAACAAACATTTTCAGGATCCAAGTCCCAAATGTTCGAAAATCAAACAGTTCATTCTTATATTCTCATGAGTCAAAACCTACAAAAAGAGTCTTTAAAATAAAAATTATGTAAAATCACTAATTTATTTTGAGAATTAAAAGCATAGGTTAGTGTTTAGATTTTTTTTTAACAACATTGCATCTAACCATTAACCGCAACAGACTCCAGTAAACTTGCAAAACTACTCTATGTCGCCTAATTGGCTAAAGATTTTTCGTGAGAGTGAAAAACGTCTTGTTCGTTTAACCATGTATATTATTCATTCTCTCAAACTCACAGTCTCTGGCTCGAAAGACTGGAAATTTAAATGGTAGACCAATAGACCAGATACTTTCCTGGACCGGATGGGACAATTTTCCGAAATGAATCTAGTCTGAGACAATTCAGCATTCCCCTGATGTATGAGCTGCATACTTCAAATTCTTAATTCCTTTAAAAACCATTTATGAAGAAAATCAATTCTAAAATTTCACATGTAGAACTAGAGTAAATTTGAAATTTTTAGAGGTTTTGTAAACATTACTACTTTTCAAATTCAGTTTGCCCAAAAACTGCCTGTATATAAAGCGTGAAATGTTAGTATAAAGTTTTAAATACTTTACTTCACTCCAAACAAATATAGATACACCAGAAATTACCAATATTTCGTATATCCAATCAAAAGACTTTTTCTAGGTCTCGACATAATGAAACTAAAAATATTAAAATAAATATTTCTTTCTCCTCTCTTAGTAAATTAATAAATGGGTTTTTCATATTAAATTTTATCGAGAGAGAGAGAGACAGAGTCATTTACTGACTTTCAATCATGTCTTCCTGAAAGGAACGTGTTGCAGCATTTTTTTCATTAAAATGGATTCAGATGGTAATCATGATATCGTTTGAATTTAAGCAATTCTAATACAAAATGAGTGCATTTTAGAGATCTTTGACTGTTTTCAAATAGATTACATTCGATAGTAAATCGTTTTAATAGTTAGATGGAACTATTTTGATAAACTCTAATTCCAAGGAAAGACTTGTTAAATTTCAAATGAGATAATCACCTATACACTTTGATTAGTAGTTTGCTTAGTACGAAATCAAGCGAAATGGTTTAGAGCAGCGGTTCCCAACCGGTGGGTCGCGGAAGGGTTGCAAGTGGGTCGCGACTTGATCCTAAAACTATCAGAAACCATCGAATAAACCAACAGAAAAGATCAGAAAAATCGAAAATCGATCATATATAAGGAAGGGATACGATACAAATATGGTTTTATTCTATATTCTTCTATTCGTATATATGTGGAGATATTCCGATAGGAAAGGTGGGTCGCCAGCTGAAAAAGGTTGGGAACCGCTGGTTTAGAGGATGCTGCGCACATGGAAACTCAACTGGAGACTTCTCTCTCAATGTTCTCCAGAACATTGTCCAATTATTTTGTTGTTGTTCTTGTGTTTTCTTTTAAAGAATCTTCTTCTTTAAGCGATCTCCGAGCACGGAGGTACGCATTCTGTGGAACTCAGGAGTTCCCATACAACATTCTGGGGAAAGATACTGAGGGGGTTTCCCGTTGCCGTCCTCAGGAAGCCATCAAGGAAATGATCTCAGACCCTGCTGCCGGGATTCCAAACCAGTTTCCGTCACATCTACCTAGTGGGAGGTCGGCGCCTAAACCACTAGAACATACCGGAACGGCCTTTAAAGAATTAATTCTTTCATATTGAATTTTTTTTTTTCTTAAAAACCGAATTTTTTCCCCCTTTTACAACTTATTAATGATTCTCATTTCTTGATATCCACTATAGGCTTCTCGTAGATCCAGTGCGAATCGTGTATGTTCTCTAACATATATGACGAGTATTACATTTAATAAATCAGGTTTTTTTAAGTTCATTAACTTTATAAAATTCAATAATTCACTTGTTCTCTAAGGATTCGTCATGATGGCAATGCCAGAGACAGTTGGGTACGGACACGAATTTTACATATCGATGGCTTAGCGCAAAAGTAGCGAATATCCAAGGTGCAAATTTTGAGAAAAAGCTAATTTAGTGGGAAATGTCCCTCAAAACTCAGGAACAATTCCTGGAAATCTCATATTCGGTACAGATATTGTCATTGAGGTATACTACAATGGCATGGGGTTAAAAATTTGATTGTTGCATTTTTCAAGCAGTTTTGGTCGATTCGATAGTTTGGATCTTATAGAAAGTTTGTGCCAATGAGATAGCTAAGGAAGAAGTAGCGAATGTGCAGATTCGCCACTTCTATCCTTATTAAAATTCATCCCAACCTCCTTAAATGCTTGACCAAACTAGCGAACTACACTATTAGTTACGTTCATAGTTAGGGAATGACTAATACTAGCATCAGTATCAGCTAATATCCGTACGGTATCGGATCGAAAATCGAAGTGGATACCGTTCTTTACATTTTGGCCAAACCAAAGCGGTAAATCGCTTTGAAACTTCATTGTTCAGTAACTTTGGAACAAAAACAGATAGAAACATGCAATTTGTGACATTTTAAACTAGAAATTGATTAAAATAATCTTAGATAATTTTTGATAGTGTAATTTTAAGCTAACATTTTTCAATTAACAATTTATCCAAGATGAGAAGGTTAGAGAAGGTGAGGTGATAATGACCACGTGGCGTCATCTAGGGACAAACTAGCGAATACAGGCACATTAGCTAGTTTTATCAAAGTGTTCAGTCAGCAGACATGAAACGGTCAAAGTAGCGAATATGCACATTCCCTTCTATTGCCATTTAAGTTTTTAAAAAAGGGTACTTTTTCGCTAGTTTAGGTCCTAAAATCACAGGAAATATGCCATTTTGAAGGATTTGCTAGTTTTGCCCTACAAGAAGGCTCTTCAAGATACCTATTCGCCACAAAAAACTAATTTTGTATTTTACTGGATATTCGCTACTTTTGCGCTAAGCCATCGATATGATATATACTGTGAAAATTCAATATAATAAATTCACTATCCATGTATACGGATCCATATTAAAACGCAATCCATACTTACGATGAAGATTTCAGGTCCAATATTCTTTCAAGACAGTGAGGCGTATTATCTAGGTTTTTCTGTTGCAGGTCTACGACAGGGTGAGGGATTAGAGTCGTGCCATTTTATTTCATCGCACGAACGATGATAGCAGTACTGTGAGAATTTTCCGGAGAACAAACGATTTCGAAAGGTTCTTAGGTCTTCTTCCTTAACTCCATCAGTTTCTTTGCGCGTGAGAATTACAAATAATATATCTATACCAAGAATTCTAATTCTAAAAGCGACATGAAAAGGCTACTGAGGACATAAAAATTTTGTGAGGCGGGAAAAAAAAAACCTAATGAAAAGAGTGAATAATGCCTTAAAGAACGAAGGAGATACTTTGTGAAGTTCATTTTGTAAACTATTGTCTACCTTTTCTTATATTATATTATATTATATTATATTATATTATATTATATTATATTATATTAATAAGTCTTTTGAAGTGAATTTTCTTTGATGTTGTAAGTCATTATCCTGTACCATATACGTTTGTGTATCCTACTGTCAGAAACGGAACAATATACTCTGGTTACGAATAAACAATTTGAAGATGTTGCCATTATCTTTGCTGGAATTTATAAATTAATCAAAGGATTTCTGAACATTTTTTTATACCATATATCTTCAGTGACTTACAGAAGTGGATTTTAACTTAATCAAAATTATTACAAATACATACAGAAAATATCTCAGCAAATTAGTTTTAGTGAAATTAATTTACAGAGACAGCAGATTAATGCAATCCTCGTAAAACAAATGTTTAGATTTCCGTATTAATATTTAAAAAAATTCAAAACCCTTCATTTACATAATCTTTATTTGCATAATCATTTATAAAAAATACTTCATGGAAACAAAACTGTCAAAGGGTATTAGGTTTTCCAGAGATTCTAATACTTACTACATATCGGTTAGTAAAATTGCAATAACAGTAAAGAACTAAGCTTATTTTATTGAATTTTGTATTCTAGAAATTAATTAAATCGAGTAATATATTTAAGTTAACTAAATCCAATTAATTGTAATCATATCAAACACAGCAGAAACTAGTGGATTGTTAAAGGGTTTATTATACATTACTAAATATTGATAGAATGTAACTGTTTCGCTTTTAAAGGGTTCTGAGTAAAATTACATATCAGTATTTTTAGGAGAATCGCTTCTTAATGTAATGATGAAAAAAAAAAAAACATTATCATCAACTCTATATTTTTTTTTCCTTATTAAATCCGGTTTATTATATGTCTTCGTCGAACTTTTCAAATTCTTGAATTATGTGAAAAATCTAAAAATTTACAAAGTAAGAAAGCAATAATACCTGTTCTACGAAGGCTGACGTTGAATGTGAAAGTAAGTTCGAATGAGGGCAGAATCTTGGGTGTGTGGGTGAGGGAGGGAGGAGGCGAGACACTAATGACTGAACCAGTTCAGTGTTGAAGTCATTATGTTATCGTGTCCATAACACTGAGTCAACACACAACAAGATTAACGGAATCATCTTTAACCAGAAATAACTATATTTAAAAGCTGTTTAATATCCAAGGGATGGCGATTCTAATGCATGATAACCAAATAGAGAGGGCATACAACGATTGCGTGGCTGATACAGTAGCAAGACATACTTTCCTTTGAGGTTAGGTGCGAGTCCCTTGGCTATTCAACCCAGCCATGGTTGACTGCTTGAATGAAATGAGGAAGCCTGATTAGACTCATGCAAAAAGACGAATATTCTTTTTTACTCACATTTGTCAGATGACAGTTTTATGTAGATCAAGAAATAAAAAGGAAAAAGAAAAAAAGAATAAACCTGAAACGAATTCATAATTTTACAAGAAAAAAAAATAAATAAACAAAGCTTGTCACTTTAAGAAGCGGAACAGTTTCAGATTGTTTTCTTGAACAATAGAGCATGGAATTCATTTTGTTTTCGATTACGATTACGTGTAGCTACAATGAGCACCTGCCGTTAAGTATTACGGTGTTACAAATTGATTTTGTTTAGTAAGTGAAAATTTTTTCTTTTAATTAAGGATTGTTCCCGGAATATTTAATATCTAATTCTCTTAAAGAAACTGAAGTACAAATGTTAATAATTACAAAAGAGAGTATTTATCAAACTTCTTAGTAAAATAGCAGTTAGGTAAACTGAGAAAGTGATACGGCAACAGTAAATTAAAAAAAAAAATCAGTTTTACTTTACTAAATTCATTTTACTAAACTATATTCATTTTCACTGTGCACCCAGCTGATTGCACTGTAATCATTTTTGGCAAGTTAAATTTTGAACAAACCTGATTGTGTCTAATCGCATTACACTGTATAAAATGAAATAAAATGTCTTATTTTCTTCACATTTGGGGAGAATAAATGTTTTCGTGTAGTATGAAAGGAGAGATGAGACTTTTCTCGACTAACCTTTTTTTGAATTTTCAAACCTTTCTTAAGGATGTAACTTAATCTTTACATTACTAAAATTATAATCTTATTTTAAAAGGACATCGTTCTGTTTGTAGGATAAGATTAAAAACAATACACCTGCCTCTTTAATGGAGGCAGGGCAGTAGGAAATGGAGAATAGCGATCAACCACCGGTTGAAATAAAGTACATCCACCATAACCCTGAGAAACAAAGTCCGCACCCATTTGACAGAGGGCTGAGTGAATCCTAGAGCTTCCTCCTGGAGATATTTTACAGCATCGATATCCATCGGGATCAAAATCCTCTCGACCTTCAAAAATTCCTTTCATGATAGTTGATTTTTCTTAGGGATTATAACTTTGGATACATCATTTTCCTCTATTCATTTAAAAACTTCAGTAAAAAGATCGTAAATATTTCCAGAATTGAAAACTTAAATATTTTAATTTACATACGTTACTGTCTTTTCACATACTTCTTTATTTGTTTGCATCTTGAACAAGCATTTCAATATACAACAGATTCTGGAGATATCCTCCAATTAACCGAAGGTCTGGAAAGAATCATCTTCGTTTAGGAATTACATTAATGAAGATCAAGTTCTCTCCTTGAATTGAAGTGATAGCTTTTCTTTTTTTTAATCTATATCTTCAATGTGCAAATTAAATTAATTGTCTTGATATCATTATTAGATAACAGCTTTCTCCCATCGTACAAAATGACACGTTTAAAAAAAAAAAAGTAATTTGGATCTCAGGTTTGGATAATGATACTGATAAGATGAAATGTTAAACTGTCACCAAGTCAGTGACTTTGTCTGAAGTAAACAGTGAATTGAAATGAAAGGAAATTTAACGTGCCCAATGATTCAAAGAATTGAGTAAGCAAACCTTTCTTGTAACGTTACCTTTCTTGTAACGTTGTCCCTTCGTTTGCTTACTCAATTCTTTAAACTTGTGAATTGTTTGATGAAAATTTTCACCGTATTAACCAAATTTTGATATCTAGCTTCTATTTAGTCGGAGTATCATTTTTTTTTTCTTTTATTTCTTAATATCAAATGAATTGAATGCTTATCTCCTTCTTTTATTTCCATTTGGTTAACTTGAAGGTCGCTGGAGCCTTTATTTGCCTTTATTTGTGTGTTTGTGTGATACTTTAGTGCCCCACGATAAGCCTACACAGGCTTTTGAGGATCGCAGGAGGTCAGGCTCCCAGCATTTAGGACCAATGGGACGAAGTTGAGGTCGGGTGGTCAGCCCGACGCCCGCCCGCCTTTAACTCCCGGGAAAGAAACCCGGTACCCATTTCACAGAGGGCTGGGTAGACCCTAGGACCCGTTTGGAGATTAAAGGAGCGTGGAAAAATCCCAGCCCTCCGCCGAGGCCGAGAATCGAACCCGATACCTCCAACCCGCAGCCAAGCGCCCTGACCACAAACAAAAAACAAACAAAAGCGAAGTGGAATAAAGGTTACTGGTTGCTAATAGATTTTTACTGATTTATAAATTATTATAAACAAAGTCGAATTCAGAGAGATGAGTGCATTCACAAGCCTCAGTTACGATTTGGTTAAAAATACGATATTAGCAAGCTAGAGCAAAAGGAAGTTAGTGTTCAACACAAACAGGTAAAAACGTAATTATCTGTCTTATTTAAGCACGAAAGCATTAACTTAGTGTATTAACAAAGATAAAATGCTTTGAACTACTAGCACGCACATCTATAGTGAAAACATATACGAAAAACGAGACATTAAAGGGTGTGGCCTGTGAAGCAATGGAATGGCGAAAAAAAATCGACTTTAAGAAACAGCTTAAAAAAACTGAAATTAGCTAAAAAAAAAGCCTGATTCTTTAAGTCAGTTATAAAGGTTTTAATAGAATAAGAAATCATCAAACACATCCAAAATTGGTAAAAAGTCTTTATAATAAAAATGTTTAAAAATATATTACGGAAAACCAAAAGGAGAGCTTTCGGAATCTTGTGCGATTCCCTTGTCAATCATGACTTTTTTATTATAAAGACTTTTTAACAATGTGTTTGATGATTTCTTATTCTATTAAATGCAATTTTAACACACGATAAGCTTTTATCTAGTTATAAAGGTTAAGAGAAGCTTTTATAAATAACTTAATAAGATTTCTTGTTTTTCTTTCTTGAAAGCAGTTTCAAAAGAAATTGTGAATTTATTTCTTTTGAAATAAACCTACAAAGTTGAGCGAAAATAAAGAATCACAGGATAAATTTTTAAGTTTTGGCAGGTATTTTGAGATACCATCATGTTACCTGACGGAATACAAACTTTATTGTAATAAGGAAAAATTACTCTTTATTTATTTTAATGAATTATGGTGTAATATAGGAGGAGAGAAAAATTTAGTGGAGAAAACTGATTACTCGAAATGAGGAACTGAAAACTATATCAAAAATCCTGGAAAAACAACAAGAGTCCTATTGGGATTGAAGCAAAAGTTCTGAAATGTGGTGGAATACTGATATTTACATTTTATTAGCAAATACTGCATATACTTCACATATCCAGCGAAATACACTGAATTTATAAAAATACGAATTTGGTAGTATCAAAATAAAAAATTATGTGACTGTCTGTATTTCATAAAATAAGAAATAATAACAGGAAAAAAATGATAAAAAGAATTCACGATGTTTCTTCTTTTAAGACAGATTGAATACACCTTTGGTTATTTCACATTAAAGTGACTCTTGATAATGGTTTACAAAAATAAAACAAGTAATGAGAAAATATGAAATTACTCAAAGAACTGAATAAAAATGTTTCAAAATAACTAATTCCTTGAATTGAAACGGAAAAATTACTGTAGTAATATTACATTGTCAGGTTTTTTTCAGTAATGTAAATATAATATATTTTTTTTTTTTAGGTCGATCTTTGAACAAGTTTCACATTTCCATTCAAAAAACAACATTGAATGCTTTTATTGAGAAAAAAAAATGTGTAAGGCATAAAACAAAACTTGGTTATTCTGAATGAATTGGTTGAGGTTTATTTATGGTCTCTTAAAAACAAATAACCCATGAAAATTCAAAGGCTAGACCGTTTGTGACTCCATTAACAGAACCTTAAAAGAAAAGCCCATTTGGACATCCAACTAAAGTTCTGTTATGTTATGACTCTGCCACAGCTGTTTTTCGTAACACGGATGCACAAGAAACAGAAAGACACGATACGGGTTTTGGAGCTGCTGCTTTTAAAAAAATAAGGAATCCAGAATGAAGATGTTTGGGCAGAGCCGAAGATAATCGTATCAGACGATCAACAGATTAGATGGTATAAATCTAACTTTAAGTTCGTGTGAGCAGCGTTCAACTCTCAGTTGAAAGCAAAGAGGAATTCTGGAACACAGAAGAAACGACGGATTGATGAAGCTGAAACAGTCAACAGAACTGACCCGTAAATGAACAAGTTAAGTTTTTTTAATCTGCTCTAAGTAAAAAAAAAACAATCTTCACTCAAAAAAAAAAATTACTTGATGAATGGGGAAACAAGAACGAGTATTTTTGATCAATATGCGCAGTCATTATCTAATGAATACTGTTATGCGTCTAATACCATTTTTTTTTTTTTTTTTTTTGCCTCTGACTAAAAGTGAATTAGTAATTAATTCGTATTTACATTTAACGCCTTGCAAGAATTTAAGAATTTTGTACTTAATTTGTTATCTTTCTTACATATTTCTTGTAATATTTTACACCTTATCACATAGGCTTTGTTAGAGCACTGCGATATTTTAAAGATTCAACATAATTCTGAAAACGTTGATTGAAAATAACAATTACGGTGATGAATAAATCGAGGTGCAGTTTTGCAAACAACAGTACCTCTTTAAAGCCAGAATTTAAACATTATTTTCATTCAATCACACTAACGAACTCAACATTGACTATTATCTTTGGATAACAAACTTCTCTCTTTCTTTTATGTTATTATAATTGTATATTTTATAGTATTATAATTTAAAAAGTGTATAAATATTCTTCATTTAAACAAGTATATGGCTCCATTTTTGATGTTAAGAAAATTCCTCAGTACACGTAAAATAATTACATTCTTCTCTCTTTCTTGTAGATAAAATGTTAAGTATCTTCTGCATCTTAAAAAAATGTTTAAAACCTACTAGCTTTTTTTTTTAATTTGTCTTTACAAATATCTTGAAAATACAAGGAATAAATGGGTAATCTATAAATTCTCATTTTGGTTGTGTTGTTTTCGCGCTTTCTGTTATCTCACTCAGAAAGAAAAAAACAAGCATTACCACATCTGAAACCGAGATGGATCTCAAAAGGTCTATATTTACACCGGTCTGAAAGATCTTCTAAAGATTTTCTAGAAATTTTCGGAATAACTTAATCTTTATTTGATTAATTCAATTCATTTAAAAATTCGCCCATTGGCAGTCTGTCACTAGTTAATCACATATAAAATTTTCGTAATTTTCAATTATAACCTTTAGAGGTGATCAGTGCAGGACCCTTTGTTTGAGATCTGAGGTGTTTTCTGATATTAGTAAAGAAAAAGTTTTCTGTAGAGCACATCACGAACGGCTTTGCAAAAGGTAGGTGAATTCACTGAAATTAAGCAAATCTAATTACTGTATTTCGTAGTTGTGAATAAAGACATTCAATGTTGTTTCAAGGACACGGAGAATTACAACAGTTTCCCTTCTCTTACGTGTAAAGGATGACGTCATTGGCGATGATATTTCATCAAGATCGTCACTCCACTTGTTTGTATCATTATTGGAAGAGTTATGTAGCAGTACAGGAAGTTCAATTCATTATATTTCAACACAGGTTCAAAGAGGTTCCAAAAAAAAGTTTACTAATAATTCTATCGCTAATGATTCATTCTTTTGCTTTTCATAATTGTTCTAAAATTAATATAAATAATTCTACATTACTTATACTGTTAGATTTGACAGAATGCAAAACACAATTGATTAAACTAATAGGAAAAAAAATATTTTATAAAGGTACTTGTTGTTTTTGAATTGCAAGTTAAAAAGAGTATCAGTAAGAGTACCGCAAAGCTTTCTTTAAATAGAAAAATATATTTTGATGCTAATATAAGTTATTATAATATGAACGGTCATACAAAAGGAAAAATACAATTCGAAATCTTGTGTGTCACGTAACGCCGTTCACAAACATCAATAATAACAAATAATTAATGAAGAACCTTTTTCATTCCTACTATTAGAATTTACTTGAACATCACAGTTTAGCAAATAGCCTAAAAAGGCTATTGTTTATTATCAAATCGCCTCCTGCTGTATAGGTAATTTTCTTTTATTATTGTTGTTGTTACTTATTTTGCAAAATATTTTCAATATCAATAAAACCGGGAGAGTTCAGATCTAAATAAAGAACTTACGTAGGAAAAAAATAGTTAATTAATATTTAATTATCACACTTAATTAAAAGTCTCGAATTCACCCATTAAAAGCTAAGGTTCCATAATAATGTCCTACTGTGAAAGATAACATTTGACGCAATTTCCTTAACCAAAGAATGAGATCATTGTTATTCAATATTGCAGAACTTTTAGAATTAGACTTAAGGAATTAGCATCTAAGAGGAAAGTCTTCACTTTGCCTCTACTTTTTATTTACAAAAATACTATCGTTAACGTTATTTTAAATTTAGCAATTTTCTCATTATTCTTTCTCAACACAATCATCCAATCGATTTACGCATTTATCGCATTATTTCATCAGTTTGTTTGTTCTTCCGTATAGATCTCGGTCGGCTGGTCACGTATTCATTGACGAATTGTTGTCGTCATCTGTGACGAAACGTTTTCATTCTAGAAACCCTTCAGCTAGTGGAATCCGCTGACGCGAAATGTAAGAACGACGCGGGAGGCATTGCTGTATGTGGCCGAGCATTGTCATGAGTTTCTGCGTCATGTCCCTTTGGCTTCTTCGAATTATCGTGCGCAGACAGTTAATCGTGTAGCATAATGGATGGACATCAACAAGCGTATTACCTTGTCGATTCTCTAAAACCGTAACTAACTCTGTGCTGACGGGATTGCACGGCATATCTATGGGGATGAGGATGGGGAATTTGCGTGTTTCCACGCCTTATTTTGTTGCTTTCTTTCAGGCGTGAAATGGCAGACCCACGACTCATCTCTCGTCACGATACGTTCCAAGACATCGTCGCCTTCATTCCAAAAACGCCATCCTTTATTCATAGCGGTAAGAAGCTTCGGTACCCAAAGAAAAGCCACTTTCTGGTAACTTCGTGGGCGATGTCGAGCTCAGTGTCATACGGAACTCCAAGTTGTGAAACAAGCACGAATGTACGAGCTGATCTCTGTGAGCCCCAGGACTTCCGACATTGTGAACGCTGTCTTGAAATATGGGATGAGTGTGGTCGACCATTGCAGGGATAATTTTCCACATCTGATCAACAAATTATTTGCTTCACCATTTACAGTGACAACATTATATTTATATTTCTTTATGGATATCAACAAAGTTCCATCCCTGTCGACCATAAAAACACATATGTAGCCATTTCCAGCAAATTTTCAAACAACCACTGTCACTACTTGTTGGAAGTAGCCTATATGAACTATCGACAACATTAACCACTGTTCTGTTCTAAAAATATAAAATATTATCTCTTACATTTCTGGATCTTTCAATTTAAAAAGCCTTTACTTTCCTCTGAACAAACGCTAGTCATTCGATATCAAAAAAAAAAAAAACATTTCTCATAATGCTTTACTTTGTATTTTGATCTCATTGCTCTGTCGTAAATTTTAGGACTCTTCATTTTCCTGGAAATATTAATAGCTCCTAATGCGAATAATGAAAGCTATAATTGCTTAATATTAATTTATTTAACATTATGAACTTCATTTCCTCTTTCTGGAGACTCGTCAATAAAATGGCTGAAATCAAAGACCAAGCAGAGAAATCTGTCGTAAATTGCTGGAAGAAATCGTAAATCATCGTCAGATAGCGTAAAAATCTAGATAACAGCCGATGAAATATTGTTCTCTTCGTTATCGGAGTGGAATATAAGAAAATTTTAATGAAATGAGAAAGAAGAGGGCATTTAACTCAACATTTGACAGCTACACTCGAGATGAAAATGAATAACGAGAGGAAATGCAATCCCACTTAACATGAACGCTTAAGAGCTCGCCCTCCCAGACACGACTTTTAATAAAGGACTGCTGAAATACCATCATAACACTTTTGAATAGAGGCAAGCGAACAAAAAAACCTTCAATTCAGTTAAGTCTAAGTAATATTAGCTGCATTAATAAACAGTTAATGTAATAGGAGAAGGAGTTCAAAATCTGTTTTTAAATTATTGCAATTGAATTAATAATAAATAATGGTGGGGGGGGACCTCATTTCGATAATAATTAAGTTTTAATAGAAGGCTAATTTCCTTTCATTCAACATGAATATAAATGCACACTTAAGCTCAAAAATCAATTTCCATTTTGTAATTAGTTTTCTAATTTTATTTGTGTGTATTATTATTTAATCTTAACAATATTTAATGCAAATCAATCTTCTTTTAATTAAAATGACAAATTATTTATTTTTAAGCTATTATCCTTTTTAAATAATATTAATTTGAAGATGATATTTTGCCAGCAAATTTAAGAGATTCAAGTTATAATTTATGTAAATTAGTATAATAACCTTCCTTGCTTTTTTTTTATTCAAACTTTTTAATATGTTCCAGGATGTTGGTAAGAAATAAAACTCTTAATGCAAGCCACAGTTAATATCTCTAAGCAGTTTTAGAGGAGTGTCGTTTGTTTATTTAATTAGGAAGAAATTAATTAAGATGTTCTCCCTACTAACGTTTTAATTAGGTTAACGTTGTTCCAACTGTTACGTGGACCCAAATAAGAATTGTAATAAATACAAGAGATTATCATTGTAGAATTTGATATAGCAATTTCAATCTGAGATATTTGAATTTCTTCTAAGCAAGTTGTTACATTAAATTAATATCGAAATCTTGATAATTGCGTCGTCGTAACTACTGTAATTATTATTTATGAAAACATTACATACGTACAACATCTACTTGTTCAATTAAGAATAAGTCGCTTGTGGCTTCCTCGATGTCAATTTCAAATGTTGTAATATATCTCTTTTTAATTTGAATCTTAAAAAACCGTTTTCTAAATTCAACAATCAAAAACACACGAACTGAAAATATCAATAAAACGGTCTCAATGTTGATAACTGCAAAATGTAAATTTTATTAAAATTAGAATCCACTTTGAGTAATAAAATGTTGGCCTTTTTTTAAAAAACTATTAATTTTTTTAAATAACAAGTGACATCCTGGAACAGCTGTTTCATGCTCGTTGGCGATCATCAGCCAGGAGAAGTCACAGTAAACAACAAGGTCTCCGATAACAACAACAAGGTTCTTATTTTTTCATTATTCAAATGCGCAGTTTGAATTTTTATGCTTTAAAAAAATTCATTGTGGCCTGCGCACTGCTGTCACATGAATTTTCTCACTAATATTTCATTGGTGAGTTTTTCATTGTTTATTTTATCCTTTCAGGCGCCACTGCCCTTCCGATATATTATTAATTTCATTGTTGATTGTGTTCCGAATGATATTGTAACTATTGTTATTATAACACATTCACATATTTTTTTTTTGTCAAAGTTAGAAATATGTAATTGATGAAACCCAACGATGCCTTTATATTATTTAAATTATTTATATTAAATAATAATTAAATAATGTAAATATTTTCTGGAAGGGAACACATTTGCGTTTTTTCTTCTCGTATATCGTCGGAGGTGGTGATTTCGTTACGGCCAATGTTATGGATTACGAAAAACATCAGCTGTTACAACAGCTTAGAATCTGCACCTGATGAAATACGACATTCTGTGAAATTCCGAAAACTCTTCAACAGGCAAAACCTTTAAATCTGATAATTTATAGTTTCCCATTTGAATTTACAGTTTTTAGCAATAAAAAAATGGCAATTTAATCTAACCAACTTAATAAATTTTGTTGTATTGGAAATCATTTTTTTTTATATTAAAAGGAGACATTGCCATCAAATGTAAAATGCTGTAGCAAAAACTGGGATGAGGCATACTGATAATCATTTTCTTCTATATTCTATTTTTTTTTTTTTTTTTAAATCATAAGAAATTCTATCAGTAAGAGTTGAAAACATAAACAAATAATTGTCATCAATGCCCCTTCTTATTTCGTAGATTTTTAAAAATCTGGCTAAGTTATGGAAAAATTAAATGCACTTCATTCTTCGTCGGTTTTGTCAGACTGACTGAGACTACGGCACATCTGTCATGATTCGTACAGCACGATGATGATAGTAAATGAAGGACCCTAAATATCTATTGGAAATTATATATTGGAAAGTAAGTCAAGTGTTAATGTAACTTATGCCTACTTTTAAAAACTTTGTGTGAGTCTCTATTCTCCTCTCCGGATAACTGAACCAGTGATTGTGTCGAAATCTACTTTGTGAGTTCAGGATAAAAAAAAAAGTTTTTTCAATAAAACAACTTTTTTAAGATAGTGAAATGAAATCGTCATTATTTTTTCTTCTTTTTTTCTGTTTTTTTGATAGCTGAAAACATGATTTCATTGCAGCAAGCTTTTGACAACGGCAGGATGATGACCAACAAACAAACAATGTCATTAGTTTATTAAAAGAACAATTGATTGTCTTCAGTAAAAAGCTCTCAGAATCTATGTGACTTTGTAAATCTAAAAGATGGTAAGTTAACTGATCACACCCATATCTTTTGATGAGGATGGGCAACATAGGATCCTCTGATCACCAGCCTAAGGGGACCAAATGGAGATTGGGAATAGCAGTCCGACATTCATTCTCCTTAAAACTTCCAGAAAAAATTATAAACAATTATTCCAAACTCTTTTTTTTTTTTAAGTTTTAGGTTTTTTCCATGTAAAATCCGAAGAAAAATAAAAACAATTTTTAAATAAAACTGATAAAGTTTAAAATTAATTCTAAATTTTTTTTAGGAACTTGTTGAATATCTTTGAAATCTTTATTATTGAAATCTAATTATCAACAACTTTTTATGTTTCATTACGATGCTAACATTGTTTTATTACAAATAAAATTCCCATTTAATTTCTTAATGATAGAAAATGATAGTGTTTCTTGGAAAAAGCACGTGATGTTTTCGTGTTCACTATTTCTTTTTTTTTATCTACCACACATGTGTTTTAACGTACAAAATTTCACAGAACTTATTGCTTCACTTCGAACATTGGCCCATTGATAAAACACAATTGACTAAAAACCTGTCGCTTCTGCTAGCTCCTTCAGACGTTCTAAGAATTCGAATGTACGTCATTAGCCCCCACCCACTCTGTCTTGACTTTTTTTTTTTTTTTTACTCTCAGAAATTCTTTTTCATCACGAACCCACAACAGGCGGGTAGTCATGAATCATGCGTCCACCGTTAATGAACCATCTTATTAGAAAACAAAAGGAAGTCACTGAGTGTTAAGCAACTTCAATGTTCGCTTATTAGCAGGAAAGGAAAAAAAAAAAAGGTGATTAAACATTATTATTCTATCTATTTCATCTTGTTATGCCCAGAGAAAAAGAAATGACAAATTGTCGTCAGCTTAAGAGTACGTCAATAATAGGGTTTGTTAATGAGTTGTAATGGACGGGAAAAGCTATACAGGATATGAATTCCACGCAGCTGCAGTGAATATCCCCATTCCTACGAATTTCGGTTGTGTCATTGGCCTTAATTCTTCATGGTTGTCAGTTTCGCTTGAGTCATTTAAGCACGGTCCTCCTTCTTAAGGACCTTATATAATCTACAAAACTTATTACTGAAACTTTCGCTTCTTCTTCTTCTTAATTTATTTTATTCCTAAAATGTAATATCACCTTTAATTTCAGCAAAAAAAAAATAAAATAACAAAGCAGAAATGAGTTAAATTCTCGGCTGCAACAGTTACAAATAAACTGAGTGTAAATTATAAAAAAAAATTCAATTACAAATTAGATAAGTGATTTGTTTATTTATCTAAGTTGTAATCAAATTACAATTGATTACAAATTAGATAACAATTAATAAACAAAGCGAGAGTCAAAAACACTCTTTTTTCAAATTGGTATTGTTCATGTTGATTTTCAACACAACTTCTTTTTTTACGATACATTTTAACGTGTAAATATATTTGGAGTAATTGATACTTGGATACATATGACAGTTAAAATAAAAGACAAATGTATACAATGTACATTATAATTATACATTATAAAGTTCACGACTGGGTTCGCTGCTGAATCGAAGCAGTCTCTTCAGGTGATGCAGCATACACCAATGGGCCTTATTTTATAGCACTCCAACGATGTTAGATTTACATAAACCAATGAGTGGTAAGACTACGGGTGAAGTAGTTAGGTTCAACTTTGTTTATAAATATAATTTGATGGAAAAGTAGAGACTCTATAATTAAAACGCTTTACAGCAGAAACTAAGTTGACGCATTGCATTGCTGAAAGTGAAATGTCTTTTATGGCGCTTTCATTAATGCCTTCAAATTACATGATAAAGCCTAGGTAGCTTAAATATAAATTCAAATTAATCTGATAAAATACCAAACTTAACTATAAGGATCAAATTGAGAATATTTTAGGAAAGGCCAAACAAATTGGTAATCAGCTTATCAGGTGTGCAAGATGCACTTGAGGACTAAATTTTGAATCTGTCAAAATACTCTATATTGGTGCTGTACAGCCTTTGATTCTTTACGCTGCTTCCAGTTGGGGACATGTTGTAAACTCTAAAAGTATGAAAGAGAATCTTCTAAGAGTACAGAGAAGTTTTGCACTTAGAATAACTTGCGCTTGTAAAACAGTCTCAATTGAGGCTTTACTAGTTTTGTCCAATCTACTGCCTTGACCTCTTTCTATACAAAATAAAATGTTAGATTTTATTTAAAATCAGGTAAAATTAACTCATCACATAAATCCTCATTATGGAGTATAGGCATAAATATGTATCCTATTGAAGTGACAAATCCTACGTATGACAAACACTCTTCAGCAATAAAACCATTTAACATCACATTGGTATCTTCAGACCCAGAATTGCATGTATCTGATATCAGCATTTTTACTGATGGTTCAAAATCTATAGAAGATGTTGGAGATAATGTATGCATAATCAAAAATTATAAACAAAATTCTATAAAGCATACTATAAGATTCCGTTTTCCTTCATTTTGTACAATAATTTCAAGCACAATTAAAAGCTATTGATGAATCGGTAAAATGGGTTTCGAAATTACAAAACAAAGATTTAACTGTAAACATTTTCAGAGATTCCAAGTCATTTCTGCAAGCAATAGCCAATGTAAAAAATAAAGACTCTTCTGTAAAATTTATTCAAAATCTATTAAGTACAATTCCAAACAAAATCACACTTTTTCATGTTAAAGGTCATCAAGGTATAGCTGGCAATGAATGGGCAGATGAAGAAGCAAAAGCAGCAGCCAAAGATAATCAACTTAAAATCACTTCGTTTCCCTTCTCAATTAGTGTAATTAAATCCAACATTAAAACTACTTTAATAGATTTGTGAAATGAACAGCGGACAAAGACATCAAAGGGAATTGTTACAAGGAAGTTTTTTCCAACAGTAAAAGACTAACTTCTGATATTAAATTATACAACTTTGCTTTGGGTCAAATCCTTACAGGCCATGGGAATATATAAATGCTTACCTACCAAAATATAATTTAACACACAGTGCTTACTGTTCCTGTTATCTAAAAGAAATTGAATCTGTAGAACATATACTCTATTCTTGTCCTTATTATGAATATGCAAGATACATTTAATAAGTAAATCTGCTTTATTATGATATTCTATGTCATGTAAACTTAATATCCTAATTAAAAATCCTGTCTTCCAGTATTTCTGAAATTTTGTAAACAGTGTAATGAAATTTAAATCTAATTGTAAAACTAATTCATAATATTTTAAAGCACTTTTGTAATCTTTTTGTATTTATGTAAATTTTAAACTTTTCAATGTTTATTTCTGTGTTATACTCATCTGAGTGTTGCACATAATAAATTCTATTCTATTCTATTATTATTTTTCAAGTTTTCTCCTTATAAAAAATAAGTTAAAACCAAATTTATTTATTAATTAGTAAAAGTATTTGTCAAACTGTGATTAATGTAATGTAAAAGTAAATAAAAATTTTAATCTACTTTTATAATGTAATTAATTTTTTAAAATAAATAACGAATGCGAACTCTAATAAGCGCCATTTTTTTTTAATTTTGGGAAGTTTTGGTGAATATGTGATTTTGCTAAGTGGAAACTCAACAACGAGTGTATTATAGTTTTCGAAATCTTAACAAACACAAATAAAGTGTTCAATTGATCAGGAACTTATGAAATAATAGAAAACGGAGTACTAGTCAAATATTTGTTGAGAAACTTCAAAGAATTGGAAGGGTAAAGAGTTAAGATATAATAACTGTTCAGTATTAACGTGGTTTATAAACAAAGTGATGATAAAGTTTGTTGTTTGTTTGTTTGTTTTGTTTTGTAATTTCCATTTAAAACAGAAAACGGAAGATACAAACAGAAAAAAGAGGATACAAAATGATAGAATATGATACACGATTCGCCAAAAAAAAAAAAAAAAAAAGAAAACTTTCATCTGACAATTTAAAAGAGTTCAAGAACCCGTCAGCAGATCAAGTAGACCCAAGAAGATTGAGAAAGAATTGGACTCTTTTGAAATACATCCACTGGGACGAAGTGACGCCCGCCTAAACCGAATCCCATTTAATAACTGCTTTGACAGTCCGAGGAGAAATTACTAGAGAAAAACCCTCGACGTCCGTCGCTTATGTAGACAAGCGTCTTTGCTATTGGATGTTCCAGGCTCCCAAATGAGACTCTACAATAATGAGACTCTACAATATTATTCAAAAGCTGTTGCTGTTGCTGCTTAAGGATCAGATATACCATATTCCTATGCTTTTTATAAAACCTTAGTATGTACATACACTAGGAAAAGGCTATTTTATCCGTTACTATTCCTATACCGATAATTTAACATTTACGTTTATAGTTCTTCAAATTGGAATTCAATTTTCTAATCGAAGCTCTCAACTCAAAGGATTTTTATTAAATTGCTACTTTCATTAAAGAATTCTAATTTATGTAATTCGAAATAAACAATAAAGCAAACTTAGCTATAACGGAATATCGAGATGTACAAACATCGTGGAAGCTCTGATCGTAGTAGTATAAAGAGGAGAAAATTACAAGGAATTTATTAGAAAAAGAATTATTTAGAAACTTCCGCAGGAGGATTGGAAATTTTCTCTTTAAATTTAATAGAATTTTCTCCGAAAATCATATACAATTTAATAACTTAATTCTTAAAGATACCGTAATGACTTTTCAATGTACTTTACTTTGTTTATTTAAAGTTGAGTAAGAAACTCAATCAACAAAAGCAAAGAATAATAATAAAGGAGAAAACTATTTATTTTGGGGAATTTCCGGCGTTTGGAAGTCGCAATTTCTTCCTTTTTTTATTCTCTCCGTTTCCCTGACTCTCTTGTGACGTTGGTTTATTGATAATGAACCGTTTCCTGTCGAGATAAATCTTCTTTGTTTAGATTATTCCTACTCAAATGCAATTAAGAAGACGTCCCGCTAACTTCTCAGACAAGTTAAAAAGATATCGTCCTTCGAAGCAAAAAAAAAAAAAAACTCACTAAAAACACTCACACACACACATCACTTGTGCTGTATCCTATGTAACAGCCATCGTTGTTATTCACGGAATAAAGTTGCCTTTCTCCGAATGGAAACGACTCAAACAAGTGTGTTTGTTTCCGCTCTCATCACTCAGATGGTAAACCACCGTCCGCCATCTTTTTTTCTTTCCTTACACAGTAACAATACGAATTAGAACAATAGAATGTGCCAGAAATGTCACCAGGAAATGAATGACATAGACATTATTCTTTCAATATTCTTTAGTGAAGGATTACGCCAGGAAATGAGACTGTAGCCCTATTTGATCTTGTGATATATTACTGTCAAGAGAAAGGACGCGTTTTATTACAGCAGGTTATCAATATGCATCTCTTTTTTTTCGTTTACATCATTGAAATAAGTTTCAACAATAAAAATATAACTGAAAATATTATAAAAAAGAAATTAATTTTAAATTAGGTATTGCTGTACATAACTTATATAATAAAACTTTCATAAGGAAAAAATAAAAATAAAAAAGAAAGAAAAAGTAAGAATTAATTAGTTAAAATAGTTGCACGAAGACTTTACATAAAAGCTATTTTTTTTTTATTGATTTTATTTGTTTTGAAGCTTAAAAGATTCAAGACAAAAAAAAAGAAAATTAGCTTGTTTTATAGCAATTTACAATAACAGCTTTCAAAAATGTTAGAAAAGCATTGACGTTCGTGCTGACATATTTCCTAAAACACAAAAGGACAGTCAGTGTTTGCGCATTCAGAATCACGACCGAATTCGCCATGGAGACAACGGAAAGTTTACAAAAGTTCACTCTCTAAAAATAAATGACAATAAACAAGACGATTTTAGTCAGTTGTATAGTTCTCCTTGGTCAGCGATTTCAAAGCCGCAAGAAGCAAATAAACATTAATGTACTGTATTCAGAGAGCAAGTAAATTAAGCAAAAAAAAAAAAAGAGGTTTTGTGAAGGAAATATCTAAATATAGAATTAGCAATATTTTTCTTTTCAGAGTTAGTTCCTTTTTTTTTGCTCGTTTCCTTGGATTTAGGAAGGAAACACTACTTTGCAAAACTGCTGCTTAACCAGCATGGAATTATTTACGGTTTTAAAGATGATTTCATGGATGTCTGCCATCGGCTACAGATGGCTCTCCGGTACTTTGTTTACTAAACAATGGGCTCAGGCTGACGCTTCCGACGACTCGAAAAAACTAATGCACTAGTGAAAGTACATTAGGAGGTTTATGGGCGACCTCATTTAATGCTTTGCCAATCGTCATCACACTGCTAAGTACCTTCCCCTATTGCACATACCCTCTCTTTTCCTTATGAAAACGCTCGTAATTACAACGCAATAATTACCTTTAAGGTTCAATAAGTACCAGAGTTAACGAAATGTAGTCGAGCGCAGTGATTTAAACATTTTAAAAACATTATTGCATTTTTAAAATGTAAGACCTACTACGTTTGGCGTCAATATTGATATTATGCAAAACTGCATAGAATAAGCGATTTAAAATACAGTACGTATTCATTGTTCGTAATTTAATAAATGTTTTATTTGAATTCAATCCTCCAGCTATGAGATCACGACGATCTCGAACTTCGCGGACGAGTTGCAATTTATGCTTCGTAAATAGTTATCGCACCACATGAGATGGCAGAGTTACAGTTATTCGGTTCCCGCCTCGCATCATCTTGCCAAATCGGCCTCCTATTACTAACCACACAATTCGTCGATCTTTTTTAGGTATTTATGCCAAATATTCACGAGCTCAAAACAGAAAAAAAAAAAAAAAACATAGATTCTAAAATTAAAGTAATAAACTAGATATCAAAGGCTAAGAAAAAAGTCACTAGAAAAAGCTTTTTGTAATTTTTTTTTTCAAAAATTCCGGAAGCTTCTTGTTTATATATTTGCATTTTTATGTTTTGCAGTAGTGGACACACCCGCATGACAAGGGGGGAGGGGGAACCGAAAGAGGCACAAAGCCAGCCGAGACTTCACTGCTAATGGCGGGAGTTAGGGGTAGATGGAGAGAGAAGAATCATTCCGCTATGCCACTAATGTTTATGAAAACTCAAAACGTAAGACTAGATCAGTACGACCTTTACATTCGAACAAATAGGGACCAATGGATTCCCTAAATAAAATCAATCCTTGCATTCCAGAATAAAGTTTTTAATTATAGCACTGATATTTCACAGCCAATATTGTAAATACAGCCAAATTCAAATTATTCTGCTTACATTCAGCTTAATAAGATTCCTCTGGTATAGGTTGCTATTTCGAGATTACTTAACAGGACGAAAACATTAGATCGTCAATTATTTTGACTTTGTATTGAATTAATATTTCGCGATTTACGAAACGAAAACAAAGTTTCCTGTTTCGAAATACTTCTACTTTACCCAATACTAATCTATCAAACAAAGTTATCGACAATCGATTGATGTAAAATGACGATAAGGTGACTAATGCATTGGAATTATCAGTTTTCTATCAGTAAAAACTTCCCACCAAGGAAACATCAAAAATTTGAAGATAGTGAACTTTTTCAACTGGAACAAACTCAATAGTTCGCTGTGTAAGAATTCGCAGAATTCTAATGTTAGAGTGAAAGTCATTTTTAACAGCAAAGTTTATGTTTGTAAATGAATATTTTTTGCCAGAAGTTATTATTCTTTGAGCTCCAAGATTTACACTATGTACTGTATATTTCAGTAGAGAAGCATTATAGAAAAACAAGGTTGCACACATCTTGCGGAGTGAACTGCAGTTCTACTATTTAGATCTTAAAAAGTGACCTATATGACAATAATTGTATTTTACCTAGCCTAGAGTAATAAAGTAAATCTTGAATAAATTTCAAATTCAAAATTGCTATTACAATTGACAAGTAACAAAACAAAACGTTAAAAATTTCGACAGTAATAACGAAGGATCGCGAATCCTCGATTTCCGATTATTTTTACTGAAACTGAATTTCTGTAAGGAGCCCTAAGGCTTACTCGTTCATCTATCAATGAATCCATTCAAAATACTCTCACCTCTACTCTATAGCTTCTCTCTTTTTTAAAAAAAAATTAGAAGGGCGTTAACTTAAAAGGTTAAAATTAATAACAAAATGAAAAAAAATGGTTGAAAAAGAATATATATAAAAGTTTTGAGTCTAAATGCATAATATTTATTTAGCTATTACAAAATCAAACGAAATTGAAATGAAAATGATTAAGTTAAGATTATAATCTTTACGCAAATAACCTTTGAATGAAAAATCCGATAAGATTACCAACACAAATTTACTTAATCATCAATGACACAAAAGGAAAACGTAATTATTGTTATTACGTTATTATTTATAATACAAATATTTATTTTATGATTTTTTATTTAAAAAAAAATGAGCGGCTTTTAATGTTAATTTTAATGAAAAACTTGAAGCTGTAGTTAATGTTTGACTATATTACAGGCGTTTCAGTATTAAAAAAAATATAATATAACTTAAAATAAAAATGAGAGATACTTCTATCAGGATTTTTATTTAGTTTTGCTAAGTTGTAGAATTGAAGCGAAATTGATATATTTACAAGAATTATCAACCTCCTAATATGACAATAAATCAAATTGGTTCATGGAAAAGTAAACACTAAATATAACAAAAGAGAAAAATGTAACTTTTATCATTCCAAAGAACATTAAAAAGATAATAGAATATGATGGTAACCTACCATTAACTGGATGTGGGTCCGAAGTGCAATGAGAAGGAGGAACACGTGTGCAAGGAAGTACGTTATTTCGCCGGAAGAGAGAGTTCCAGCTAAAGTTGGTCAGACGCAGAGGCGGATTCGTATCAGCCGCCTTCCGAGATTGCAAGAGCCGCTATTACCATCGGTAAAGTGTCTTTTAACTACGGACTCACAATAATCGTTCATCTACTAGTGGTGAGAAGGGAGTGAGATACCGTAGGGCGAAGGCACATGCCCGCCATCTGACTGGAGTAGTCCATTCTTAGAGGGGTGGTGAGTTTGCGCGCGAGCTCCATGGCAAAGTTCAACTGCTCCAAGACGTCGGCGTTGGTTTTCTCATCGTGGCACTGGAAAAGAAATAGAAACATAACTTTAAAAAAGAGGGAGATGCGTTTGATAAAAAGAGGAGGGCCTAAAAAAATAAAATCTCTTATAAGATAAAAGCTGCGGTCAATCTGATAATAAAGATATAAGGTGAAAGACAGAGAAGAAGAAAAAGAAGGAAAAAAAAAAAAAAAGCAGTTATGTAACTGCAGTAGAATAAGTTTGTATTATGCGCATTGATAATCAAAATGACAACAATTTGCGCTTACGGGACAATATAGAAACGTGAAGTTTTATCAATAACCAATAAGAAATTAAAATATAAAAGAAGATCAATCTTCATACATTTATTTATTAGTTTAAATAACTGTACGATGTTATTTCGACCTGATAAGCTCTCATCACCCAGAGTTAATATTTATTGATTCTTTTCTTGTTTCAGAGTACATTTTTCCCCCCTCTATATTAACCTTCCGGCAATACAAGTTAAATGAATTTTTTTTAATTCTTCTAAATACGGAATTTTAAAAAAGTAAATTTAGGTCATTTATTTATTTATTTTTATTTTTGTGATAATCACTTGATATCTCACTTTGAATTTTCTAAAATAATAAGTTCAAGTGAAATACAGTGAATATATATTTAATTCCCATAATGCAGGTTGAAAATTAATCTCTCTTCAATAATTTAAATTAAAAACGAAAAAAAAAAGTAATTTTATAATATTGAATATAAATAAAAAAATGGGACATGGTATTCTGCAAAGTTATTATAATTTGCTGATTTTTGGTAATATCAATTTTATAAGACAAGTTTGTTTAATTTATCACAGACAAGTTTGTTTAACAAATTTCCACGAACTTCTTTAGAAAAGAGTGATTTATTGTAACGTGGAAATAACGGATTTATCTTATACAAATAATAGAAGAGTCCAACAGGAAGAGTGAATGCATCATTATAATGGAAACAAAACGTTGTAGACGATGTTTAGTTAAAGGCTGATTCCATGAAAATTTGAATAAAATATAAAGCATAAAATTATTGCGACCCATTAAAACTCATGCGGACTTCGAATGTGTCGAGCAAAAATTCCCAAACTTGACCTAAACTTCATCTAATGAACGTTGGAGGGTGATCTGCCGCGCAACGACAGCCGACTGTCCACCGCAAAACGGTGAAGTTTGGGAATTTTTTCCTGTACAACTACTAACTCGATCGACTTGAAATTTGGATATGCTTTAGCTTAGAATGTCTATTATACAATCTATATTTTTATTCGACCGTATCTATAACAGTTTGAGGCACAGGTGACTGTTTCCGGAAACAGTGGACTGTGTTCGCATTTCTCCGGATAGGCCAAAATAAAAAAAATATTCATTGTATAGTAGACACTTTAAAGCATATCCAAATTTCATTTGCGGAAACAAATTATGTCCTCATTTTTCCGGACAGGCAGAAATAAATACCCCATTCCTACGGTGTTTGGGCCTCTGAACACGATGGTGAAGTCCATTTGCCGATCCGACCTTCCGTTTGGGAGTTGTTAGGGGAGGACAGACATGGACAGACGGATAGGACATACGCAATAGCACCCATATGAGTCGCTAAAAATCTGCAGCGAGTAACAGAAATATTTGTAATAAGCCATGTAATTTAGGCTTTCTTATTGTTTCTAGAAAAACAGATTTATTATCTAAAGAATGTTCAAACCTTAAATGTCTGTGTTTATCTTTCTAAATTTCCTTTGATTTGGGGAAATTAACTATGTAAAATTTCGTTCATGGCTCTTTTATGTAAGTATTTTGAACTTCAGTCTTTTTTCAATTATAAAATAAGTAATAAATAATATTGAAAATAATATTGTATCCTTACTTCAAAAAATAATGTCATTAATATTAAGCTGTAATCAATACAATCATTAAAAAATGTGTACTATTAAATTTTAATAAGTTAAAGTAACAATTTCCATTTGTTTTTGTTTTGTTTTTTTTATTTTGCTATTAATTGTATTCTAATAAACAAAATTTTTGTACTTTACTGTACTTTGAGAAAAACAGAAGAAAGAAGATAATCAATAAATCTAACCTGAAGGAAATAAAAATGAAAAAAAAAAAAGAGAAGTACAAAAAAAAAAGTATAATTATTTCCAATGTTGTATTAAATTAAACAAAAATCATCAATTTCTTTTGCACTACATCACGACACAAAATCCGGTTACCGTTGTTAAGCCATTTTATCTCATCTAAAAATTCCGTTCACTACGGTTTGTGTATTAGCAATACGATACACTTTGTTATATACATCATAAACATTATTTTTTTTTTCTGATATTTAACAGGGTGTTCACTTTAGAAATACTTGAGGGGTGCATTGTCGGACATAAAATACTAATGTAAATAAACAAATCACTTCACTGCAAGCAAGAAGAAGATAGTCAATCATCATCCAGTGTTTTTCTTGACGTAGTTAAGAGATAATGGATGCAATGCTAAGAGCAAAAGACGTTGGTTTGATTAGACTGAAGAATAAAAACAAGATTTTAAATAATGTGTTAGATTCCGATGACTTTTATTTTTCCTTTTCTTTCTTAATATGAAAAGAGTTCGAAGCGAGGACAAAGATTGATTGATAATATTGATAAATACATTACAATTGGTAATTCAGTATTGTTTTTTTTCCTCCGAATAAGAAATACTGTATAAGTATCAGCCTATAAAAATCTAAAGCCAAGCTAACGAAGTATTGAGAATAGGATTTTATAAAATTGTTCCTAATTACCTGGTAAAGTGTTATTGGGAAAGCTTGAGCTACACATAGATATTCATAAAAATCAGTTGCTAGATATTCACAAAATCCGACAGCAAATGAAGCGGATTTTATTTATTTATTTTTTTTCATTCAGATTTTGTTTCAAAATAAAGTTTAGTTGTATTAAAACAAAAACCATACCGTTAACATATTTTTATTTAAAAGAAAAAAAAAAAAGCAAATTTCTAAGCTGCAACAAAATTTAAAGTTTTTTTGTTTTTTTTTTTTTTTTTTCTTTATAATTTTTTTTAAAATAATTTTTTTTCTTTATCTTTAGAATTAGAATAGAATTTTTAATCAATTTAAAAAAGATGAATTTGTTTTATATTATATGCAAAAAGTATATATATTTTTATAAAATTATAATGCTCTACAACAGTGGTTCCCAACCTTTTTTAACTGGCGACCCACCTTTCCATATCGGAATACATCACGGTCCATCGGTCCATAAAAAATAAAATAAAAGACACCAATCAAAATACAATTGGATTTGTTTCGATTTTTCTGATCTTTTCTGATGGTTTCTTCGATTCTTCTGATAGTTTTAGGATCAAGTCGCGACCCATCTGTAACCCTTCCGCGACCCACTAGTGGGTCGCGACCCACCGGTTGGGAACCACTGCTCTACAACATTATGGTATACATTTGCATATTTAAAGATCTCCTTTCCTCGGAGTTTCCAGATTCAGAAACCAGTTATTGTAGCCCAGTAAAACAAACTTAAAAATAAAAAGTTGATGATGATCTATGTTGATCAACTTAGCTAACCTGATTAGCCAACCATCTTAGTCGGAAATATATTTTTCAAAATTTTTTAGCTGAGTAAAAACCTTAGTAATGGATTTGCCATCATTTAGAAGTTATTGTAATTAACGTCTCATCGACAATGTTTATTTAAACTGCAGAATCCAATTATGATTATTTTTATCTACATTTTACACGTAAAATTTGTTTTACAAAAAAGCTGAGAAATTAAATGAAAAAATCAAAATACTTTCTAATAAGACTGTGCAGTATTACAGTAATAATTCCAAGAGCATTTGGCCGCCATATGAGTCGATCCCCAAAGAGTGTCGCCGGGCAAAAGGCAGGTGTTGTAGTCTCTATTGAGATTAGAAATTACCAACTGAAAGACAGACACCAAACTGGCAACTCAGGCGCCATTAATCAAATGACAGCAGCGATCTATGAATCTGCTACTGCCGTTATGCGAGAAAGGAAATTGGGATGTGGTATTACAGCATGGTCAGACGGAAGGCGTTTCTTTCAAAACATTCAACAATAGGTATTATTCAATGGGAGATAAATTTGCAGATGGGAAGTCAATCATTTTGGTATTCATACGTCTTGACATTGATAGCCATTCATTCCAAGACAGGCCAAATAAAATTACAATACCCTTATATTTCAAAGGAATACAGACATTATCTTTGAGATAAAGAACTGATCTCCTTATTCAATCACAATACGAAAGGTATACAGATGTTGCAGTGCAGAATTACCAGTGGAAGAAATAGCTGATCATTCGAAATCGGAAACTGAATACATAAATTCATTGTCTAGAATGTTCTTTCTAAGAAGCGAGCTTGTCAAGATTGTTTTCTGGATATTTCAGAAGCAGCTTTTCTTGAGAACTCGGAGAATATAATTTAAAGTCACAAGCATATAAAAATGGTTGAAAAAGTTGGTGATATTAAAAAATATGGTTTTATGTGTACTGCGTAATATTGGATGCAAAAATGAAGCCATACACCTGAATATGATAAATAATTTATACAACAAAAAAATAAAAATACACGACGTTCCGCCGTCGAGAGACGTAAAAATGAAGCCATATTCAGGTGTATGGCTTCATTTTTGCATCAAGTTCATCAACTTATCATCATCATCATCATATTACTACACAATTGTATATTCATATTTATTACGAACTTCACATTATTAATAATGTTGTTAATATTAGCTGCATTATATGGATATATCAGGGACTTAATTCCGAATTTCGTGTTGTTGCTGCCGCTTGTCTGTTTTTCAAAAATATAATAGAAAGTCGAACAGTATGATGATGTATCTGCATGTTTATTACAAATACTTCGAAATATTTGATAAATAATTAATTTCTACCTTAAAGAGAACGCAGAAATATGAAAAATCGTAACATAACAATGTAGAACTTGTAAAAAAAAAAAATCTAAGAAAATCTAAGAATAGGGAAATAATTTTTTTATTTAAGTTGAGGTAGGAAAAAGTATGAAACCTCCAAGTTTAAAATACTTTTTACGTGTGCGAAAATAACTTAACTAAAAATTATAATAAAACACAGCACACAAAAATTTTTAAAAAAGATTTATAAAAACATTTAAAAATAATTAGGAGCCTTTCGAGTTCCTCCACAAAATTCATCTTCAACAGGAGTTCTGCGGAGGAACTCGAAAGGCTCCTAAGTATTTTAAATGTTTTTATAAATCTTTTTTAAAACTTTTTATGTGCTGTTTTTTATTATAATTTTTAGTTAAACCTCCAAGACTAGGCTAAAAATAAGAAATATACATTAAAAATAAAATAAAATTAATTTATGTGTCAAGTCTCCACTAGCCTCAATGAATTAATCAAAAAAGCGCCAAAAAACACTGGGTCTGAACTTTTAAATTTTTATTTACTTTTAAAAACTATGAAAAAAGATAATGGATAAGCAAAATAATTATCAGAAAAAAAATGTGAAGACATTCCATTACGAAAGACCGTTATACTTGTCAATAAGTTGTTGTTTTTCTTTTTCGACAGAATTACTAAATCAAGCACTTTGATTACGAAAATACATTATTTTTTTTAGATATGTCATTTACTTTTCTTTGGTTCTAAACATTTTATTAATATCGTTATTATTAAATCTAAAATTATCAATTAAGCGTCGTGATGATATCATCTTCAATTGATTAAAAGGCATAATAAAATAAAATACTAGTACTAAGAAAAAAAGATGATGGGTTTGCTTCGATACGAATTTCAAGTTCTCAAATTCCTCTTAACGGACAGCTAAACTAAGAAGAATCACTAAAAAGTATCAATAAAGTATTTAAAGATATTAAAATAACGTAATTATAACATATAAACAAATGTAGATGCTAACAGCTTTTTTCAAACACTTTTCATAGCCCTATTAAAAAAGAAACGACAGTAAGGAACATGAAATTTCTTCCAATTAGTTGGTGCTAATTGAACAAATATTTTTTTGTAGTTGTGTCACAACTACAACTGCAGATGAAATGTCTATAGATTATTTTATTTTTACTTTTACTTCTTTTTGAAAATTTTCCAATTTATTTAAGATGAAATACTTAAAACATTATCTGTGGACCATCAAGAAAACGTACATGTTACGGCCAAGTTCGGTTTAATTACAGCTTTTCAAAATTGGGTTATTTAGAAAGGTTCATATGAAACTCAATGGCTCCAATATGTCCAGAAATTCAAATCTGCATCCAAAATAATAAAAAAAAATTAATAAAATTTATATCGTATCATTAACAAGAAATTCGAAGTTCCCAGTCTTATCATCATTCATGGCGACAATCACAACTTAATTTAATGCTTCTGGTATGACAACAATTTCAAACTACTTTGCTATCGCTTGTGTAATTGTTGAATGTAAATGCGAGCTCTAAGACGTAAATATGAACGAGGGCAGACAGGCAGCCTTGAGAACTGTTATTTCCGACTCATCATTTGCATACTGCAGAAAGAAGGACATGAATGAAACATGACATTGAGGTCTAAGTCGATCAATCAATTTACTTCTCCAATTAAACTTACATAGTTTTCTCTCAACAGGAAAGTGGGTGGGGAATTAGGATTTCCGATTAAATTCAAGAGATACCCTCCCCCATTCAATCCTAGTTCTGATTTGAAAAACTAGCTCAAAGCAACATAACAGAGTTTGACTTTACAAGTAACAATAAGATTCATAATCAAGCTTACAATCTCTTGTAATATTTTTGTTACTCCACTTTTTTTTTTAGATCTACAAACAACAATACAAAGTTATCTTCAGAACATCGAGAATAGACTTATTGTGTTCATCAAATACAGGCGATAAATTCTATCTATCCTAAGCATGAGCGGGTTTTTTTTTTTTTCAGACATTCTGGTTGCGTTCCTTCTGGATTCTCAGGAGCACAGTAGATCTTCGAATATCCGAACTAATTGAGATCAGAACCACCCAATTTCGGGGTCAAATGTGGAATTCCAATAATACAGTCTCGCAAAACTGTTTTGTCATTTAAAAAAAGGCTAAAAGACATTTTAATGATACCTTAGTAAAAGCTGCAGTTTAAGCTATACTAAAGAAACAGATAGCTATTGTTGTATATCCTTTCAAATAAAGCTCTAAATCCTTTCAAGCAACAATGGGAAAAATGCAACCAACAAACAAATATTTCAGCATAAGAAGATAATTTAATCACTTACTATTGTTTCTACATTTTCTCAAGTAGTTCGAACTTAAGAAAAAAAAATTAAATAAATAAATAAATAAATAAATAAATAAATAAATAAATAAATAAATATAAATTTAGATTTAGTTTATCGCTACTTCCCGCTCTTAAAATTTAATCGATGACGTCTTAAGTCTGACAAGAGTCTTTATGATCAACGCACGATTCTAGTACACAATTGGTTAACGTCATTTCATCTTCTTTTATCTTCAAAGCTGGTTGTGATTTTCATTACGAAGCTGAATGAAAATTTTTGCATTATATAATTAAGATTTTGTTGATAAAATTTTATTGAACTAAGTTCTCTAAAATTCAAAAGAATTTTTTTTTTAGATATTACTGTATTTTTATCTTATTAGTGAAAGTAGAATCTGATGGGCAATCTGTTAACTGTTTAATCTGTTAATCTAATTACATATTAAATTTTACTGCAAAATAAAGATAAATTTATTAAATGGATATTTTGTTTGTCTCCACATGAAATAAATGCGTGTTAATTTCGAAATCAGAACTTACAAGTAATTTATGCTAATTTTTTGATAAATGTGTAACTCTCTCCTGATTACTCTTTTGCATTCCAAACGATGAAAAAAAAGTACACTATCGCCATCTCATGGTAGAAATTATTCAGGAAACTGTCTACGTCTCAACAAACCGACATTACATTTGTCTATTATGTATCAGGAACCACTTCCCTTTTGGTTACAGATCCGTCTAACACTAGTTAGGTTTACAGATCCCCAGTTTCAGTTTTGGTGACAGACCCATTGGAATAGTGTTGCCCTACAAATGTATTTTTATAATATGATAGATTACAAATTGTAAGTGTCTGATAGCAAAGTGGTGATGCTCTTGGCTAGGGGTTGGAGGAGCCGGCTTCCCAACGGAGGTCGGAGATTTTTCCATGCTGAATTCTCCTCCAGAAGGGTCCACCCACCCCTCCGTAGAATAGGAACAGGGTTTCATTCCCCGGGGTAGAGACTGGCGAGCGATGGGCTGACCACCTGACCTCATCTGAGTTCCTGGTCATTGAAACTTTGGGAGCCTTACCTCCAGCGACGTACTACCTACCTACAAATTATAAAGCTACTACAAATTCGAACTTCTACCATGCGCGGGCAATTTTGGCTTGTGTGATTCCAGCACAGTACTTACAGAGACATAGAATCGCACAAATGTAGTAATACAGTTCTTTTATAAAAAGGTTTTTTTTTTTTCATTTCCTCTTCCCTCTATGTTTGCAAAATCAAAAATAACAATGCTGGACTCTGTCCGGACTCCCTGGATCTCCAAAATACCAATAACCTCTAACCCTCAAGCGGAAAGGTCAAAGAATTAGGTAAGATAAGCACAAAAAAAACTTAGAAAGAATTTTAAAGGAAATAAAAAAAACTTTTCCTTGAACTCAAGTCATATTACAAAGACTTCATTACAATATTTCAAGCGATTTCTAGACGGTATAACGGACGGACAAATAGACAAATATAATTTTCTCTAAATATATTTTTCTGGTTATGTGAATCCAAATTGCATGTAAGATATACATTATTTGAGTATATTATGAGTACGATGTCATAATACAGTATAGTGTGTTTCACTCACTATCGAACCCGGTATTTCTTTAAAACGACAGTAGAGGAATTTTGTCGTAAGTTCAGTATAAATTTCAATATAATTCAATATAAATTTTATTACATCTTCAATAGATTTTTTTTTTCTATATAATACTAAGTTAGTAGGAATTAGCAAATCTAATGTACATAAATACTTCTTTAGTAGGAATTAAATGAGCTTTTGTATTAGTTCGTTTAGTTAACTGTTTACAAAGTTAACTTTCAGGGCATCTGAGCAATCTGTTATGAATTGAGATTTTTAATATTAAATTTTACCCAAATCAAAACAATGCCAGAAGGATTTGGTGCTTTTTAATCCAATACAACGATATATATATATATATATATATATATATTTATGTCACTCCATTTCCATTTAATAGGCGGAAATAGCAAAGAGGTGGGGGAAAATGAATGGAATAAATTGCTTCGAGGACCGAGTTTCGCGGGTCTTGTAATCGACAAAACAATGGAAGGGACTCATTGCAAATTTCTTGAGGGGGAATTTCTTCTAACTTCTGGGTGGTAGTGACAATTACTAAGTCGAGAGCACGTAATAAAAAGAATCTAATTACTAAACGCTGAAATTAAAGTATTAAATAGGTTATCTGAGGTCTGTAAATAACGGTATCAAATGATTAGTAAGAACAACTATGATATAAGAACTTGCAATGAGGAGGTCTATCGTAGACAGTAGATGCGTGAGATGAAATCTTAATGTTGTTTAAAACCACTAACGATTATTTTATCCTAGAATATATTAAAAAACAAAGAAGAAGGAGAAGAAAAAGTTTCTCACGTAATCATTACAAATATAACGGAATTCAATTAAAAAAAATCAACGTATGCTTCTCTGTGTATGATTCTGTTCAAAAATCAAATTAAATACAAATGTATTTTTGACTGATAACTTGCGCTTTGAACTATTTAATCGTCAATTGTTTACCATATCTAATTAACAAATAACAAACATCCGCCGTTTTTTATTAATCATTATAATATTTGAGATTTTATTTGTACCTGTTGCTTTATTTCAGGAAGAGATAATTTTGCAATTTTGAATTCAATATTAGACTATAAGTTGTCATTATCAAAATTTCGTTCCTAAAATACGCCGCTCCAACGGATTAGATTCTATATTTCTTATGTTATCATTTCAGCGCAATATCTTTAATGAATTCGGTAAACCTTTGCCTTGCAGACTAAAAAAAAAAAAAAATTAATTCTTGCTAATTAATTAATTACCTTAATTATCTTTTTAGTTTGATTATTGGTTTTAACGTAAGAGCAACAAAGACTACACGAAGTTAAAACATTGTAATTTCTCTCAAATACAAAAAAAAAAAAAAAAATTACAAAAGAAATTACTCCTCTGTGGAGGATTCTCGAGATGTACCAGAGAGCTAACAAATTTTAGAATAGAGCAGCTTTAAGCTATTAAAGATAAAGAACCTACTAACTTTTTAATAAGCATGTCTGAAAACGTAAATTAAATATTAGAGAATATTAAACAACGAGATGATGCCTTTTCATAAAATTTTAATAAATTAATTCATTAAAATATCTTTTTGCTAACAAAAAAACTTTTGCAAAGTTAAGGGAAAAACCTAGCCGTGAAAGCCAGGCAGCAGCTAATAACTTTTGTTTATTTTGATATATTTTAACTTCTTTTATTATATCTAATCAAAAGCGAAGTAATGTGTTGTTATTGAGTGATGTTTATTTGAAGAATATGTTTTTGATGTTTGGAAGAAATTGTCTAAAAGTAAAGTTTCTTGGTGTAATTGTTCTATAAATGATTTTTTATAAAGGAAAGGAAATTATATTACAATTTCCTTGCCAGCCATGCAGGGAGAATTCAAGTGAAGACATGTTTCTTAGTCCGAATAAAAAGAAGCAACAGGTAAGAGACATATTTGAACAAATTTTCCTAAAATTCTCTAACTAAATGTTCACTTCACTACTAAACAACTGACGATTCCATTTCATTTAATTTCCAATCAAGGCAGATATTTTATACAAATCATTAATGCAAAGTCATTTGAAAGCTGCTATAAATAAAATAACTGGTTTCGGTCAAGCGAAATGAAATGACGTATATATAAGCTGACTAAAAGCATCTTATACTCTGTTTTGAGACAACAAGCGTTGGTTGTTGAGGAAAAGTAAGACGTCAAGGGCGATTTCTTCTTTTTTTTTTTTATTCCTTCTTCTTCCCCTTGGCTGTTTTCTGGTATGCAGGCGTCTGAGTGACCTTATAATATCATCATACACCCAAGTCATGTACTCTGATGGGCTGACAGATACATCACAATTATTATAAACTACAATATTTGTCCCCAAAAACTATAAGATGCCCTTTTGCTGTTGGTTATAATTAAAATGCGCAAACTGAAATGGATTGTTTATTATTTAAAAAGAAATTTTAATAATGGAGCGTCTCTACACAGCTCAAACTATGTAGAGACGCTCATACAGAGAATCTTAAAATTCCTTCTATAATTAATTGTAATTCAAGAAATTTCTACTTTTAATAATTTTTAATAAATAAAAAATCAGGGATTCTTCGAATCACAATAAGATATCTTTTAATGTTATGTAAGTGACTTTAAATCGAAACAAGAAATAATACGAAAAAGAATAATATATAAAGAAAAGAGAGTTTTACGCAATTTTAAAATACTAAGTTACAAATTGAAAAAAAAAGTGTTTCAATGAAAATCAAATCCAGATTTGGATTTTTTGCCATAAATTATCTATATCGAGGGTCTCAAGCCAAAAGGTTCTATGTGCGTTTTGCCTTTTTTTTGCCCATAGAACTTTCCGACACAGAGAAAGCTGAAAGAAGTAAAAGAAGTGAAAATAGAACCTTTTGGAACAATCAGCTTACAGTCTAGAACTAGTTTTTCAAACAAAACCTTCTGGCACACGACAGAAGTCGCCAAAATAAACCGTTTAGCACACAGAACTAAAATTTATCAAAAGTGCACATAGAACCTTTTGGCTTGGGACCCTCGATATGTAGAACTCATTTCATTTCGATTGACCGAAGTCAGATGTTTTATTTACAGCAGTTCAATGATTTAATGGATCCATAAACGTCTGCCTCGGATGAAGATGGAGTCGTCAATTGCTTTGTGAAGTGAATATTGGTCGGACAATTATAAAGAAATTCGTTCAATTTATATCTTGTAATGATGTAATGTTTGTCTTGTAAGTTGAATTAATAATAGTAGAGCCTTTTGATAAATGACGTCTGTTTTTCCAGTAGAGCCAGATTTTTCCGTCAGGGAAAAAAAAGAAGAAAGGAATTTAGTTAATTCTGCGACACTGTTATTCAGCCAGACACAAAATAAAAAGTACTGTATTAATTGAAAATTCGTTAGAAATAGTTCTCCTTTACCAAAATGCAACTGTAAGTAATTTCATATTGCTAAAAACTTTTTTTCATATTGCTAAAATTTTATCACTTCATCAATCCAATTTGAGATTTGAATAAAATGAAAAGGAATGTAAATTAAAAAGAAAGTAATATATTGGGTTAGCCAAAATATTCGTTCGTTTTTTTTACGTAAGCTGGCTCTAGTAGCGCTTAATTAGTGTCTTTAACGTCATTCCATGCCATTTTGTTAGTTTGTATTGTGACAGCTGTCATATCAGCTTGCATTCAAAACAAACAAGGTAGGGAAAGCGATTAGTAAACCAATCACAATGCTTCGCAACGTCTTCTGATCATTGATATTGCTTTAATTTCCTCGTGTTTATTTCCAATAAAACCAACAATTGTGCCTTTTGACAATTACATTTATAATGCACCTCTACAACAATCACAACAATCACTATAAATGTAATTGTTGTGAATGCAAACGAGGCAATTGTTGCGATTGTTGTGATTGTTGTGCTTAATGATAGTTTAATGAGATTTTAATGATACTTGTCCACAGGACAAAATGGGATTATAAGTCTGATCAAAATTGGAGAATTTTGTGTCGTCAGTTTAATATTGATGATGGAAGACAATAAGCACGCAAGACCGGATGTTTCTTTGATGATCAGTCTAAAGCTGTTACAGCTTGACTGGGAAGTTCTGATTCATCCTCCGTAATCACCAGACATTGCACCTTCGGATTTCCATTAATTTCGGTCTTTTCTAAATTCTCTTAATGGAAAAAAATCAATTCCCTGGAAGACACCAAAGGTATCTGGAGCATTCTTTTTACTCAAAAAGATAAAAAATTATGGGAAGATGAAATTATGAAGTTGCCTGAAAGATGGCAGAAGGTTTTATTGAAGAAACGTTGAAGACGTGTTCAATAAAAGTACTGGTGACAATGAAAAATGTGTTGTCTAGTTTTACTTAAAAACCGAACGAACTTTTTGGCCGACCCAATACATTCTAATACGTTTATTTATCTTCTTATGATGAAACTGAAATTGTAAGGATAATTATGGAATAAATGAAATGGGATTCTTGCAATTAAACGATCTAGAAATAAAAAAGAATTCATCTAGAATTCTTTTCAACAATCTAATGTTCAAGTATTATCGTTTAACAATGATAGGAAAATGGAAAAGTGGTCTTTTCTTACAATCTTATAAATGTAATGTGAAAAATGTGAAGATTTGAGTCTCCAATAATGCTTTAAATGTGTTTTCGATCACGGTCAAAAGGAAAACACCTATTGAAATGATAATACTTTGACAATACTTATAATTACGACTTTTTTTCTGACTTTTGTTAAAAGTTCGACGAGTTCAGAGTAAGTGAAGTAAACATTTGCATTAGCCGAAACATATTTATAAACTGCATGGAGTCATTATCCCTTCGCCAACAGAGACAATAAAAACAAAACGATGGGAATAATTCACATTTTCCAAAACTTCAGCAAATGAACGTATCAGCATGTCAGAATAAAAGATAATTACAATGAATAAGAGAAAAAATAAGAGGGAAGTCTTTCGGAAGAGCACTGTCGGTTTCAGAAAAGAAAATTCGGCCGCATAAATAAATGCTCTTTGCTAACGTTTTGCTAACTGAACATAATGGCCTTATTCCAACTGCCGCCTGCTCTTCATGTATTATTATCTTTAATTATGTTGTGGGATGCATACGAAATGAAATTACAAAATAAAAAGAAAGCCACCATCTGTTACTCGGTAAAGGTTACAGGCTTTAAAGCATCTTCAAATTTCAAATAAAAATATACAAATTATAAAACTCAAAATAAAAAAAAAGAAAGAAACAAACAAAAATAAATGAGTAATTCACTTAAATGTAATTAAAATATACTCATGGACAAAAAAATTAGCGCACTAAGAAATAATTGCGGGATCGTAACGAAACTTGCAATGAAGGTACATGTCGGGGAGATATGCAAATGATTAGAAATGCAGCGTGATTGCGCATTACGTATAGCCGGTAGAGGGCGTTAAACATCGTACTCTGTGGAGTATAAAATAGGTAACCAAAGCTTGTTTGAGTGTGCTGAATCATTTACAAAGGAAGAGCTGAGGTAGACATGCCATTACGCCATGTTCGAAGACAGTATACGCAGTTGTCGCAGTTTGAGAGAGGGAGAATCGTCGGGATGATGGAAGCTGGGTGGTCAGCTAGGCGAGTAGCTCGTCAATTAGGCCGCTCTGATTGTGTTGTGAGGAGGTTTTGGGACCAGTGGACCCGAGAGATGTCATGTACACGAAAACCAGGCTCAGGACGCCCTCCACAGACCAGTCGTCGAGAAGACCGCCACATAGTCAGAAATGCACGAGTACAGCCAACTGCTTCATCGGCCGCCATCCAGGCACAGGTAGCACCTTCACTAGGGGCCGCTGTGTCTTCTAGAACCATTCGAAGGCGCCTGGCTGAAGGACAGTTGGTATCGCGGCGCCCATTACGTGTGCTGCCCTTGACGCCCACCCATCGACGCCTCCGTTTGGAGTTTTGCCGCGCACGAGGAAACTGGACTGCAGCGGAATGGAACCAGGTCGACTTTAGCGACGAATCCAGATTCAATCTCGGCAGTGATGACAATCGTGTTCGTGTGTGGAGAGCCCGTGGTGAACGCTTCAATCCTGCCTTTGCTGTACAGCGATACACCGCTCCCACAGCTGGTGTGATGGTATGGGGTGCCATTGCCTACAATACACGGTCACCCCTAGTATTGTTCCGTGGCACCATGACAGCCCAGCGGTATGTTCATGAAATCCTGCAACCACATGTGTTGCCACTCATGCAACGGCTCCCAGGAGCCATTTTTCAACAAGACAATGCTCGGCCTCATACGGCAAGGGTGTCACAAGACTGTCTCCGCACTATTACTACCCTTTCTTGGCCTGCCCGATCCCCAGATTTGTCTCCAATCGAGCATATCTGGGATCATTTGGGACGACGAGTTGGGCATCCCACGAGTTTGATCGAACTAGAGGCAAGGTTACAGCAAATATGGAACGAAATGTCTCAAGACATCATACAGAACTTGTATGACTCAATGCCCGATCGTATCGCATCTTGCATTCGCGCTAGAGGGGGTCCAACGGAGTATTAACTCCTCCGTTCTTTTGCCTTTTTCTCTGAAATAAATTATCCTTTTTCTTTGATTTTCTAATCATTTACTTATATCAAAGTAGTCGTTACGTATGTAAATTTTCGTTTCATTTTGACGACTCCTTCTTGGTGCGCTAATTTTTTTGTCCATGAGTGTACAAAACGAAACGAATCAATATGCGATTGATTTGATGATTAAGTCTATATTCTACTGATATATTTTTTCGATGTAGAATACAAAATTTGTAAATTATAAGACATGGAATCTTCTTCAGATTTCTAATATTAAAACTCAGTTTAATAATAACTTAACAGGATTGCATTTTTTTTTCGTGTGAATTCGGCAGCAACATTGCAATGCTCAAAGAATAGATTAATGTAAGTTTTAATGTTTTACCAAAATCGGAACGCTAAGTTGCATGATAACTATATGGGCAGGATATGATTTCACACAAAGAATTTAGAAGAAAAATATAAATCGACCGATCGCAGATTATAATGTTAAAATAACAATGGAAAATAAGATAAATAAAACATAACAAATACAGTAATTGGTTTAAATTCCTATAACTCTGTTACTGTTGGATCATTACAATATGTTTTATTTATAATCATCTAATATTTGTTTTAACTTCTTCTTCTGTCCTACTTAAATATATTTCAAAATGAAGGAACAGTTTCACATGGTTTTTACGAAATAACCAAGCAATATGATAGTAAAATGAAATATGCAATATGAAAAAAAAATCTTTAAGTTTAAACTGATATATCACAAGCAACGATATAAAACAAGATTAGTAGACACCCATGTCACCCGGCGTACATTCAACCACTGTTTCTTATCCATTCTGCAGAAGAGACTGTGGCTGTGGTTTTTAAGAGCAGTGAGGATATGTTCTGTTTTGCTTTTATTTTTTTTATTTTTTAAATAGCTTGCATCAATTGAAGATGGAGTAATTCTGAAACATGGGTATTTTATGTTAACGTTACTATTTAATAAGTAACTGCATTTTTTACTTTAGTCTTCGTTAAATTAGAATGACCTGTGAAGTATGGAGTTGCCCTTTTTGAAAGAACTTTTGTCCAGCTGATATAAAGCGAAAAACAAATTTTAATTGTTTAATGTATCATTTTAACGTGTGATAAAAAATTTTTCATTTAAAACCAACTAACAAATTAAATATTATATTCACACATTTAAAATATCAAGGAATTAATTTTAAAAAGTGTCCTTTACAGAAGCCTAACACGTGAATATAATTTTGTGCTAAAGCATAAATTTCAGCGCGACCCATGATAATATAAAAAAAATTAAAAAATAATAATAAAAAAAATAAAGTACATTAATATATGGAAAAATTAAAAGAAAAGGAAAAAAATAAAAAAAACCCACGCGGACACTGAGAAAAAAAAAGATTACGAGAAAAAAAAAAGGAGTTTTACGGATTCGAACCGATAGTATACAAGTCGGAGATCTTATGCAAGCTATAGCTGACAACTGAAATGAGATGGTTCCATTTCTGACATTTAAGCTAATAGAGAAAATCCAATGAAAACAATGTCAAACATCTCGAACATGGGAGGGGAGGGTCCCTCAAAATACTCTATTCCAACGTTGTTTGATCCTCTGAAAACGATGGTGAAATCCGTTTGTCGATACGACCTTCCGTCGGGGAGTTGTTAGGAGTGGACATACACGGACGGACGGACAGGACAAACGCAACAGCTACCGATTTTGGTCGCTATCACAACAGCTCCCAATTGAGTCACTAAAAAACATATACTTAGCACAAGGACAGTTTCGACGTGCTGCATGCAACGTCATCGTAAGCTTAAAAAACAATAAAAATAAGAGCCGTACCGGTACATAAAGAGAAAAATGAAAAATTTAGAAGTTTGGTTGGTTAATCATTCTTGATCAATCTGTTGCGAGGTGGAAATGGATTGGTTATTCGAAACTGTTATTATGCTAAATATATGTTTTTTAGAATTTTATAAAATAAATAAATAAATAAATAAATAAATAAATAAATAAATAAATAAA
>JAFIDM010014012.1:17603685-17614941 GCA_023159025.1 Thereuonema tuberculata | reverse complement strand
AAATAAATAAATAAATAAATAAATAAATAAATAAATAAATAAATAAATAAATAAATTCCTTGATATTTTAAATGTGTGAATATAACATTTTAATCTGTCCATTTGAAATCTTAATTGTGTAAATTGAATAAACTTCCGGATTTCTTTTTCATTCCAGTTGCTGTCAGTTTAGTACGGGTTAGTTATTGCATTAAAAAGTTAAAAAAAAATTATATCTCTTAATATATTACTGTTGATATTTATACTATTTTTCATTTAATTCCTTAACTACACCTTTGCTAATGATATTGTCAAAATAATGGGTAACAAAACGTTTACTTTACTCATAAAAATTATCTTTGGAACAATAATTATTAAATAAGACGTCGGAAGAAATGTGGCACCCGCAAAAGTTTCGGCGAGTTTTTATTGTTTATTTTAACTTTTGCGGGTGCCACATTTCTTCCGACGTTTTATTTTATAGACCTCGTGTATCGAGACTTGGTTGTGTACTGATGACTGCTCCTGGCTGATGATCGCCATATTAGCGTGAAACAGCTGTACCAGGATGTCATTTTGTATACAACTTGGTCTCACCCATTTTTATTATTAATATTTACCTGCGCTTTCTTATTTTCATGCGCTTAATAAATTCATAGAGGCCGCATGTAGCGGCACATGAATTTTCTCGCCATTTGTCCTTTCGGCGAGTTTTTATTGTTTGTTTTAACTTTTGCGGGTGCCACATTTCTTCCGACGTCTTATCTTATAGACCCCGTGTATCGAGACTTGGTTGTGTACTGATGACTGCTCCTGGCTGATGATCGCCATATTAGCGTGAAACAGCTGTACCAGGATGTCATTTTGTATACAACTTGGTCTCACCCATTGTTATTAATAAATAACTTCTAACTTTGTCTTGCTTGGATTTTTCCATTTTTATTATTATTTGTTACTGTGATCTTCGTTACTTTTATCTCGTTCTGCTTTGGTTCATCTTTGATTTAAAACACACAGGTCATGATTATTTTAACATTGTTCCTAACATCTTTTTTTTCTCCGGTACGTGTCAATGGAAGGAAACAGTGACATTGGATGATGCGAATATCAGCAGAGAAGCCCAACACAGTACAGAAGATACTTCAACAAAGGGAAACTAAAAGTCAAAGGCTCGAGCAACCTCAGATCACAGAGGAGTTGAAGAAACTGACTATTTAAGACCAAAAACATTCCATGTTTAAAATGATATCGTATTTAATATTGCATCATAATAATATGGAAAAAAAATGCGCTATAATACATATTAATAAAAGAATAAGAAAAATGGGAATATCTTTAATGTATAGCATTATGAAAAAATATGTATTAAAATTTCCGGACGAATCATCATTACTTACATTATTCAGTGGAATGGTTGGTGCAAATGTCGGGACAGTTATTTAAAGCTTTTAAAATATCTTCTTTATACATAAAAATACATATATCATAATAAATAGCGACTAATTCATAGTTGTATTCATAACGACTTAGAGGAGGAAGACTGAATTCTTCTTCTAAAATTGTTCTGAAGAAATTGTCTTTTGCAAAAAAAAGATGAAATATAAACAGATTAAAGGAGTTTTTTCGAATGACAGAAGAGTATGATGTAAAGCTCTTAATTTTAATATATTTTCCTTAGTTTCATGTTGCCATCATTATTCCTTTAATGTCATATTCAGTAATTAATGAAGATATCTAAAGGATACAATACATAATTTTCCACTTTTTTTTGTTTCTAAATACATTTTTCTCCTTGAATATCTGAAGATATAAAATACTGAAAAGATTTAAAAATTCTCATCTGCATTTTTCTTTCTTTTGTTTAAGTACTTCTTTTTTTGTGTGTGTGACGATCCATCAAGTCCCAAAGTAATGTTCTTTTATGAGCATCTCATTGCATTCCTAACAGCGATTGTTTGGGTGCAATAATTACGCCCAGAGTATATTATAATGCAATTTCTCTTTCTCGTTATCGTTGGAACGTCTCGAGATTGCCCAGCTAATCATTGCATGCTACATCCGTGGGCTTTCACTCCAATAGAAGCAATAACTTCCCCCGTTATTAGACTGGTTTCGGAGGTCTTCAATAAGCTGTTTCACCTTCCTGTCCCACTTTAAAAGGTTAACCTGTCCCGCCTCCTGCTGTTTGTCTTACGTCATAAGCTCTAATAAACGCATAACGCACCCTTGGTGCTCATCCTTCCTTAAAGGTCGGAACTAGCATTAAAGAGGACGTTGCGCCTCTGAACAAAAATTCCTCAAAATACGAAGTCTATGAAAAGTCAAAGTTCCTCCAAGAGAATTCCTCTATTAGCTTTTAAGTAATCTGCATTCAATCGATTTTCGTTTTATAATGGATAAGCCATTTTAAAAAGAATAACCATGTGGATCACGTTTTTTTGTTTTTTTTTAAGATCGTGTTTCACTTATGAATAATTTTGAAGAGAATACTAGAAGTCTCTTCGTTACAGAACCCTTGCATATGTGAAATAATATTTATTTATTCAAAAATACGAATTACAAAAATAAAAACTAAGACTAAAAATAAATTGAGTCTAAAAATTCAATCGGAAATTTGCGCAGTTGAGTTACCCATACAACAATGCTCCTGTTGCCTGGCAACGCGCTTGCGAACTTCAATTGTTGCGCAATTCCATTGTTGCGTAACACACACACGCCTTTTTTTTTAATAATATAAATTTCCAAATTAGCAGAGATTCTCATTGGTTTATGTTTTATTTTTCGGAACGCATTACTAGTTTGTTTGTTTTTCTGCACTACTCTTAAAATAGAAAACTAATAAATAATAATAACAATAAAATAATAAAGTTCTTTTAAAAAACAAAAAAAAGTACATTTTGCCATTACTGTGCTACAATGAAAACGATGGAAATGTAATGTATGTAATCCCGAAACAATTAGCAATTAATTTTATTCTTTTTTTTTTAATGTTGTTGTTGTCGTGTCCAATGAAGAGTTTCAATATACGAGTATGTCCATCTGCCACATGCATAGCCCTGGCGACATCGATGGCTCAATTGGTGACAAAAAGCTCTCTTGCGTTATGTTCCATCTCGTGCAGTGCCACGATAATAGCTGGACACGAATAAACATGATCGGATGTCAGCTGGGTTCCGGGACAATTTCTACAGGTCTCCTAACTTCTAGAACCAACAGGATGAATATACCTTTATAATGTTCAGTTCTGAGTCTTGCCATGATTGCGAGATATACTGTCTATTTTCATTGATTTCACATATTAGTGTTTTTAATCTAATTTACTAATGAAAGTTAGCTCAGAAAAATCAGTACATCTCTGTATGGATGTGCTTTTGTTTGTGTGAGTCTCCTCTAGTGAATGTTTACAGATGAGACAAGATCTACTTTTGTATTTGAAAAACTTTTCTTGTGAATCCATTTAAAGCAATTTACGAGTAAAAGCAGCTAAAATTCCAATAAAAACAAACAAACATCAGAAGCAAACAAATAGGGATAGTCATTAGTAAACCAATCACAATACTTTGCAACGGCTTCTGATACGTAATTTATGTTGAATTATTGCTTTAATTTCCTTTAATGTGATTGCTGCGATTGCAAAAGGCGCAATTGTTGCGATTATTGTGATTGTTGTGCTTAATGATAATTTAATGATACTTGTTCACAGACGGACAGACAAACCGGGAATATAAGGCGTCTGATACTTGTATCAGAAGCCTAAAAACAGAAAATAATAATAATAATAATAATTAACTCCTAGGAAACAATGACTTGATTTTAGACGTCTAATAATGAATCACAATTAAATTTTCAATCTACTTCTATTTTATTATTCTAGAAAAATATAATAAAAATTAAGATGAATATTTTAACTTGGCAGAACGTATGGTTACATTTAGGATTTGAAGATGTTCAATATAGTTTTCAAGGCGGTGGGGGATGAAGTTGATTTACATTTGCTTTATTTCTAAATTGCATTTTAAATTAATGTTTGCGGATTTAATCAATCTTCAGGAAATGAAAAGTTTGAGGTATCTATGTTGGTTTTGTGATTGCTGTAATTATGTGTAATCTATGGAAATGAAATTTCCTTCGAATTCTTTTCACAAAAAGCAAATAATAAAAAATTATTAACATTTGAAGTTATAGGTTTTTTTAAGGAATTTCTTTTTTTCTTTGATTTTATAAATTTTAATAATTCGTTAAAAAAAAATCATTAAAAACTAATTGCTTTAGCAAATTCGCTTTACCGAATGTTTTATGTATCGTGATATTTAATATAGTTAGTTTTAATTTGATGTATTTTTTTAAAAAAAAAAAAAAAAAACACCTTGAAATTAATCAACCAACAACTAAAAAGAAGAAAAAAAAAAAAAAAAACAAAACCGGACAGATCATTAACTTCAAGAGAAACAAAGTCAAAATTAATGATTTTTATGCGCAATTTTACAGAAATCTATTAATTAAGGAATTAGTGAGATTAATATGACCATCTGTTGGATTATAGAAGTTAATGTTCAGAATTAATCAGTAAAAAACACACACAGACACACGCAACACAGATGTACATTTTGATTAATTCACGGGTCACGCACTGTCACTTCTCTCTGGAAGACGATGAAAATGTTAGAATCGTGAGCCAACAGTTCCGCCATGCGAATCATCCTCCAAAACCTGTTTTTAAACTTAATTTTAAAGCTACCTTTAATTAGAGATTCTTACCGGAGAAATTCTAAAAAAAAAAGAAAGTTTTTTAATTTCTTAACAGATGGCGATTTATCTATTATTATTACTGCTTCGTTGGGCTGTTTACCTCTAACGTAGATTACTATGTATCTGTTAATGGCGCCTGACTATCTATAGGATTTGTATCTAAAAAAATAATATAAATAAAAACAATAGCATTAGAGTCCATAAAACGACCCATCATATAAATATTAAAGTCAACCTTTTTATTTAATTGAAAACATTACGCACTAAATGTCTTGGTAATAGTTGATAATGGAAAGTTTAATCATAGATAAGCTTAGCTAAATTACAAGGAAAGAAACAGAAGGGAGAACCTCCAGCGAAATAGTTCTTGAACCCGCTCGTAAAAAGATGTCACTTGAGAGGCAAAATGAAATTGGAATTACATTCACGGAAGAGTTCAAAAGAGAAGAACAACTTTTGCAAAACAAAACACAAAAACAAAAATAAATGGATCATTCACCCAATCAATGAAAAAAAAAAAATACGCGGTCACATTTGGTTGTACTTTGAAATGCATGAATGAATAGATTACCATCAATGAGGCAATCGGTTCTTTTATCGGAACCAACAAGTTTCCACATTGCTTATTTCATTAAACACATCACACGCTTCACTTACGTTGTAATCTAAATTCAATTCCAGTCTGAATAACAATTTACAATTATTCCGTTTCCATCGTACTGTAGTTAATTTTAGTAAATTTGATTTTATTTTCCTTATAATCTAGTTTCAATTTAATACACGAAAATGAAAAAAAATTGAAATCCAGCTGTATTTTAATGTGTGTAGAATTACCAATAGCTTCGATAAGCCGTCACACATGAAAGTGTGGCGTCATGAAGCTGTCATGTGTGACGCTTAATGAAACTACGGAAAATAATATCAATACTATTTTTCAACTGTACTAATTTAATGTACATTAATAAAATAGCTTCATATATTTGTGAATATTAAAGTTATTTTGACAAGCGAAGTGAGTCTCTCCATTTTCAACTAGATCACCTTTTGTGAACAGTTTTATTCAAAATCTACAGTAGCTAGAAATATAAAATATTGCATGCCGACATAGAAATCCATGTAGAAATGCACAATCATATTTTCAACACTTAAACTGCAAATTTTATAAGAATGATTTGTTTTAAAAACTTGGAAAAAAGCCACAAGAAAGGCCATAACAAAAGCGCCATTAGGTTCTGATACCGAAACAAAATTTGTAATTTCTAATAATCCTACAGCGTCGTAGCATTAGTCACTTGAAAATGCCTCGCGATACACTAAATTATTTATTGAAGTACTTGTTAGGATTCAATAACATGCACAAAGTGCGCGAGACTACTAAAACCCGGCCTTTTGCTATTATTTAAATAATTTAGTAATAAAATCATTAATTTAAAATTAATGATTTGGCCTTTATTTATATTAATTATTAAATTACTTAAAAATTAATTTATGATATTTTTTAATTTCATATTAAAACTTTAAAATAGAACGATGATTTGCCTTTTAATCAGCTTTAATGTTTGTGTTTAAAATTTTGCCTTTATATTTATTTAAGTAATAATTCATTAAGTTTTGAAGATACTTTAGTATTGTTAAAGAAAAAAAATCAAAATACGGAAAAATGATCTATTCAACATTCACTTATTTAAATTAAAATTATTAATTAATTCAGCAATAGAATTAGATGCGTCAACATCCAAATATTTAGGTTTTAAATGCAAAAACCCTTGTTTAAAACCACGGTGGATAAGTTTTACATTTTTTAGTAAAGTTTCCTTTCCTTTAATAGCAGCTCTTTAAGATGATGTTCATTTTTGTTTCAAATCTATAGTCTGAATTGCATTAATAGGACATTGTGTTAATAGTAACTCAGCCATTTAATCACAGCAGTTATTTACAATAATATTATTTGTTTTAGGGCAATGTATTTTGGGTTCCTCTCCCCACCTTTCCTATACATCTGATAGACAACACAAACAGTAGAAATATCCCTTTTAATATTCTAAACTATCATTTACCTTTCAAGTAAATGGGATAAATAGTTGTTGTTTTTGTTTTTCAGTTATTTTAATTACTGACTGATGTAGATCAGTTTTTGGAGTAGATTTTAAAATTAATTTACGATCAATGAATTTTAAATTAAAAATTACGTATACTATAAAAATAAACAAATCACAAATTCTGTTTTCTGTTGATATATGTTATTTATAAATAAGAGTTACTAATAAAGTAACTTTAAAAGGGTGAGACTTTAAGGGTAACTTTAAAAGGGTTTAAACTTTAAAACTGCTTCTAATAAAGTAACTTGTTAACGAAAAGAAACAAGTTAACTCTAATGTTAGCTTATTAATGAATTGGGACCGATACACGTATGGGCTAATATAACTATTGTTTTATAATATCGGATCATAATCTATTAAAATAAAATTGAATAACGTTGGTAGGTCTTCCCTCGTTAGGTTTATGTTAAGAACTATATTAGTTCTTAACAAAGTGATGCATAAAAAAATTATTTTATTTTATTTTTATTTTATTTTATTTTTAACTGCTCTTACAAAGAAACAAAAATTGTTCTAAAAAAATCTTATGTTTTAAAGCGAATTTTCTGGGAGAGCGATTTTCCAGTGTGCTGAAAGTACTGGAACATACTAGAAAAAGGGGACTGAATGCTCAATATATGAAAATTATACCAATAATGAGATTTTTCAATAAAATCCTGACGACAATAACAACATAGATTACCTTGACTAGGATTCGAATGGTTCGAATATAGAACCACCTGTTATCGCCAAAATGCAGAAAGAATAATACTGATCAAGGACAGGGTCGCATATTGAGATAAGATAATTTTTTCGTATCCCGAGCTTCGGCAGCGATTTTTAATCTAACAGCACCAGGAAGAAAGTGCAAATAAAAAAGTAAAGCACATAATTTAAGAAAAATTTATAAAACTTATGTTAATTATTTGATATTTAGTTTCTTTTCATAATATTTTAATCAGATTAATTTTGACAGATATCGAATTTAGGGCCCTTTTAAGCCTTTTGACCCCGGGCGATCAACCATATAGCCCACCTTCGGAGCTGATCATAGGAAAAATTACTTGTGGGTATAAGATCGGGCCTACGACGAAAAGTATAAAAAAATGGAACTGTCCGACAAACAAATTAAGAGTAATCCAAGATATAAATCGTTCAACTCATCAATATTCTCAAATAGTTTTGCCGTCAGAACCTATTCAATATGCTAAGTTAGGCAATTATGGGATTATGGAATAATATATTTCGTTTGGAGTGATTGTTTTGTAATTACGTTTCATTTCCTCAACTGAAAACAATGATGGTAATTTGTATTTTTTTTTTGTGCTTACTTGTAACATTTTTCGTGAAAACTGATGTCAAAAAGTCAATCCGCATTGAGCAATGACTTCCTTCTGACTTCAAATGTAATTTCCTATTTAACGTATCTCAGTTATCATTGTTTTTTCTTTATGATTCCAAGGAAGGAAATATAAGGCTAATAAGGTAATAAATATAAGGCTCCGAAATATAAGGCTAATGTGTAGCTTTGCATGACTTTAATAGTTTTCAAAAAAAAAAGGATTTGCCATATATGGTCATTACGTAGCGATCGATTTTGTCTGGAACAAAAGTCACCAGTCATGACGTCATCAACTTAAACTCCGAGCAGTCAGTCTAAGATGGCATCGTTTTGTGATCGCATAAGCGTGACCAAGAAAGGACAAACTTTGCATAGCCACGCAAGGGGAATAGTGTGGAACGTTTTTAATTATTTCAATTGTAATTATGATTATGTATTCATAACTGTAGTAAAACCAGAATGTTTTCGTAATGTTTATAAGATTCAGTTACGGATTTTAGCAATAGATGGCGCTGTTACGTCCTGGAAACATCAATCTATAAGGAAATTACGTCATCAAAAGCTCTTCTTTCATGAACTGAACTTTTTGTAGAACAAATTCAAAAAGTGTCAGAAAATGATTCTCTGTGATAATGTGAAATTTCTAATTGCAGTGAAATTTCATTTACACTTTCCGATATAGTCCAACGAAAGGAGAGCATTTCGATAAGAAATACTTATTTATTTATTTATTTATTTATTTATTTATTTACAAATGCATTTCAAACTGTTTGATGGTTTTTCCCTTTACCTAAATATTGAATTTTGGAAATGATTAGATAAATTTTGTTCAAATATATTGTATTTTAATCTTAATTTTGTTTTTCTTTGACTTTCATGTCGCTTCTTGTCAATGAACTTAAGAAGCAATGAGAGCGAAGTTCATTAACAAGCGAACAATAATATCTATTGGTCTGTATTTTAGAGCAGTTTAAAAACGCCCTCAACGATGGGTTCGGTATCTTTGAAGGCTGCTTTGTGTATGACATCCTCGAAATTGATTGATCACGGCTGATATAGTTTATCTTAAGCAAGCGTCTCAAGTGAAATTGAGAATTGTACGGGTGAACCAGTCTAATTCGATACAAGAACATTCCATTGACTCTCCGGTCATTCATTTAACTCTTTGGAAAGCATATCATCTCCAGCACTTCGAGCTTTTTCACAGTACTTGAGGGTAGATATTATATTTGGTTCAAATAAATGCAATGTTTTTTCAGATAACTTCTTTTTTTTTTAATGGAACTGGATTCAGGTTTTAAAAGGGAAACAAGAAATCAGCAGTAAAGTAAATCTCCTAGTTTCCTAGGCAGGAAAGTAAGGCGGAGTTGAAAATAGAGTTTTTTTTATCTATGTACATAAAGCATACTGTGAGAAATATTTATACAATGAACGACAATCTTATTTTCTTTTTGTTTTCTATCGTGAATTTACATAATAGTTCCATTTAGGAGGAAACATGTCATTTCACTGCAGCATTTAAAAGATGAAGAGTAACCTATTCTGTTACAAATCATTACAGAGGCACAATGCAGATAAGTATGCTATTCGCCTGACTCTAATTCAAGAAAAAGAAATTCACTTTTCATTTGGTTCCATTTTTATCTCTATGGTTCTTACCGGAAAATACACATACAATTTATACATAAGGTGATTCTAAATTCAAAGGACAAACTTTAAGGGTGATAGAGCACACTAAAAAAACATTTTTTTCTCAAACAATGTTTGGCTGCAACTGTTGCGTAGACGCGTTAGAGGGCGCTGTCTGGTCGTAGACGATCACTGTAGAAGACAATACCAGCCCAAAGATTGAGAGAGAATCGTTGCTGTGTAGCAGCATGTGACCGTGTAGCACGTGACTGTGTAGCGAGTGGATTTGCGTTTGCTCACACAGGAGCACTATGAACATTAAACACTTCTTCACATGTAAACAATGCTTCATCTGTGAAGAGCACATATGCTGGAAAATCCGGCTGCATTGCACTCTGATGCATAAACCAGCGGCAGAAGTCTATGCGCCGAGAATAATCCATGTTTCAATGGGTGAATTCTCTGCAAATGGAATGCGTGTAATGGAATGGGTGCTGAATTCTCCATACGGTTTGGCTCACATCTACGCTACGTGCAACAGCTCTTGTCGTGCTTGTGTCTGGATGTTCCTCAATTTGTCGAAGAACGTAAACGCGACAGGTCATACATTGTTTGACAAAAAAAATGTTTGTTTTAGTGTGCTCTACCACCCCTTAAAGTTTTTCCTATGAATTTAAACTCATCCTATTATATTATAAAAAAGGTGATTACTTGTTTAAATTGAAATAAGTAAACAACAAATAAAAGATCAAGAATAATTGGCAGAAATGATGTCACCTAGTAAAATACTGGGTCTCAACCTTTTAAAAGATCAAGAAGTTATAAAATTCACAATATTTTGATTTTTGAAAAAAACAGAAATTTAATGTCTTTCGTTTGCAATTTAAGGAAGATTTACTCCAGAGAAATTTTTTCACAAAATACAAAGTGTTCCTAAAAAGTTAGACCGAATCTAAATAAATAAAAAAATTCGTTAGTGCCTTCCCAAGTCTACGTACATCGAACGACAACATAGCTCATTAATACAAGAAGTTCGTCTGACGTGATATATAATGGTTTCTATTTCTAACCTATTCTAAACTTGTTTGTAAGTGCAATACATTGCTTTATTATTATTATGTTTGTATATTTCAAACCTTGGGTTTCCCCAGCAAAAACAATATGGCGGGTCAAGGACCAAAGCACATACTACCAAGTGTAAAGATGTGTGCAAGAATGATTAGGGATGTGTGCTTGTGTCCATAAATTTCCTAACTATGCGTGTATTGTTGAGTACCACAGCCTTCTGCAGTTGTGCATAAGTGATTTTGTGAAGTCCTAGTGTGCTGAGACTGTGGTGCAATGTGTGAGGCACCAGACCAGTGGCAGACAGAACGATGGGTACAACACGTACTCGATCCTGCCTCCACTGCTTCTGGAGCTCGTGTGCTAGATTATTATTATTATTATTATTATTATTATTATTATTATTATTATTAT
>JAFIDM010014012.1:17559003-17603675 GCA_023159025.1 Thereuonema tuberculata | reverse complement strand
ATTATTATTATTATTATTATTATTATTATTATTATTATTATTATTATTATTATTATTATTATTATTCAGATATTAATATTCAGAAAATTAAAAAAAATTGAGATAATTCAGCATTTACGTCCTGGCTCGCTTCGGATTTTTTAACCTCCTCGTTCACCTAATCTTCGGAATTACAAGTTGAATTTTCTTGATTTTGACTGAAAACGGTAAATGCCTTCTGAACATTGTGAGCGATGTTTCGATCATCATTTGCATTATTAAAAACACGACAACTTGTAATGCAAAAGAAAAAGGCATAAGCAATTTAAATAAATATAATTTAAACTTAATTGTGACTATTTCTTTTAAAATACGTAGGAAATTCAGCTTGTTTTATCATCGACTAATACACATTCACATTCATAGTCCTCTTGGGAGATCGATCTATATCTTGATTACTTATTTGGAAAGACATCTTTAGAGGAAGGATGAACTTCATGAATGAAAGTCCTGCCAAGGTAGGACGCAGCCTTGAATGTTATTTGAGCTTTCAAAAACATTCCCACATTGATTTACAATCACACTCACGAAGAATGCCATCAGGTTAGCCTTGAAATGGACCCATTATTTTCAGCAGGGTCAGACAGCATTCTTTTATTTATAATTATTAACATTTTTTTTTTTATTATATAACTTGTTAGAGCTTTATCTCTAGCTTAAGACTTAATAAAATATTCTAGAAGATACACATTCTTCGGATTCAAATTTTTCTTTGTAAATTGAACTTTCAACTAACTTATTCACTATTTAACTGTGCGAAAGTTCGACTATGTTGTAAGTATTTTCAAACCACTTATTTGTTCTATATGGTTCTATATGGTAATGTTCTATACGGTTAAGCCTTTGTTTTCTAAGAAACGAAAGGATATTTAAGGTAAATCCAGAATCTCCTAATAGTATCGAATGCGTCAGTAAATTCGATGATATGAACTCCATTCACGTGGGGCAGTTGTTCTGGTAGCTAATTAAACTCTCTAAACTCCGAAAGTACTAATGTCTAAACTCTGCAGCACAGTAAGTATCAAATTAAATCTCTTTGACGCAGATCTATAGCAATTTATCAAGGAAATATATGAATAAATCTGAGATTAAATTTTGAAAACAATTCATGAAGGAAAAATGAATTGGAAACCATTAACTCTCAAGATAAAAATAGCTTTACAAAATTGCGCCTTTTCTTTCTTTTCTTTTTTTTTTTTTTTAATCGAACATATTCAGTGGGTTTGTATTATTAATTACAATAATTCGCAACAAGCTGCCCTATGAATCACAATGACCACTAGGTTCAATTCCCGAGTAAGGGATGGAAAACTTCTATCTCTTGTCTAAAATAGTCTGGAAAGTTGTTCTCAATCTTCTCCTCCCATTTCTCTTCGTTTTTAACTTGTGAGAGGATGGCGGCAGGCCTGGACAGCCGGGCTGTAAAACATACTTGGCCTTAGTAAATACAGACCGACCACAAGGCGGATCACTGACCCATCATAATACTGGTACAGATGGTTGGATTGAAAATAAAATCCTCGCAAAGACAAGTGCTGTATTGTATTACAACGCCACACCCCTATCTTTGCAGGAGGGTGGGTAACTCTAAAAAGAAAATGACTAAATCGAGCAAACGACGTATCAGTTGCCTCCAAAGTTTCTTTTCACACATAACCACATTAGCTAATATTGTTTCCATGCATTCTCTCTTTTTACAGAATTTTTCAAACTTATACAATTTAAGGTGTTTATCAATTCTTCTCTTTCCACAATCGTCCCTTACCACATTTAATTCCATCAACTTAAGTGAACGTTTAGTGTATATCATTATTGTATAGGTTATAATTGCAATTTTGTTTGTTAAAAAAAAAAAAAAATAAGAAAAACAAATTGGATGGTATTATGCATCATTTGACCAAGCGCCAAAATTGGATTTTGAGATATTCGCATAAACGCAAAAGTTTATGTATTAATTTTTTTGGAATGAAGAGTGTTATATATCAAAATGAAGATAAAGATCAGAATTATCCTGTGAAAGTATCAAAATTAATAACATCAAAGGTCGTTTAGTCACATGATGCAAATATTATTCGTTAGGATTAGTGCTTATTCAAAATTAATTTTCCGCAGAATTATGTAGAGATAGCAAGAAGGAACAATTTTTTATAAAGAATTTACACCTTTCTATGGTTGATGGCGCAATAATCTAAAAAAAAAAATGTACTTTGGCGCTTGGTCAAATGATGCATAACACCACCCAATTATACATATACGACAACTTCTATAGCTACTAGAATTTTAACAATATTTTGATAGCTAATATCAAATTAAGTAAAGCAATTGTAAAGCAGATAATAGATGTGGTTGTGTGTTTTCGGAAACTGAATTGCCATTTTCGAAGAACACGAACAGACGAATTCAGTTTCATATTATTTTGATATTATTTATATACAAGTAAACTGCATGAGTATAATAACGCATTCCACTAATTCTTTATTTCAACTTAAGTCTCTTTAATGAATAAAATCGAATACTGATAACAATTCATCATTTAAGATCTATTGTAATTTTTTATTGTATCCTTCATTTTTTTAAGTTATTATCGTTAAGTTTTATTGATAAAAAGTTGAAATAGTTGCTAATAATTCTATTTGCTGTAAAAGCAGTTTTTGATTTAAAAGAAAATCTTTACAATTAAAATAAAAGAAGAAGTTAAGTTAATAATTAAAATCTACTCCATATTAATTATTAAGACAGTCTAATTCGATTAAATCGTAAGATTAATAATCTATTAATCACAACAATCAATTCGTTCATTAATCGTAAGTTATAATAGACAAGCAAATAAACTACTACACAAATGAGTATCATTTGCTTAAGTAAATACGATAGTTAATATGAAGAAGAGACCTAAAAGAGACCACTACAGCCATCAAGCGGCAGAAATCAGAAGTTATTCTATCTCATCTTGACAACGAAATTAACAACGAAATACATATTGCATTTTTCTTATACTAGTTTTAATTACAAAAGTTCCGAAAAAGATTCAGATAAAAATAACAAAAAAAGAAAGAAAACCCCGAAAGAAAGACATTTTATTTCCATTCGGTAAATTTTTAATTATTGATATTTTGCAGAAAAAAAAAAGAATTAGTACCTAACAAATTGTAAAAGTAGGCGAAAACTCTGCTATAAATTTACACAAAACTCACTGAATTTGGATTGTTTGAAATATTATATCGCGAGGCGTCCGCTTTCAGATTCATCTGTATGCAGAGGCACACTCTTAAGCAGCAAACGCTCTCACAAAAAAATACCACTTCACAAAACAAGTTCGAAAATATTTCAGTCCAGATGTGGAATTTATCTCGAACTTTGTGCAGAAAACAAACGTCAAAAAACACGCAATTCGAACAGGTCATCCGAATCCTATTTAACCCTATTTTTAAGCCCTCAAAATAATGAAGAATTTTTAAAGAATTCTCCAAATAGCAAGCTCAAGTGGCAAGAATGTTTTGGACTAATTGGAATTATGCTACCAATGACCTTGACTCAGAATAAATCTGAGGTCGTTCAGCTTTAACCAGAGGCTTATTCAATGGATGGATTAGAAAAGTGTGAGTTAAAAATCAAAATAACTCCTCATAAATATCCCAAAAGGAGGATGTTCACTGTTACAAAGTCCTTTTTAAGAAACAAATTTGCCAGTACATTTTATTGAAGTTAAATATGAATTATTTTAAAAATAATTCCTTCTTTCCGACAAATTATAAGCCTAACACTCATCGTTCATTATATAATTATAATTTCTTCTTAAAATTATAAAGTACCGGTACATGTAAAATATTTATTTTCTAAATATTATATTATAAACCTTAAGTCATTTTTTTCCCCTCAAACTAAAAGTATGTATTAATAAAATGTATCTTCTTAACCCCTAGAAGAAATCTGTTACATATTTGACAGTGACCCTTCTCCAAGAGAAATAGCCAGAGAAAAATCCGGATCAGTAGCCGAGTCAACTCGGCTCCTTCATCCCCAGATAAGCGTCTTTTCATGTAACATCCATAAAGCTGTGGTTTTATTTAAATAAATAAGTTGAAATTTCCATTAAAACTCTTTGAACAAAAGCAATTGTTAGAAGCAGCTTTCTCAATGATCGTTACGACAGTCGGAAACACGTGCTTTATTCATACTTCATTCGCTTTTCTTTCAAAAATTTGGAACTAAAGAATAACACAGTAAAATTGTTATTTTTAAAATGCAACGAAAGTTCGGTAAAGTATTCACATCTGCCTTTATTTTTATTGTTTGGTTTTCATAAAAAAAAACCAAACTAAACTCGTGCGTTTCTAGATCAATTTCATCCGAAACCTTTTCAAGCCATTTACATTAAATCTTAGGTTTTAAATTTTCTTAAGATTTATTCGGGAATTAGGTAGAACTCTGACGAAGAACTGTATTGATGGACAGAACGAGGAAAATAACAGATCCGGGTAAGTTCCGGGATGGTTGCTTGTTTCATTCGAATCTTGATTTCAAGTTATTAAAAATTTTGCTCGATCACAGCAAGTTTCTCAGCAATAATGAGAAAAATATTAAAAAAACAATAAGAACTTAGTATTTTTAAGACTTTTTTTTCATTTAATGAGTTTGTTCTTTCAAACTCATTAATCATTTCCTGCCGAAAATGTTTGTTAAACTATTTTTACAAAAGCTGTGTATTTCACAAACGGCTTACTGCCGTTAGAATTCTCATATTAATAAGAAGATCTTTATGCAATGTATATCATAGATTGAATTGCCCTTTTGTGAGGTAAAAGTACATGTGGATACGTTTTAAAATAAACAGACTACCATTTATCCTCAATTTCGAAATATTTTGATATTGTTTTAATATAGTCTACTTACATGTAAATGCTTACTGTACTGTTAAATGTAATTTAAAGTTACCTCCATTAGTTCTGCCGCCTTTTTCTGAGGGCTGTTGTGCAGACTCTGATATTTTTTAAAAGAAGAGAAACATAAGCACATGAAAAAAATAAGCATCCAATTCCAAAGGATTCGAATCTAGGTTCAAGCCAAGCAAATGATTTCACAGTCCAAGTCTACGTTGCGGGCTTTTAAGCAACGTAGATTTGAAATGATAGAAATACTTTCTCTGTTGTCAAACTTACAAGTTAGTTCTTTTATTTGCCTATTTACGTACTTTACGTACTTCTTCTTTACATTTATTTCTTAATTTTGAAATAGAAAGTAAAATACAATTAGACATATACTTCTGTTGAAAGTAAATGCTCTCTTTGTAACTGGAAATGTTAAGTGAGTAATTTTAATAAATATAATAAAAAATGATTTGTTTTACGCCTTTAGCTTATATTAATAAATTTTAATTAGCTAATACTTAAAAAGTAATATTATAAGTATTTGACAAACTATTTATTTAAATAATTTAAATACATATATATATATTAAATAGATGATAGATGATTAAACTTTAAACTATTTTTTTTTTCTTACAGTCCTACGACCTTTTTAATTGAATCGATTTGCCGATTCTGAGGGTATCTTTTTTTAATAATTATTACAGAAAACATTCATTAAATGATTAATTACGTTATTATATTATTTCTAAGATATAATGCTAGTATAATATAATGTGCTGCATAATATAAATATTTCTTCAGGAGTTATGATGACAAATGATAAGATTATTAAATTAAATATTATACAATCGTAATAAACAAATGTGTAGTGATAAGTAGTGCAGTATATCATTACAATTATATATTAAATTATCTGTAGTCATTAAACTGTTAAACTATTTTTAATTAAAACGGAACATCATTTATAATTGAATTTTCTGGTTACTAAAATACTATTACTATTAATAAAGTAAATCTGTATCATAAAAAAAGAAAGTTACTTAGCATCAGCAAGCAAGAAGAAGCAAAAAATGCTTAAAGAAATAAACATTGGAAGTCCTACGGCATCGAGTTTCAAAACTAATGATATAAGTTACTACTGGAGTAAAGAGTACAGGGATAAGCAAGTAATGAAAATATCAAATATCTCGAATTGGAGGAGACAGAGCGGCAGAAATAGTGGTCTCAAACCAATATCTATTCTTAAAACATTTCATATTTACATTCCTAATACACAGAGCGCGTCAGTTCTTGCTGCACAGAGGTTAAGGTCTGCTTGTAAATTAGTTTTCCCTAACACCTTAAATCAAAACATTAAGAAAAATTAAAAATAGGTTTTTATTTATATCTAACCGTATCACCGGTGTAAAATCCGTTATTTATTTCATTTTAATATCTAATGGCTCGATGTTGCCAGGAAACATGATGAAGCCATTACCGCAGGAAGCTTTTTCCTACCCTTCCAGGTCAAGACATGCCATTTTCTTCACCCACTCAAAGGGCAAGACCTTCGTTAAGAAGCCATTGTTATTTCAAGTAATAACAAAGCGGATTTGATTACACTGATGGTAAAATATTCTGATCCAGTATTAGTATTCATTAGAAGTAGGAGACAACATCAATGTACACTCCACGTCAAGTAGTTTCAATGAATAGTTATCAACAGTCTAAATCTTCGCTGAATCATATTTAAGTCCAGAGGCATTTTATTGATTGATATCTAATTTAAATAACTGTTTTAATAAAAAAGAAATAGATGAAATTCAATTGCAGCATTATCATTAAGTGAACAAAGATCAAAAATATACTTTTTCAAATATGTAATTAAATTCTTAAGTATATATGAATCGTAAGACAATACGTAAGAATGTGTAAAGCGGGTATAATTCTGAGATAATAATATATAAATGTAATGTATGGCTTTACTGTAAATTTCTTATTGTACGACCGAGATGTGGATGCTACAAGCTTAAAACTTCTTTTAGCATTTATTTTCTGAATTATTAAAGTTAATAAATGGGATATTGAAATCATTAAAATGTGACTGTAATTGGGTAAGATTCCGACAGAAGTACTTGGAATTCTACATTCTTTTTTATTTTTTTCCCCCTTGCTTCATTACAATCTTCCTTGTCTGAATCATCTGTTGAAGTCTTAGATATTCGGGAAGACTATAGGAATGCGAAACAGATCATATAACAAAGACATGGTTAGGAAACATAATACTGGCTTTGCTCTTTAGGGAAACTCAGACATTTTCGCTGGAAAAAAGTAATAGAAAGATACACGATCTGCTGGTTCTCTTAAATCAAACAGTGAATTCCACAACAGAACGAGAAGCGCTTGACCTTTTGGTAGATTTTGATGTTCACGTCTTATTTGGTCTTTTGCAGTGAACTATCTTGCGATCATCTTTGATTAAATCACACAGCTTTCTTTCTTTTATCGTAAAAATTAAACCAGAATCACATTTAATAAAAATCATCCAGTTAACTGACAACACGACATTATTACATTCAATAACCAAAAACCTACTTGTATTAGCTGCGTAAAGCTCTTACCTCTGAAGGAGCAATAATATCATTTTTATCTATAAATATAAAATGGTATTAAAAACTAAACGACTTTCAGAAATGAGAGAATTACTCTAGTTAACATTTTCGAGTCACTGAAAATTTCTTTAAAAATTGCCTATTATCATGTCACGAAATTTGTAGCTGCAAGCTGATCAGTTAAAAACTTGCTAAAAAAAAACTGAAGCAAATACTTTCTGCTAATGTAACATAGAGGATAATTGTTAAGCATCTGTGACAAACTTATAATTCTCTTTGAAATTTACTTTTAAAATTTTATGTCGTCAAATAACTTCCAAGAGATTAAAAACATACGAACTGTAAAAAATTGGTTTGTGGTTGACAAAGAATGGAAATAAAGTACTTTGTTCTTTTACTCTTCAATTTTAAATCATTCCCAGAAATTGCAACCGTTTAAACCCTCATCCCCCACCCTTCCTTTTTTTTTTCCCCTTCATGCTGCGGATGATTTATGAGCGTAGAAAAGAGTCGGAGAGGACTGGAGAGAAGAAATTGTAGGGTAAGGGAAATTACAGCCATCTTTTCTTTGCCGACGATCAATATCGCGAATCTCTGAATCCCTCGTAAATCTAATGGATGAAATCAATTCAAAAGAAAAAGCTTGAAACAAAAAACAAATGATATATTAGCGGTTGAAGAGTCTTCTAAATTGATTTTTGTTTTAAAAAAATGTAAAAATCTTCAGTGTCTCTTCAATGTAAGCTTGTAGGGACAACTCACTGTTTACGTCCCTCCGAAATTAACCTGTTCTATATCTAAGTTATAAATGCTTTATAGAAAATATAAATAAAAATTATAAAATAATAAATATTACAAGTTAACTTAAATAGCTAAAAACTTCAGCGAAGTGTCTTCATAAGTATTCATGATGATGAGTGCGATCTTCGATTTCGCAGGTCCGCGTCCTATGGATCTCCATTGTTCCCATCAAGGCGAACCCCTAGAAGAATCTATTCTCGAATAGACACTGAGGTGGTTTCCCGTTGCCTTCCTGAAGGGAAAGATAAAGTAGAAGACAAACTAAATTTCCTTTCCTCTGCTTGTCTGCTACTTAATCTTTCTCTTCGGCATCAACATCCATGCCGGCCCAGGATTCGAGCCCAGGTTCCGACACATCTGTGTTGTGGGAGGCCGCCGCCTTGAACACAAAGCTATGCCTGAACAGCAAGTATTCATAGTAATACAAATTCATATATTATTATTTTTTTTTTTTTGCCAACGCCCGGGCTCTTAGTACTTAAACTATTGGCCTCAACAAGGGGCGAGAAATGTGAGCATTTCGCCGATGAAACGTTGCCCAGGGAAAGCTATAGGAGACGATTCACGTTATACCCGCAGAAATGGACAAGACACAGAAGGAGAAAGTAACACCCATGCCACTGCCGGGATTCGAACCCAGGTACTGGCGCATTGGACGCCACGGCTGGCCGCCGTCGAGACCGCACGACCACGCCAGCACGGATAATTCATATATTATATGAATATCACAAAGATTTTTTTTTTATTTTTAAAAATATATAATTATACTATTATATCTCATATAATAATATTAAATGCTATAATTTCCAATGTAGTAACATATCTCTTCCAATTTAAAAAATAACATTATTTTAAATGAAAACATTCTTTATCATAATTTTCCTTTTAGCACAGTTACTTCTTTCAGTTACAAAAGTTCTTCAGTTCAGTTATCTTTAAATCTATTGAATCGAATTTAAAGATTTTTTTAAATCTACTTTTTGTACTCATAAAAATAAATAAAATCACCTTAAGCAAAAAATTATTTTGTATTTTCCATCCCAAACTTTATTAATTGGTAATTATATTCTCTATGACAAGTAGTAAATAGATTCTGTAACTAATCGAAAATTCTGGAATTTTGACATACTGACTAAAATAATTTTGCTAACAAAAACAATGCTGCCAAACTTTTAATGAAAGACAGACCGAGATATAGAATTTAAATTTTCATTGAAATCTTTTCAACACATCAGATCTTCATTTACTATTCTGTATTTGATATCAGTAATTATCAGTAATTACTCTGTATTTGAGTCCGTAATGCATAAGTATGCTCTCATTTTTCGATTTGATTTCCATAAAATTGAGAGATCACCACACATAAGCTGTAAGTGTATCTGTGTGTCTGAAGTTTAACTTCATTAATTTCAGATCGAGTTAAGACTCCGTATGTGGAATATCAACCGGTAGTTTACCATGAGAATTAAAAGTTTTCTCGAACTTCTCCCATTTGCACTCCTTCGATCATCCTTTCTAGGCGTCATTAGTGTTTAAGGCGTGAAGCACCATTCAGCTATTATTCCCAGCTGACCTTATCCATCTTTCCAACAGGCATCGCAGTCAAACAAAAGACTTGGCTCTTCATTGAAAGTAATACATCGATATTTAAAATAATTAAAACATATTACAAAGAGGTTCTTTGACAATTTTGTGTTATTATTTTGTTTTTTATGATAAGGATGCAGAAAAAATTTTGGACTAAAACATTAAAATCGTGCTTTTATTTATTTATTTATTTTGCGCTTTAACAAACCGTAATATATATATAATCTGCTGTGCAAATTTACAAACCTTAATATGAAGCCACTAACTCAGTAAATTGCATCATCTAAAGCAGAGCTTCTCAAAGGACGTGCCGTAAGGGTGTCTGCTGCGAGAAAATTCCGAGAATACATTCTATAATCAACATTTAGCTTCACATTAATCAAATGTTCGTATCTAGAATAAAATCTAGATGTCAAATAATCTGAACAAACAGAAATAAGAACTACATTTTGCTTCGTTCTAACAATTAAGATTAATAAAATGTTAAATCACATTCAAACGGCTTCAAAAATGTAGTTCGTAGTATCTTTAAATGCTTAATATAGGCTGTTATATTCATTTTTAAAATCGTAGGTGTTTTTTCAAAGGATTCTTTTATGGAAAAAAAAAAAACAATGATAAAAATTCGATGTGCTGCGGGATTTTAGGAACACTGGTATAAAGGAAGGGCATAACTTAATTCTAATAAAATTGAACAACCATTTCCGGGTGTAGATAACAATCACTTTAGAAATGCGGTAAAGGATAAAACACTAGTGTGAATCGAAATGTGAAATACCATCAACTTAATAATGAAAATCGCATTTAAAATGATCAAAGTCCGAGCAATACCGAGGAAGTTGTTTCATAGATTAATTTAAAATTTTAAAAACAAAAAAAAATAGATTCCAAATGACGAATGAAAAACTTTAACGTGACAAAATTAAAGTGTCGTAATTTCTCAGTTGGGAGAAAAACAACACCTGCTTGTTTTGAAATGCGTTTCTTTCGTTCGCTGACGAAATGCCGTCGGCTGACGTTCAAGGTGGAACCGGCGGGCGCTAGGAAGCAACACCTTCTGAACCACGAGAATTACTGTCTGGTGTGAACTCAGGGTACGAGTGATAAAGTGCCGAGAAAGAACTTACATCCCAAGGGCCGTGCGGAAACTGTAATGAACTCTTCCAGCGAGATGAGATTAACGCTTTTTTTTTTTTTCGATTGAGTTGAATGGAAGAAATGATTGGTAGGGGATAACTCCCGGGGTGAGGTCCACCAAACCCTGCAAGGAGGAACATAAAAAGGGCGAAAAGTGTAAGATAACGCTATTGAATGGAAATTCATCGTGAGATGGCTGATCTTGTTATTTCGGCTTTAGTTGGGAAGAGGAAAGAAGGTTTGATTTAAGATGTTTCCTAGACCACACGAACAATAAATAAAAACAGAGCTACCTTAAGGACTGATTCTGAATGCCAATGAGGAAATACAGGAGAAATTGGATTGAAGTCTGACATTCAAAAGGAAGAAGGGGAATATAAATAAAACATTGTATAAATATTAAAGATAAGTGAGATGAAAATGGAAACAAATTGATCTAAGTAAAGAATAAATAATTATATTTTATAAAAACTTAATAAATCTAATTAAATCTTACGAATCTATAGACTGACTGTGTTTCTATAATAACAACACTATTTGAAATCATATCACTTGGCTTTAACGTACGAATTAGTATAACTTACTTCATGAATCAACGGAGATGATTCAAATAAAGCTCTTAGTGAAAAAAGTGAAAAAAAATAAGAATATTGTTAACATTAACAAATATAAAATAATAACAAATTTTACATGCCTAATAATTCAACAAAATGCCTTCAACTCAAAGGAACCAAAAAGATTTTGCACCACGAGCTGTGACCGGGGAGAGATTGGGACGGACGTTTCGTCCACTCTAGGACTGATCAGCCAGACTAACTCCACCGAATTACTTAAACTGGTTAGTTTAAAAGCTTTGTTAAAAGACAAATTCTTTTGAGCCTAATGGAACGCAAGCCAAAATTTTCAAATGACATTTTTTCTATTATTGTGTATTGTTGATTGTGTTTTGCTTTTGTGGGAGAGTGGGATTCTTATAAGTTCGCACCTTCTGAACTGTCATCGGTGGAGTTTGTCTGGCTGATGAGTCCTAAAAGAGGACGAAACGGCCGTTCCAGACTCTTCCCCGGTCATAGCTCGAGGTGCGAAATCTTTATGGTTCCTCTGTGCTTTACGTAGTTGCCATTTTGTTGAAATATAAAATAACAAATCTAAAATTGATAACTAAAATTGATAGATCAATAAATATTTACTGTAATAGTAATGTAAACTTGGACTTCATGATAATTAGTAATGTTTCGGTTCTATAGCAAATTTGAGAATTAAGTGAATAAGGAACAATAAATTAAGAAGTCTATTTTCTCTTGCAATTCCACTCTTCAATAATTTTAAAGTCCTTTACTTATTGGTGAAGGAAGTAATAATGTAAACATGTAACACCTGAATGTAATTGAAATTTACGAATGATCTCTTCCTTTTGTAACCCTTCAAGACATAGATTCCAAATCATTTGCACTTTTTGGAACAATCTGTAGATTGAAGAGACGGTCCGACACTCGCCCGTCGTTAGGATCGAGACAGCAAATAATCTCCATGACAGCAGAATATATGAAGTCTACAACCCAGGTAAAAATAAAAATCTGACCAGATCTTCCAGCCTTACCTTCATCATTCGAGTTAACATTATTTTTTTTCTTGATATAAATGGAAGTTAATTGTGATAGTGCAAATACAGTATTATAATCAAATCATTCTTTTATTTTAAAACGAAAAATCAAAGGATTTATAATTGCTTAGAGTTAACAGTTTTAAATTTAATATTTGAACTTTATTAAAAAATATTAAAAACTTTCAAATCAATTAATACTTTCATTTAGTTTTTTATCCTTTATATATAAATACACACATACAGTATATACTGTTTACTGTAATCGTTTGCTTTATTTGCATTTTTTTTCCCGATAATAGTAAAGGTACATTAGGAAAAATATTTATTAATCCTTTACTCACAATTAGCCTTCGTCGCTTTTATTTAATTCCTTAAGTAATTATGTTTCAAATTAACAATTTTAATTATCTTCAAAGTATTATTGATTTTCAAGTCTATGAAAAGACTTAGGTCTATCTAAAGAAGAAATACTGCGTAATTACTAAAATGACCTCTTATGTTATTTTCTAAGCTAATACTTTGCTGCAAAAAAAAAAAATAATAATAATAAAAGAGGTTAATGCCTCCTTTCAAGAAACTCAGTTTGTTTTTTAAATCGAAAAGAAAAGAAGAGAAAAAAAAGAAGAAGAAAAATTCAAATATTTTTCTTTACCCTTTACTGACTGGAAGTTGTCAAAAACAAGAGAATATTCAATTCCTTCCGCATTACAGTTTGAATGTGATAGGAATTCTTAAGTTACGGACGTTAAAAGCTGTCTTGGCTCATTAAAAGAAAGGATTAAATAGTTCGCGGTTTTTTTTTTGCCTTTAAAAGCAAAAAAAGAAACAAGCAATTAAAGTAAGAAAAGAGGTCTTTGAGGAAATAATCAAAAAGTTTGGCAGAATAATTATTGAAGCAATTATTATCTTCAATTTTCAAAAGCTATCGCTATCATGTTAAAATGCTATCATGTTAAAAACGTATGGGCAGTCTAAAGCAGGTTTTCCAAATACAGTAATATGGTAAAATGAACAATACATTGTTTCAAATTAATAAATTACACAACTTACATTTTTTATTGTAATTTATTAATAACTGTCAAGGTTTTTTATTACTTTTCTAAAATGTGAAGTTAAAATGGTTAAAAGATATTTATCGAAATCTGTGCACATTCTCAAATTAGAGAGAAAAATCAAAACAAAATCATATGTAATTCCTTTTCAGGTTTTACACTATTAAATTGAAACTAATAAATACGCCATCTACTACGCTTTGTCCTAAGAAATTAATATTTTGAATTCAACACATTAAATGGGCTGAGAATCGGGGAAACGATTTTTTCACCTACAAATTTCCTCATTGAAAACAAAATTATTTCAATCTCAATTCTAGGTTATCATTAAATGTCCAAACTATGGCACTTGAATGATGGGTGTTGACAAGTGAAGCTGACAAATTATAGGTTTGCTTTTTAATCGGAGATACCCCCGGCACCCATCACAAAGAAAATAACCACACATTATTAAAAAAAAAAAGGCTTACTGATATTCTTCCTGCAATTAAAATTTTATAGGTTAAGTTACCTTTTTTTTCAACGGTTTTAATTTAATAAAACATACATTAAGTATATTATAATTGTTTTTAAGCGTTATCCTACTGCAAACGAAATACTACTAATGAACTCCATGATATTCGAAATTAAATCTATTTATTTATTTATTTATTTATTTTAAAGAATAAAACACAAGAAATGTAGTGCTTAACTGTATTCTGGGATTCCAGATTTGGAGTAAGTTTTTCTTTTAATCATGTAGATGTACAGTATATTAAATACATATGTAGATACAAAGATAGTCGTCAGTTTTAGCTGATTGTCAACTATGAGAATTTCTTCTGAGTTCTAAATGTCAAAAGAAGAAAGAAACTGTTTTTTTATTTGTAGACTGAAAAAAATAGATAGATTGAAAAAATGGAGAATTAATAATTTCGTTTTATTCACTAAACAGATTTTCTCGTAATCTAAAACCATAGTAACTGACTTTAATACTTTGTCAAAAAATTAAAAATTAAAAAAAAATGCTCACATTTCACAAGTCTGAGGCAAATGTAGTTGTCGTATTGAGTTATTCTTTCCTTATTCTTTATTTTAAAAGTCATTAGATCAACTTTATAGTATCAAAATGTGAATATTTTGTAGGATTTCTTAATTCCAGTCGCTTTTATAAGAATTTGCTTGGACGTCCGTGATTGTTAGCCATTCTCTAAGATATAAGCAAATAAATTTTAGAAAGAAAAAACAGATATTGTTAATAGATTTCAGTTCAACAACTGTAATAAAGATTACCAACACTAAAGTAAGTCATTTCTTAAAAAATCATATTTGACATTGAAAACCTCATTGAATAACGCAGTATTGCATTGAAACGTTTCTAATATGTTCTCATTTAAACATTCATTCTACGTATTTCACCAATAATGTGTAGTCGAATAATAGATAACCGCCGTAAGTTCCAGAAATAAATTTACTGCTCCTTATATTTATTAAAATAAAAAAAAGAAGATTTCTAAAGAATCCCTATCGTAAAACAATTAATTCAGCCCCAATTATTTTTCGTAATGTCTGAAAACTAATTGGCTAATACTAAAGTTTAGATAATGTAATCAATAAAGTTTCAAAAGGTTTTAAAAAAAAAATTTGTAAAATTTCAAATCGCCCCCCCCCCAAAAAAAAAAATTAAAATATCTATTGCAAAACATCTTAACTTTTACGGATAACTTACTTTAAAATTTCAGTTGCATTATATTGTAATATGTCTTCTGTGAAGCGCTATAATTTTTTGCAAACAACAATAACTCAATTAGCTTCATTCTCTCTTTCCTCCTATCTTCACCCTGTCCAATGTACCTAAAATTACTTTTACTCGAGCAATCGATCTTGTAGTTGACAGAATGACATGATCGTTAACTTGCTGTCAATTGCTTCAAGGATTGACAGCAGTCCAAATTCTCACAGTTTTCCTTTTAGTTTTCTTTCTTTCTTTTTCTTTGTATCTATTTTGTTCGTATTTAGCAAAAGAGAAGTCAATAGTTTTATCAATTAGATTCAAGCGATACATTAATTTGTCAAGATCATTTTATGCTAAATTCTTAGAATAATGAATATATTATATATATATATATAAAAAAAGGTTTTAAACGTTTAATTCCTTAAACTTGCTGCAAATAGGATTATTTGTTATAGATTAAAATTTTTCGAGTAAAATCCTTAGGCAGAGTAACGAATATACATTTAAGTATTAACAGATTTAAGTAATAAAGTTAGGAAATCCTGATATCGATATGAACAGAACCTTTCATTGTCAAAAAGAAGGTAAAAAAATAATGTTGTGAATCATAATTCTGTAGCAACTGCTGTAATCTAAAAGTCGATGTTTTTATTAGTAAAAAAATATTTAAAAAGTTACTATTTGCCATTATTAATTAAATTTACCTCCGAAAAGACGGAAATACGGGAAACTTTCTCTCCTCTAAATAATTATAGTAAGATCATCCCTAATTAATAGAAACCCAAGAGTTTTAATTAAAATCATATCTTTTTTCCTTCCAAAGCCCACACGAAACCGAACACAACTCAGTTCATTGAAATGCTGGTATGCAAGCATCAAAGAACTGAAAATCCTTTCTAGAAATTTTTCTTGTACACTCCCTTAAGTTATGTATTATGGAGCAGTAGGAAGATTAAACCAATCTTCTTAAGAAAAGCTTTAACTTATTCAAAAAGAAAAAGTATTTTAAGGCGGAGCACATTTTATGTTTCAGATTCAGATGTAAAATTTACGGTAGTAAGTTATTATAGAGCAATGTGCATAGACTTCTGTTCGCTCATAAAGGCTCTAATTCCTCTTCAAAATTATAAAAATGTTCGTAAACCTGCTAATAAATTATATGCATCCAGTACAAAGAACACTTCTTTCATATAACACAGTTTGGGCTTATGAATCATCACTGTACAATAACGAGAAAATAGAATTAATATAGCAACTACAAATTAACTAAACATAAAAGTAAACATAAACGAAGTGTTAATTAGTGGCTTAGATTTGCGTTGTTCTACAAATGAATTAACTAATTCCTTAAAAGACAGATAAAAAAATTTTGTCATACTTTTGTTCCAAATCAAGTCAATAGCCTTTAAAAGAAGAAGTTTTTTGTTGTTGTTTTTTTAAGTATCAATAATAATAAAAATTTTGAGCAGCAATCAGCTTACAGTTATTCAAATGGTTCAATCCAATCTATATAATGAAGGAAGCGTGAGTTTTCAAATGTCGTCCAGGCATAATTCAACAGTCAGTTCGCCAGTTTGATAGCTTCGATCAGAGATCGATTCCTAGGCTGATTCACATGTTTCATTTATGTTTGTCTCTTACATATGTACGGATATAAGGTAGACTACAACAGATTATGAAACAGTCTACAAAGCCCCTTGATTAGGTCGAAGGCTTAAAGCCATTGGCCTGGGAATTAAAAAAAAAAAAATTAAAACGCGCACAGACGACAACTAATTCCGAAAAATAAATTAAATATATTTTTTTTTTCATTGTATTTTAATTGTATTAGCTATTAAAATTGTGAATCCGTTTAAAATGATATTTAGTTTTCTATGGATTTTCTATGGAAATTATATTTTATATGATTTATTTTTCCTCGAAATGTCGAAAGGACACCAACTTACCAAAACGCCAAAGAGTCACTGATTTAATGATTTAATCAACGAACTAACTCCCCCACATCCTTCTGACCGTGAACTTCGATCTTTACAAGAATAGCATTAAAGGTCTTCATGAACGTAATTTAATTGTGGCCGTTACGTAAGATTCATTGCTGAATCGAAGCAAACATACTTTTTTTAGCTCACAAGGTCAGTGTTGATTTAATAGTAGTTTAAAACAAGTAGAGAAAACCAAGTCTTTTTTCCAAAATAGAACTTGGAAAACGAACTATATTATTTCTTATGAATTTGAATGTAACTTATGCGTGTGGTTCGAAAACAAGAAATTATGAATTTTTCTCTAAGATTTTATTTTCAAAATAATTGGGCTTCAGTACGATTGAAGACTAGTGATTTAGATGGTTGTCCATCCTTTAATTTTTCCATTTATTTCAGTCTATAAATAGGCCTACATTAAGATTAATTTCTTATTTATTTTTTCACATTTATAACTTATACAAGTGTTTATTTTCGTGTTATCCAAATGAATTCATAAACTTCTAAAGTGTTATAATTTATCTAAAAAAAACATCGCAGTACGTCCGGGTATTCTACTCAACAGAAAGCATGAAATCCCACAAATCACGGACTTATTACAGATTGATTGTTTATAATCTGCAAGAATCTATGTATGGTATGGTCACGCAATATTATATTGATTAAATAATAAAGGATTTCACGTGACTAATAATTCAACAAATAATAACCAAGAAAGGCACAAAAGAAACTAAAAAGATTTCGCACCCCGAGCTATCACCAGCGAGAGTCTGGGAAGGCCGTTTCGTCCTCTTTAGGACTCATCAACCAGACAGGCTCAGAAGGTTAAGGACCCCACTCTCGCTCCCGAAAGCGGGACGCGACAAAAGAAAACACAACCAAAAGAACACAAAATACAAATGGTGTCAAATCCTTAGCCTGCGGATCGCTAGGCTCAAAAGGAATTTGAAATAAGCATAAAAGAAAGCATTTAAACTAAACAGTTGAAATAATGAAGGATTTCACGTGCCTAATAATTCAACAAATGATAACCAAGAAAGACACAAAAGAAACTGAAAAGATTTCGCACCCCAAGCTATCACCGGTCGGTCATCGGTGGAGTTTGTCTGGCTGACGAGTCCTAAAGAGGACGAAACGGCCGTCCCAGACTCTCGCTGATGATAGCTCCGGATGCGAAATCTTTTTAGTTTCTTTTAGTACCTTTCTTGATTATCATTTGTTGTAATAACTTGTTTAATGTTTTTATTTCCATTTATTTTTTGAAAGAATTCTTTTTTTATTTCCATTTACAAATTTTGTGGAAATGGATCTATGAAAGAACCGAAACATCTAAGAGTATTAGTGTTTTTCAAATACATTCAACTGAGTTCTTCATTTATACGGGTATTATTAATGATTTGAAAAACGACAAAATTACTGGCATTGTTTTATTCTATTTTATTTTATTTTGTTTTCTTTATCAATTTAAAATTATTGCATCTCTTTAAGTAAGTAAAATTTTGAGAATGGGCCCATTATCTTAAGTGGTACGGAACTTGATTGAGGGCTGGAAGAGTCGGGAACGATTCCGATGGTGGTTGAGGCATTTTCCTTTGGTTCTTTCTCCTTCAGATGGCTTGTGTCAAAATGATATCGGATTTCTTTCCCAGGAGTTAAAAGCGGGAGGGCGTTGAGCTAACCATCTGACCTCCACTTTGTCCCATTGGGTCATGAAAAGCCGATACCCCTGCAATCCTAAAGACCACTAGGACCGTTAGTGGGATACTGTAACTTTCAATATTTTGAAAATTGTGGTAAATTCGAATTGTGATAAATTATTTTCATGCGTTATTGTAAGGAAGATAATTCAAAAACATCTTTTTAGCGAATATTACAGAACAAATAATTAAGCAAATGTTTTTATATATAATTAGCAGAAACCTTATTTCTGTCTGTCATTGTAAACTACATTTTTGTTTAGAGTTACATCTATAAAATTGTTGCGAAAATAGTCAAGTAGTCTCACATCGATGGACAATATTTTATGTAAGTTTTTGTTTGAAACTGGGGGCGCAAATGTACTTTTTCTATAAATAAAAAGAAAATTTGGTTACCTGTAAACAACAATAAAAAAGTAATGAAATTGTAATCTGTTAATTGTAAAATAGAGCATACACTAACCTTTGCTGCCAACCTGAAATTCAGTTCAATATGAAAGTTGCGATGATTCATAATCGAACTGAACGAAGATTCGGACTTTTATAGGCAGTTATGTGGAGAATTTTCTGCATTATTCATACTTGAGTTAATTTTATTCGAATTAGCCGAGAGTTAAGGCTGCGTTATGCTCAGCAGGGTTTCGATGCGAACGAAGACCAGTCATTTAGATTGTTGGTCCATCCTTTAATTTATATAGTTAATTCAATTTATAAATATATTCAAATTAAAATTAACTTGTTACTACTTTTTCTGAGCAATGAAAATAAGTTTTGTTTGCGAAAATAACTATAAAATATGAATTTTTTTTTATAGTAGTCTACTAATTTACTCAGAGATCTCAGCTTGAAGTTATCGAAAGCAATATAAAGTCAACTCCAATAAAACAAACAAACAGGTGGAACTTTATTTACTTATCAGAAATGCATTTGATTTTGACTGAACCATTTTACTTATTATTAAACTATTGGCAACTAATCTTTGCTTATCTTTATGTCTTCGATCATTCACTCACGATACTTCCGACTTTTATTTACTTATTGTAGCACGTTCAGAAACTACTCGATGGGGCTTCTTTGAAGTGCCTTTATTAACCGTTGACCTTATTATTAATTTATTCGAAATATAGGCCTAAGTAGAAAGTAAGGAGAAAATGCGAGCGTTTCTCGATTTTGTATTATTTTTTTTTTATTTTACGGTGAATGGTGAGACAAAACAAAAATTGAAAATAGATAAATGTAGATTCTTAACAGTGCTTTTCATTAAATCACTCCAAACTTTAATTCAACTTAAAGTTGAATAAGTAAGGAAAAAAAATTAACGATAGAAAATTCTAAACGTGCGAAGATCCTGGGAGGATGTGATCCATCCGGCAAACAACTCGAACAGGAAAAGACATCATCTATATTTACAGCAGCTTGGGCTTACATAATATACTTCACAATACTAGGGAAAAACAAGTGAATATAATTTTATGCTAAAGCATAAATTTAAGGGCGAACCATTATAATAAAAAAAAAAAATTAAAAATAATAATAAAAAAAGGAAGTACAATAACGTAAGGAAGAATTTTTAATTTTTAAAATTAAATTAAATTATAAATAAAAGTTAGGAAAATAAGAAGAAAAAAAAAAAGAAAAAACCCGCGCGAACATTGAAGAAAAAAAAAAAGATTAGGAGAGAAAAAAAAAGTAGTAGATGTACGGATTCGAACCGACAACCTCCAGCATATAAGTGCGATACCTTACCCCATCAAGCTATAGCTGACAAGTAAAATGAGATGGTTGCATTTCTAACATTTAAGCTAACAGTGGAAATCCAATGAAAACAATGCCAAATATCTCGAACATGGGAGGGGGGGGGGGAGTTGGCCTGAAAATATCCCATTCCTACGGAGTTCGGGCCTCCCATATTCCATAACTGTAACTTTGCAGAGATACTACTGAAATTAATGAACCTGCATCTATTTTCATTATTTTTAAATTATTGCAGCTGCATTGTAACTACTTACCACATGGTAAAAAAATTGATATAACGTTTGTAACCTTTGTAATGCAGATAGGAAATAAATAAATAAATAAATAAATAAATAAATAAATAAATGATCTGAATACAAACGTTTTACAATGCATTTGTAAATCGAAATACGTACCTCGATCTGTGATCAAGATAATATTTTATATATTGTAGGACACTAAAATTTTAAAGATTGTTACAAGTAAGATCTCTAATGATTTTGTTACCTATTCGACGAATATGTAAAGAAGGTAAAAAGTAAAAATTAGTAAAATATAATACGTTGACAATTAAGCGTAATAATCGCCCTAACTTAACATTTTCTGAGAGAAAACCAAGATTTTAAATGTATGAATGTACGAATATTACCAAATTTTGTCTCCCATTGATTTCGATAGAAAGTAGAAGCTAAAATTTAGAAGCAGAAGAAAATTAACACATATTACATGAGATTACTGAAAGTTTACAAACATTGTGCTTCGCTATAACTATACATGCAGATATTCGAAATTTGATACATTAACCATATCTTGTTTTATTGAGTAACTAGCTGTACCCGGCATGCGTTGCAATGCCACTCAAAGAAAGAAAGGGCTCGTTGAGAAGGGGCCGTAAATATAAGGTCCCGGTGTCGATCGGGTGTGGGACACTTATGCCGTTGTGTCGCCATCGCCCCACCAGTGTGTGTTGTCCGTGCCCCCCACAGGAGAGAGAGTTTTTCCCTTTTTTCAATTGACTTCGGGGGCCGAGAAGGGGCCCTAAATATAAGGTCCCGGTGTCGATCGAGGGTGGGACACTTAAGCCCTTGTAACGCATCCCCCCCACCCAAGTGTGGTGTCCCTGCCCCCCCATAGGAAAGCGAATTTTTCCTTATTTGCAATTGACTTGGGGGGCCCGAGTAGGGGCCCTAAATATAAGGTCCCGGTGTCGGTCGGGGGTGCGACACTTCAGCCTTTGTGTTGGCTTCCTCCCAGCCAAGTGTGGTGTCCCTGCCCCAAATAGGAGAGCGAATTTTTCCCTTTTTTGCAATTGACTTGGGGAGCCCGAGAAGGGGCCCTAAATATAAGGTCCCGGTGTCGATCGGGGGTGGGACACTTAGGCTCTTGTGTCCCTGCCCCCCACAGGAGAGCGAATTTTTCCTTATTTGCAATTGACTTGGGGGGACCGAGAAGGGGCCCTAAATGTAAGGTCCCGGTGTCGGTCGGGGGTGGAACACTTAAGCCTTTGTGTTGGCTTCCTCCCACCCAAGTGTGGTGTCCCTGCCCCCCATAGGAGAGCGAATTTTTCCTTATTTGCAATTGACTTGGGGGCCCGAGAAGGGGCCCTAAATATAAGGTCCCGGTGTCGATCGAGGGTGGGACACTTAAGCCCTTGTGTCGCATCCCCCCCACCCACCCAAGTGTGTGTCCCTGCCCCCCATAGAAAAGCGAATTTTTCCTTATTTGCAATTGACTTGGGGGGCCCGAGAAGGGGCCCTAAATATAAGGTCCCGGTGTCGGTCGGGGGTGGAACACTTAGGCCCTTGTGTTGCCATCCCCCCACCCGAGTGGGGTGTCCCTGCTCCCATAGGAGAGCGAATTTTATTTTATTTGCAATTGACTTGGGTGAAATCTTCTAATCTTCTAATCTTCTAATTAGGAGAGTGAATTTTTCACTTTACACAATATTGTGTAGTTCTCATTTTCACCACCAGGTGGATATTGGGTTTTTCAGGGGTTTTACCCCTTTTCAACCCCTTGGGGGGGGGGGGTCCGCGTTCCAAGGTAGCCTATCTTTTTCGCAGGGTCCTAAAGAGTAATTCTGCAAAGTTTGGTCCAGATAGGTCAAAGGGCCTAGGAGTCTATAAAGGACAAAGAAAGAAAGAAAGAGACAAAGATACATTCATTTTTATATATATAGATTTTAAAGTATGAATTAATGAAGCTAATCCCAGTCTCTTCCCGATGACAACTCGAAGTGCGAATCCTAACTTTAGCTTTGTGCCTTGCCATTGATTTCTTTCTTGATTTATTCGGGCACGTTAAACTTCTTTTATTTAATTATTTTTTTTCTTCTAAAAATTCAAATATATGTTACGAAGTTTCATTAGGGTAGTAACCCTTCACCGGTTAACATGTGCACGAGATTACGAGGGATTACACATTTTATTTTTTAGAATCACTTTAGGAATTTTACCAAATACTTGACTTAAAATTGCTTTTACATTTTATATTTAATCTTTTAGAGTTTTAATCTTGAAAATGTAAATATTTACATTTGATTAGCGGAAAATAAAAAAATAATAAAAAAAATTATAAATATAAACAAAAAAAATATTATTTATAAAGAAAAAAAAATGATTTAAAACTATCCCCACCTACAGTACGATACGATCAAAAGAATGTTCTCCTACTGTTACTGCGCAGATGCTAACATTTACATTCGGAAAAAGAATGCTAGGCTACTTTTTATTCCATGGAACGATGCCCTCTATTTCACCTACGCACTTCATCAATTTCGCGTTAGGATTTGTCAGGGATAGAAAAACCTTTCAAGTAATCCAACAATCGCTCTTGAGCACTTGAAAACAAGGCCAACTAAATGCAATCATCACCACAGAGAAAGAAACATATGGCTTTTCTTCCCATAGCATTTTCAACTTGTTTATTCCTACAATTTAACATTTTTGAACGATGATGTAGGAAGAAATTTAGGTTATTATTTTTTACTCTAAAAAAAAATAGATATAAATATTCCTAAATAACTATCAAAGTTATCAATAAAATAAGAATTATCAAAGTAATTCTAGTTAGATGGCATTGATATCTGAAATGCTATCCATAAATAATGTGTACAAGTTTGTTGAGAATTTTGTATTTTTTTTTTTTCAAAACTTTACTCATGTATTGGATCCTAGCCATGATCTAATAAAACCTACACATTTCCTGCGTTTACTCTACTTACCGGAAAACTCAAGATTTTTTTGTTAAATTCACCGCTAGTGAGTCTTTCAACCTTAATGAAAACAAGAATTTACTTAAAGAACTTGAAGCCTATTTCCCTGAAACGTTTCTGTAATGTAGTTTACTTTGTTTTCTAAAGTCGTCCAAACAATGCAAAGGAAAAATCCCCGTATTTTTCGGAATTATCAAACCCAGAAATTAACCTAATCTCTAACTTTGAATTTCTCCTTAGAGATCCACATGGACAAATTTTCAAATACAAAAGATAGATAGAAAAGATAGATCGTTGCTTGTCTTATGTATTTGAAAATACAAATCTATCTCTTGTATTTGAAACTTGCATGCTAAAATACTTCTTCACTTGGCACTTGGGAAGAATAAACACACAAAGATATACAATAGAGTCCCGATTATCCGAGTTAATGTGGACCAAGACTAACTCGGATAACCGAAAAACTCCGTTAAACCGAAAATTGTAAATAAAATAAATCGTGTTGGTTTAAATGTACATTTTAACAAATACAAAAGTTACACAGATACACCACATACAATTCATAGAAAGAGTTCTTGTACTTAAAAAAGTCCTTAATTGTTTTTTGTTTTACCTTACTTAGGCGTTTTTCTGCAGCAATATTCCGGCATTTTTTTAAGGATAATATTTGATAGTTCGGTTAAAGCGGAAACTCAGATAATCGGGGCTCGGATAATCGGGGTTTTACTGTATTTATTTTATCAGGTTAACTTTCGTTAAGAAAATGGGTTAAAATCACAATAGGAAGTGCGGAGAAAAAACCGACTTAATTCAAAGAAATGGCCGCGCGGTTGGCATTGTCGCTATGACATCGGCCTCTCACCTCTGTGTACCGGGTTCGGTTCTCATGTGGGTTTCGTGATGGTGGACGATCCGCGCTGGGCAGGTTTTCTCGGGGTTCTCCCGTTTCCCCTGCACTTCTCCCACCGTAATTACTCAGTCTTTCTCTCCATCTGTCCATATTTCCGTGGGTTAGTACAATAGACCTCCGGTCGCAGTGCTTGACTTCTCTGTCACCCACATTCATTACATAACATAACATAATTCAAAGAAATGGAGTAAAAAATTTGCCGAAAGATAATGTAATAAAGAAATTAAAATGAACAGTTAAATGAAGAACCAATGAGGTAACAAAACTTGTCAATTCCCATTCTTAAAGCAAATACAAAACAAAGCGACCTCGTACAATTTGCAGTCTATCAAATGTCTGCGTTGTTAAAATTGACACTAATAATGATCGGCGCGCAAAACTCATTTAAACCAGCCTTTTTAATTCAAGGGTCAAGGACAAGTTCAAGCAATGGCCGCTTTGGTTTCATTTAATATGTTGCGACTCTGAGTATTTGGCCACATTGGATATAGACGGTCTCAGCACAGTCGATTCAATATCGATAGATCCCAATTTTGTCATTGGCCACTTAAAACCTAAGGGACTGGACCGGATTTCTTTCCCCAAACCTCTAGGCCATGGGTGAAAGGCTTGAGCTGTGTAGGGCTTTATACACACACACACACACACACACACACACACAAAGAGGAGAATCGTAACAGCTTCTCCCTACGCGATGGCTAAAAATGAAGTATTTTAACAGGAACTTTTAGGTATTTAAAAAATTATTTGTAGGATGACTTAATCATCACAGAAGATATGACTTTCTTTGTGGGTCTAAGAGTAAATATTAAATATTAAGGGTATAAGAGGGTATACAGTTTCTGTCTGTGTCTAACGCATTTCCGTAACGCACTTCCTCTGAAGGGAAAACAATTTTCTATGAAAATAGAAATAATTTCTACAATGAAATATTTGCCAAGTCATTAACAGTACACGAACAATAAATTAATATTAATAATATCTCTGTCGCGCATCTACCGCGTTAAGTGTATTTCTCAAACACCTTGAGATTTGTGAATAGTGTTTGTTAATAATATTTTAATAATAAAGTTTGATATTCAGCCATCCGAAGTCAAAGTTAGTTTTAGCTGAAAAGCCCAAAATTTAAAGCAGTTATCCACGTCGCAACTTTCAGGTTACGTCCTACTTCTAAGCTCTACTCCCTAAAACCCGTGAACAGATGTCGACTTTGTTGTTACTTATTTGTAGTTACACCAATAACCTAAAAGCTGTAAAAACAACGTCAGGATAAGGGTTTTCCTAACGTCAAAAAGTTGAAATTTCTATCGGCCGCCATTTTGGAACGGTTGATCCGATTTTGCTGAAATACAATATCATTCGAGTCCTTAAGGGCATCTAGCACCCATAAAAGTTTTAAATCAAAAACTCAAAATTTACGGCAGTTATCCACTTTGAGATCATGCCCTACTTCAAAGGCCCGCCCCCTAAAAACCCGTGAACAGATTTCGATTTTTTTTAATACTTATTTGTAGTTCAAATAATGCCCTAAAAGTTTATGGCGAAAGCTCTAAAAACAACGTGACTATAAGGTTTGAAAATAGGAAAAATCGTCAAAAAGTGGAAATAATATATATATAGTGGAAGAAGAATTTGAATGGCCCATATATTCGTGATTTATGACCCCTGATCGGCGTTTATCACAAGGTCCCGGGCTCATCTGCTCAGGTAGGGGAGAATGCAGTCAAAATTATATCAAAGTTTTATCAGTTTTATTAATTCTTAGTTTAATACTTGTAAATTATCTTACAAATTTAAAAAATATAGTAGGAATACATGATATTCAGTCCTGAATTAAAATGTACACATGAAATACTGAGGAAAAAGTCTAACTCGCGCTGCACACACTCTGGCGTGCATGTTTGTCTGTCTTATGTAAGCATTGCTCTGACCCCTACCTCCCAACTCGTCAGAAAAAATAAGCTAAGCTTGAACCCGCTATAGATTGCTACATTTTGTAAAAGTGTAAATAATGTAGACATACATTCAAATTTACAAGGGAAAGAGAAACTAATGATTGTAATGTTTCCTAGATTAAACTTTCTAGTAAATCAAAACGAACTACAAAACAGAAATCTACTTCAAACCTTACAGAAAACATATTTACAGCTTAAAGCATATCTCCTGCAAACATGACAGAGCGAGCAAAATTATACAAATTTTCTTCGGGGGTGTAACTATATAAGAGGTGTTTTATTTATTTATTTATTTACTTAATTTAAAATATTTTAAGGTATACAAATCGATCAAGCGTTTGAGTTTAATCCAAATTCATTTGATTTCTTTTTAATCTAGAACAGGGGTCTCCAAACCTTTGAGCCCAAGGGCCGCATTAACAATCAAACAGCAGTTCGGGGGCCGACTACACACTCGAGGTCCAAATAAAAAAGAATCAAAACATGGATGTTGTTTTTAAATATTTATTTAATATTATTTTATTCAGTTATTGTTTAATAACACATTGATACACTACACATGAACACCTGTATTAGTGGGAATCACTAGGATATGCAGGATACACGTATATTTCCGTAATTTTTTCCGTAGACCAAAAAAGTCTCCAAGGACCGGATGAGAGGGCCTCGCGGGCCGTAGTTTGGAGACCCCTGATCTAGAAGACAATAAAAACCAATATTCAGTAGAAGGGAAAACCTTTGTTGCTTTTCGATTGTGAATTTCTCTTCAAAATCTTCTCTTATTGTTTTTCTTTCCTCTGAAAACGTATGAATATATACATATTTCCCATACCTCTTTCTACTTTTGATTTGCATGGAAATGTAGTAAGATATTTATTATTCGTTTCATGTATGTATGTCTGTTTTCTTTCATTATAGAATCCTCTACTTTATTTTTAATTTCCACTTCATTGGTTTCTTTAAAATTTGCTAAGACGCTCCAAATGGTCAGTTCCCATTACAGTAACGGTCAACTAAGCATATACTTAGTTTCAATTTAATATAAATAGAAGGATATGTTTGTTAATGTAAGGAAGATGACAAGGGATTCCCATTATGCAGATCACGTTCTGTGTGTGGAAAACAAATGGCAATAGTTTTGAGTTTAGGCCTATTTCTTGACTGAAATCAAAGTGAAGAGAAATAATTTCAAACTTTTCACTGAATACTGTAATTTATTGAAGTTATTGTTTTTAGACAAATAAATTAAAAATTCAAGAATTATTTCTTTCTTTCTTTCTTTCTTTCTTTCTTTATTTATTTACTAAAATATTATATTATGAAACGTTACTTCACATTTTAATAATTCTGTTTTCTTATGCGAAAAAAGTTCTCTTTAACGCTAGCTTTTAGCCTAACCACCTTTTCTTTTTCCGTTAAGTTAAAAGTTCAGACTAAATTAACAGAGATTGCATTAGCTTCGGAATGGATGGAGGCAAAGGAAGGGGCTCTCCATTTAGCCTCAAATCTAAATGGGTTTTTTGTACGCTTCCGATTTTCGTACGTGACTGGCACTTCCGACCTGTATGTTGTAATTATTTAAAATTAAAACCTCTCGATAATTTTGGTGTGAATAAATCAGCAATTTTAATTTCCCGAAGAAACTTATTATTTCACAAAATATAGAAGTGGTTTTTGTCACACTTCAATTTTTGAACGACACATGGTATGTTTTTTTGTTTTGTTTTAGTTTCATATTCAATCTTAATTTCAATTTCAAGGTTTTTGTATTAAATTGGAAAGAAACGAGAGCATTTCTAGTAAGACCTTGAGGGGGAAAAAACAAAACTTATAGTATAGTATCCTGTATATTTATTTTAGGAGTAAACAGAAAAATTGCTTTCGAATTTCTCTTTTGTATTTATTTTGTACTGATGACCTTCGATAGCATTTATTAAAAGATATCCCGACTTGAATTACCCTCGGCTTCTTTTGTCTTGGAATTATTGAAGAAAGATTTACACTGTATTGAATCTGAATCTCTAGAAATACACCAAGGTTGTGGATTAGCTTACTGAGCGGCAAACATATAAATATTTAACATATCTTATTTAAGAGATCTAGAATTCAAGGGTCTATCCGGTTGTCAAATCAACACACCTGTAACTTTAAGATAACAATCACCTGAAATAATACACGGTCTGTCTGTAGATGTTTGCATCCACTGGCAGAAGTTATTACTGCCATACTTAGCTATCTCAGAAGCTAAAGATCAAGAAGATAAAAATAAAGTAAAATCTTTGAAAGGTTAGTTTGATTTTGGTTAGATTGTAATACAATTCTAAACGTTAACTGCGTAGGGTACGATTTATTTACTGCACTTGACTACTTGTTATTTTGATTAATAGGTGTTATATGTTCAAAACTAGATCTGCGTATTACAGTGTAAAAGGCCAATATCCGTCTTTTCTTGTCTTTTGAATTGTAAAAGGGACGATGCTACTTGGGCCGGAAATCTTAAGTTCACAAAACGGTAGGGGGGCGAGGGAGGTCAGACGAAATTCAATCGGTATGTCAATCAAAATCTACTGTTATTGCTTTATTTTTTTTTCAAGTGCGCATGCTCTCTAAGAGATGCTGCAATTAAAAAAAAGCGAATTTTTTTTTAAAAAAATCCGCTGGTAATTAGAGAAAAATATCTATCGATCGATAACGAGTTGCATTATCATGTAAAATGCTACAAATCACATTGAATGGTTAATTGACTGTGGTTTCTCGGGCTTGATTTGGTCAGAGAGTCCCCATAATAAAGATACTGCATTTGAAAGAACAATTTCACTGATTTTTCTTCATGAATTAATGGTTACTTCGACCTTCTCTCTTTCGGGATTCAATATTCGTTTTTTTTTTTAATCTGTTTTGACAAACGGAAAGTAAAATTTAGATAATTAAAACAAAAGAAAAAAGTAATATCTTCTGTAATATCTTCTGGTGATTAATTAAGATAGGAGAACAACATAAATCAAATATACATTTTACATTAATTTTTCAATGAAACATGGAATGACCTTCAATTGCGACGAGCATTTTTCACAGTTGATGAGGTGTGGGGCTAAGACTCTCTTGTCCAATTTGTCGTGTAATTCCTTTTCCCTGTTTTCATTAGGCCCGAGGACGATAATCACAAAACTAATCAAGGGAAGAGCGATGCCACCTGGGTGTAATCATATTCAGACACTGCGGGCTATTGTCAGCCAAACCCTCCCTTACTATTCATTCATCAGGTTACATCAATGGCATTCACTTCCTTACTTTCGACCGATGAATTAAACCAGTGGAATACGAGTGAAAATAGTTCGCACTCAATTCACAGCTATTAATGTATTTATTATATTTATATTCATATTCATTTATATTCGTCGAAATATTTATATTCATTTTTATTTCCAGATAATTTTATAGCTTTTCGTACTACTTACAGAATAGTATGGATTTCAGTAAAACTCTAAATATGCAAAATTTGTAAATACCAGATGAAACTTTCTGGAACTAATAATGTTTAGTTAACATAATTCTCTCTCTTACATTCCGAAATTCAAATTTTTCATACTTAGTTTGTAATCTTGAAATCATAATTTTACTACTTTGTGAACTTAAGTTATTTCGTTAATAATTCTTAAACATAAGATATTACATAAAATTATTTTGAGATGATGAAGTAGACATGAAACTTAAAATTGCAGGATTAATAATATTAAATCAATTCAAACTAAATTGATCAATTGAAATTCATATTAATTTTTAGTTACTGATAATATTTTTTTTAAATAACATTTTTTTATCTCAGTTTGTTAATTCATTTTTGTGGGCTGTTATATTAAAAAAAAACTAGCTAAATTTAATTTTTTTTAAGTACTTTTATTTCAGCGCACATATTTCCAGATATTAGGACCAGGGTCTTAAACAACAAAATTAAGAATGCAAGGTTTGAGATGAGCTTTTATAAATAATGTATTTCAATAAAGTATTTTCTTTTGTCTTATGTACTTTCAAGTAGGAAGAATCATCTTTTCAATTTGATTTGTAGTTCTTATCTCGAAATTAAATTGTAGGAAGTCTGTACCCAATCCAAAAATTAGAGAATTTCAGATTAACTGATAATAAAATAGTATCCTAATGTGATGATGGTCCAGGATTAATTTTGTTGAAATCACAAACGATCTCGATTATTTTCATTGAACTTAAATTACTTAATTGGCTAAAGCTCTTCCAAAGACGAAAGTAGTTCAGTAATGTTAAATTCACAAACTGAGAAGAATACTTTAACTTTGATTAAAGTTTATCTTGTAATTTTTCAGGTTTTAAAACATTTTACTTAATAATTTCAAACTTAATCTATTATTTCTTTATAAGCAAACCAAGCCCCAAACAATCTTTTAAGAAAATATCAATAAACGATTATTGAAATAAATAAAACATATTTTAGTTTTAATATCGTGTTGTTGTTATTCTCCACTAAAAAAATTAAATTGATCATTGATTATGTTTTGCAGACTGTGAATAAATTATTTGCTATGATCTATTATTAATCATCAAATGCAAAGCATTCTCAGATAGAACCCTACGAAAGGAAACGGAAACAGACAAAAATTCTCTATTCCCAATAATTATTCCTCGTTTCATTGAAATTGAAGAATGTATTAACAAGACCGAATGAAAATGGACAGTGGAGCCATATTAATTTTCTTAAATAGCCTCAAATATCTTATTAGTTTTATGAATCTACTGAGTCTATTCCAAATCAATTTCTAATAGCAGCAATTACTAAATAAGTCGATTTCCATTTTCTAATAAAAGGCCAGGTTTATCAATGAAGTGTTATTAAAAAAAACTAATCATCAACAGAAAGGATGCACAACACTCTTCAACTTTAGGTATGTTGTGGTTTATATCTGGACTGGCAATCAATCAGAGATCTAGAGGTTTATATACATAAGATCAACTCTATTTACTGTTCCTTATTGTCATCAAAATTGTCTATTTATTATAAAATTATTTAAGTCAATAAGTTCAGGGTTGACGAAAGATGGGGGGTGGGGTGAAAATCTGGCTTACGACAGGATTAATCCGGCTTACTAAACTCCAGATTACTAAAATCCGGCCTTCACAAGTATTACAATTATTCAAGAACGAAGTAATCACATAAGTAACAGAGTAAACCAGGGATCGGCAACCTATTTCCAGACAGGGACCAGAGGCCATGTCAGTGAATGGACTGTGGGCTTTATTCATTTAAAGTTAATAAATAAAGATGATAATAATAAAACATGATGAACTTCCAATAATGATTATTTTTATGTAAGCAATATTTATATCGTGAAATGACAAAATGACAGATTAGTGCTGGATTTCTTACTGTTTGTCACCCGAAAACCTCTCAAGATTAGGCCACAAACTGATGAGACCAATGCAGAACGTAATTTAAATGGATTATCAGTCGGCTGGCTTCTTGACTTGTTCTTTGTATATTTCATTTTTGAGAAGAGTTGCTTGCACATTAAGTAGGCTACTGCCAAACAAATGCTTGCCAATACTTAAATATTTATTTATATTTAGGATATGTCATTATTTTTTAACTTACAGACATTTACATACGCATTTTTATGCAAATCGATAAGATTTATTAAAATATCGAGATTCTACATCAGGCTGAAATGCATATTCGGATGGATTTTTTTTTTAGGTATACCGCGAGATATGATATTTCGTTCTGGGACTGCGGGCCGGATAATTTCGGCTAGGGGCCGTAGGTTGCCGACAGCAGGTGTAAATGGAATTGAGTATAATATTGCTAATTGTTAACAGATTAATAGATTTGATTGATTATGACATAAATTGAATTATTACAATAGTGAATTACTTATTTATATAAAAGGGATATTAATTACGTTACAATTTAGCTTTTGTTAGTATTGATATTATTTCCGAATGACAGCAACACAAAAGAGATATTGCCATAATTATCTGCATCTATTTAGAAATATGGAAAAACTATGTGGGATTAAAATGGAAAATATCCTCGTTATGATTCTGAAGGCTGAAGGTATGATGAAGGTATGAATATTTTATATTTAAGATATAAGCCAACATTAATCATTTGTAAACAATAATGAGGTACAAAAAACAAAAACTGTAATCTGTCAGTATTTCAAAATCATTAGGCTCAGTAATATGAGAACTGCTTTAATATCACTGAATTCCACTAGTCAACATATATTCAGTTTCAAACACAACAAATATTGTCTTCCCAGCATCCCCAATGCAATGCTCAAGGCGATGACACTTATTTTTTGGTCACGTACACTGAATGACACAGCAAATTTTAGTGTGATTCAGTGAACACCCACAGAAAATAAATTATAAATAGTCTAGTCAGATTGAATAAAAGTTGAAGAAAATCTAATACAGAATAAGAATTTATATATAAAAAAAAGAGATAAAAGTGAGGTTATATCTTTCTTTCTATCTTTTTTACTTATTGATCATCTATAAAACGCTTCTTGAAAATAAAATGCACGTAAAAATAAATGAGGTTACTTTTTACTCAAGATTAATTGTAAAAATTTAAAGAAATATTAATTTTCTGTTTTTGTGATTAATTTTCCAATTCAAAACAATAAAAACAAGAATAAATGATTTCGGACAGGATTATTTTATGTAAGCCTCTATAATAACTTACAGAATGGCATCAGGGTACGTCATATCTTAGATTTATTTTATAAAATACGGGTCCTATTAGGGTATTTTCTTGTTATCTATTTGTAAAGTAAAAAAGTTTCTTTCAACACTGTAATTTTTTTTATCGTTGTTAGACAGTGTTATTTATTACTAGTTGATAAACTTGGCGTTGTCCGGGAAATTACGAAAGTCATTACTCTAAGGAAATTCATGTTCCCGAAAATGGATTTCTGTGAGTGGCTTCATTAGCATTCAGCAAAGCTTTCAACATACTTAAATCCTACATGCCTCGTTTAAATAACGTGGATCGTTGCTTTTAAACATGAACATAAACCACCTCCTTCATCCCAGAATCCATCATGCACATTGTGATACCATAACCAATAAACAACTATCAACACTTTAGCATGTCAAATCAACAATTCTACGGAAGCAAGATCGTTGTGTTAAGTTTTAATAGTTAGCTGTTAAAACAAAAAATCGTATTTCAGAAATATAGTTATTTAACAAAAATAATTAAATATAAAAAAAAATCTTTTAAAAACCACGCTTTTTATCTAGTAACGGCGCACGGAGGATGTGTTGCCTTGGCGGAATATCTTATTATAAAATATCAGTATATTATTCTACTGTCATCAGACATAAGCAAGTTGTGCAAAATTTCTAGATGACTGACCAATGGGAAGTAACTTAAAAATTGATTACAAGATATGACCCGGAAACCAGACAGTGTGAGTTAATAAAAGCGTGGTAAAAATAAAAACAAAAACTTTGAAGCGCTTTCTTTCAATAGAAACATTAATAACTCAATCTTTAATGCTGTAAACTAAAAAAAACAAACAAAATATTGTCAAATGAAAGTTAAGATGATAGTGACTGAGCTGTTATCGCACTGATAAGATATGTTTGTCCGTCGAAGAAGAGAGAGGACCGTCTTATGAAGATTTTTCCTGCCTTCTCTCGAATGCTATTAATATTCTCTTCCTGTCTAAGTTCTACATAAAGTTTCAAGTGCCAAAACCGCGATAATTTCTCCCTTATACAATTACGGATTTCAAAGGATAATTGTAACCCTTCTCTTTGCATAAATCAGACTATATGTTTTATTTGTTTGTTTTTTTCTTTGATAAAATTGATATAAAAGCGTATTGATATAAAGAATGTAGAAATGAAATGCGATATCACATTGTTCACTCTTTTTTTTAAATATACATTCAACAATCCATTCAATAATGAAATAAAATGTTTAATTTAACGGAAATTTACATAACATTTGAAAAATGTTTTAACAGATTTACCACCTTTTATAAATTCCGATAAAGTTCAATGTACAAGGTTCCACCTTGAATGGAGATTTGAAAATGGAAATAAACCGATCCTCAGAAATCTCTTTGATAGATAACAGACAGTATTCTCCACCCGTTCACTTAAAATACTATTATTAGGCTCATGGATTAGTATCTTCCATTGAGGCTTATTGAAATAAAAGAAAATTTATTCATTTTTTTTTTCTTTTCTTAATCGTCTCGGAGAAGTAAAAGGTGAAATGAAAGAGTCATCATTTTAGTTCTAAAGTTCAGTAAAATTTTTGCGTTTAGTTGAATAAATTTTAACAATTGACAAATATTAATAAAACAATTCAGTTATTTTTTAAAACAAACAGACAAATACTGAAACCTACTTCAGATATAATATAGATAATACTTTATATATGAATAATCATGCAAAAAAAAAATTCTAACAGCGGGACACTAACATACATAACATTCTAACATACTGACACTAAAAAATAAAACTGAAAATTGTTGATTACGTTATAAAATTTAGTAAAATGATTAATTTTTTTTTTAGAAACTTTATATAAATTTACGAAAATTAAAATTCTTGGAGAAAAATAATTCCATGCGAATAGCAATTTCCAAAAATGTTCCTATTTTATAAAAATTAGATAACTAATGAATATATAAATATACTTAATAATCAGCTGATTGCCTGTTAAAATAATCTTAATTATTTTGTGCTTTCACCAAACATAAATAATTTCTTCTCAAATAAACACAATTTCTCGTATCTTCACGGAACTGAAGTAATCTACTGTTTTAATGATTAAAATAATAAAAATATCAGAACAAGTTTCGAAGAAATTAAAAAAAAAAAAGGCTAATTCTGCAATTAATCAGTTCCTGTTTACACACCATAAATCTCAAGCATTTACTTTGCAAAAGAAACCGGACTATGCATGTGTCTCCAGAATTTCACTCTAAAAAAAAGTTTGTTTTTGTTGGATTGTATTGAAAATCCATAGAGAGAATGATGACAAACAAGTTTTTTTGTATTTTGTATTTGAGACAGACTGATTTTCATTATTTATAACTTATTTCCCAACCAAATGATGAAAACGTTACAAAATCAAGGTCACTGATCCTTGTTTACGAGTTATGAGTGAGGATGAAAGTACGTAGATTACGGAATGAAAGCACGTCTGGAAATTTTCTGGAAATAAGACTAAATCGTAAGAGAAAGCGTAGAAGACATGCTTACCGTTGCCTGGCGACGTGCTTCGGCAATGCGAGATCCTCATGCCGGGATAGAGGTATTTTCCGCCGCATTCACACGCCCATCACCGAATTCCGGCGCTTAAAGCACGCGCTAATTCTGATGGGACCGACGGACGGCGCAGTAGCAAAGGTGTTTGTTTTGCTTTCAATCGCCGTAGCTCGTGGAGCTATGATTCGGTTGTCTACGCTGTTCAATAACCGCACGGTGTCTTCACCCACTCATGAATGAAGAGCGGACGTCCCGTACACAATAGTCCAACTCGACTCACCTCACAGGCACTACAACTTGAGGCTACCAGTGTGTGGTGGAGTAACAAATCAAGCAGTTTCCCCAGTGCCCCTGAGGCTATTGTAGAAAAGGCTGTAAAATGACCTTACCAATAGCCTCTGTGCAGGCCCTGCTGGGGTAGTTTCCTGGGGAGCTGCATTCCAACACAAATCATGGGAGCGCCGGGTGAAGCTCTCCCTTGTAATATGGTAATTTTTTTATGTTTAATTCTCTTCATTAAGAACAATTTACATACAAAAAAAAAAAAAGCAAAATCATATAAATAAAGTTTACCATAATGAAGTATACTAATTTCATTGAATCCCTTGTTTTCAAGGGAACAGTAAAATATATATATATATACGTTATAATTATGATTTTGCATTAAGTAATTTCAACACTTACATATTACTTTTTAAAATTAAGTTTTAGTAACATGATTAGTTGTTGAAGCTTTCATTCACTTTAATATTTAACTCCCTATTTAAGATTTTTTTTTTTCTTTCTTACTTCACAATCCCAACTAACTTTTTTGTTTCCGAGTTTGCTTGAAAACTTATTTTCACAAATGTTATCTTTTATCAATTTTGAAATTACGTTTACAAGTTATAAATTCGTTGGCCTCAATATATAATTTATTTAATTATCCTATTTCGAAATTAAACCTTCCGAATATCTAGTTTACTGTAGAATCACTGAAATATCTAATTGAACGAACAGAAGAAAAGAAAAACGAGAGAATATAAAAGCACTGGCTGTTGATTTGTTTGCTAACTTCCGTTTTTACTTCAAAGTAGTTACTTTTTTTTTGAATATTTAATGATAATTTGCTAACCTTGTAAAGTTACTATATTAGATCGTAATTATGGATAATATTTATTAAAAACTAATTTCTTAGTTTTTCACAATTCCTTATTCTCAAAAGTCGATGATTTACCGTATATTAACTTAATTTATTCATTGACATATCAAATACCCTAAGACGATATAAGGCTACCATTGTCTTGTAATGGGAAGCGGATATATAAGCAGGGTCCCCACAAGGGAGGAGTCAGTTGGTCCCTCAGCACCGGGAACATCAAAGCTGATGTCTTAACCGAAAAAAGATTAGCCTATCACTTCTAGACTTCTTTTTATAATTAAGTCTACATTTTTTTGTATTAACTACTTTTTCTGATTTAACCGTCTGCATAGAGTTATTCCCAATATTTGTACATACCGACTTTTTTCTAAACTTCATTTCTAAACTTTTCATTTAGAGCTGGAAAAAGTAGATACTGCCGTCAAATTAATTTATTCTAAGTAATGCTAATAACTGTGTGTGGCAGGTTTAAAAGAGAGAAATATGAACTCGTGTTTTGGCTAAGAATCTATGATTGTGACCATAAAGTGGGAGGGGACCCGTTACTGCATTTGGTACCTGGGCCCTGAATTTGATGTGATGGACCCGTATATAAGGAGGTAGAAATTTTAAGAAACTTTTTATTTTTCTAGCACAAAACATTTAGAAGGTTAATTTTAACACACAGACATTTTATAACTACATTATAGAGGTTTAAGAACGACGTTTCGGCGCCTTTAATTGAGATTCTTCTTCTGAGACTTACTTTGAAGAAGGCACCTCAATTAAAGGTATCGAAATGTCGTACTGAAATATATATATAATAATTTTAAACCTTCTAAAAAGACTACTGTAGATATATTTCTCAAATACAGAATTCAAAACAAAATAAACAAAACAATCAAAAAATATCATTTTAAAGTGGCAAAAATTTATTTATAGCAACAAATTCCCTTTCGTTGCAGAATATTTTAAGAAGGCCTACTTTATTTATGAATCCAAGTTAGAGACTAGAGTAATTGTTTTTCTTACATTTGTTTGTTTATTTCGTTCTCTTGTTTATTGGGAAGCTTCACGAAAACAACTCCGAACCCCGAGAGATAAGACTAAGTTGATTTGAAGTGAAAACTTTTTCTGAATTTGTAATTTCGATTCAAACGAATGGCGAGCCAAACTAAATTAAATGACCTATTTTAGTTTTGAATTCTTTTTGTCTCCTCTTCTGGCCAATTCACTGGTTTTATTGGTAGCAACCACTCAAAATGAAAGCAGGGATTGTCGAAATACCCATTTCTTTTGTGTCTCCAAATATAATATCAATATTATTTTTTTTAATAACTGAATGACAACAGAACATGCATCTTAGGATAAGGAAAAAAAAAACCCAACCATCAAACAAAAAAAACGTAAAGAAAGACAGCTATAATTTAATGTCCATCTGTTTATATTGGTTCGGCCTGAAAAAAAAAAAAATCTTCCAAATAATCGACTTCGAATGCTATTTGTCCTTGACTAAAGAGGAGTGAAAAAGAAATGTCCAACTTACATAAGGAATTATAAGCATTACGTTGTAGCTCTAAATTCAACGTTGAGAAATAATGATACAACTAATGTAAGTGGAATAGGATAAGATATAAATAAATTAAGAATTGGGATTCTGTTTTAGAAATTAAAAAGATAATTTCATAAAAAAAGAAAAGTTGAGACAATAATTTTTAAGTTAGAAAAAAGATTGAATTTGTGAAAAATATGTTTTACGTAACGATATGTAAACGCTTTATTTGGTCAGTTAATAATTTCAAAGCTTATAATAATAAAACAAAATCACTTGAGGGACTCGTGAGCTTTATGTTCAGTTCGATAGTAAGAAAACAGACTCAAGAATAACAGTCTACGAACGTAAATCTCACACTGCTGCTAAATCGTGCAACTGGTTCTTTGATTCGGAAACATTCTCTATAGACTAATAAGGAAATAAGCCTTTAAGTAAACCAAGATAACAAACATTTCAAAAGAACAAACTTAACATTAATTCTCACCCAAGTCCTCAATTTCATGGAATCTTCAATATTTATGACATTAAAATAATCGTAAGATTGGGCTAGCAAAAGGGTGACAAAGATATTTCCACAGATTTATATATATTTAATTATTGCACACAATGTAAAATCTGGCTTCATGATCTTCCTGCCGGAGTCGTTAAGCAAGCTATAAATTACATTGGGGCTTTTGCAAATAGTCATGAATGGTTACGTGACGTAGACATTTCTTAAGAACGATTAAGGAAAACTACGGTATGATTTAGAATCAATGTTCTTAAATCATACCTTTTTATCTTTTTAAAAATTTGTCGAATGACAGGAGTGTCGACAGTTTTGCTAAATTTTGTTTTGCATCATGTAAACAGATAAATAAAGTTTTTAATTTCACTAGCTTTATTTTATTATAAGCAAAGATATTTGACATTAAACATAAAATCCTTAGGGATTAGGTAAGTCTCACCTACTTTTTTTAATCAGCATTATTTAACAAAACTAATAATATTTTTTAAGTTTTTATTTCAGTTTCCATTAATATTTTCAATATGTTTTCGTGAATGACAGCCATTTTTTTTAAAGAATTCAATTCATTAGATTCAGATATCGATTACTTAGCAAATATTAATCCTGGATTTGACTTCCCATTGCCATTAATCCTGAATTATTTGTAATAAGTTTCGGGTTAACCTTCATGTGCAAAAAAAGAACTGCAATGTATGTTTCATTGTAAAAATTTTAATTTTATTATTAGAAATTTTAATTGTTCAGGAAGCATTATTAATTCTGCGACTTGGCTGCCTTTTTTATGTGAAATATTTATTATGTTCGTTGATTAGCTGCGAAAATTTTACGATGAAACAGGAAAGGGCTCAGGTGTAAGAACTGAAAATGAATCGGTAATTGGCCTATAATTGATGAAAGACAAAAGGAGATGGTAGAAGTTGCATGTATTATTCAACAGCAGCTAGTAAATAATTAAGATAAAGGTAATTTGGTAATTAGATAAATGCGAAGAAAAAAAGAAAGAAACTAATTGATAGGATGAAAGAAGCAAAGGAAGGAAATGGCAATTGATTAAGAAAAAGAACGAAAAGGATGAAATATTGTCGCATTAAAAAAAAATGAAATAAAAGCAGGCCACAATTGAAAAACAACTTCAATTTAAAGAAAAAGAAAAATAATGAAAAAATATATTTTGATCAGCACCGTAACAGTCTTGTGCTAATTCGTGGGAGAAACATGCGTAGGATCTTTGTAAGAGGTCCCACGTTAAAATGATGGCCTAACATCTAGTGCTGAACAGTGTCAATCTTCATTACTCTCTCCTAGTGGATAAACAAGGGATAAAAGATATAAGCAAGGGTAAACTTTGAATATCCAGTTGAAAATATCCAAATGCTTTTAAAAATAACAAAAGCACTTTTAAAGAAACTCGTATTTTAGTGTTTTGAACTGCAGGGTCTAATTTCTGTCTAAACTCAATAGTTCAATACTGTACGTTTATTTATCAACATTAAAATTTAAGTTGTATTTTTGAGTAGTTATTATGACTATGATTTAGCGGTAACAGATTTTGGTGTTTTTTTTTTCCTTTTTGCTCAATAGCTTCTTAACTATTTTTATTAAAATAGTTAAGAGATCCGATTTGTATCAAAATCAACAGGGATCTTCTATTTATTAACCTAAGCTATAATTTGAGGTCATGATTTACAGTTTTTGAGTAATCTTGAAACAGACAGATGAGCAAGCTTGTGCGAACCTGAAAATTGTAGTCTAAACTTTTTCCTTTTAACCCTTTTATCTCTTCGATTCATTTTAAGAGATGATACTAAACTAAATGTTTAATATGTTTGGCATCTACGCCGGAAGAATATTGAAAACTTACTGTCGCGTTGAAAAGGACTAATGAAAAGAGTGTAACATCAAAAGCAATTTAGGCAATTCAAACCAAACAGGATTGTAAAGCATTTACTGAAAACTTACAAATAATTACAGAATTAGTCAACAACGATATACAATGTTGGCGTTTGATGCAGTGCAATAAAGATTTAGGAAATTTTGGAATCTGACGGTAAGCTATTCATTAAATCAGAATGGTGCAGCTACCAGCAATTGACAGATTCGAAGAGAGCGTATCGTAGAGCTGATGATGGAATAGTTCTAGCACAACTGAACTGATCTTGGGAATACCGCATTCCAGAAAAATCAGCGGCAAATTGAGGAGATTGAGAAAAAAACAATCGAGGAGACTGTGAGTAAGACAGAAACCTTCGGAATATAATAGCAAATGGCTCTTAACTCAGCTGGCACAAAAGTGAAACCCATTATTTACGTTATTATTTACTCTTATGTTGTGGACAATCTATCTTTAGTGATAATGTTAGAAAACAGGAATCAGAATAAGGAATAACATTCAATGCTTACTTGTTAACATTCAATGCTACTATCTTGATCGCAATTACTGTCGTTTTGAGTAAAAGGAATTAATTTTTTTAAGATCTACAATAGTGATTTTAAGGTCTATTCCAGATTTTTTTCATGCAGCCCCGTAATAACTGATATTGAAGATAGATCGCTTATTCCCATTGATCATCACAAAGATATAGAGCTTGTGCTTGTAAAACCACAATAAAACTTACTGACAGAATAAAGTTTGTCTGCAGGTGACTACAGTCCGCTTATTGTAGCAGATTGGGGAATTTCTTCCAATGGTTACTTCTAATGATTCCCTGTCCTTTTTTAGGTCCAGAGCACGTCGAGATATGATGGAACGATTGTTGCAACAGCAACCCCAAGGTGCTCGGACAACTATTGCACAGCTGGAACACCGTCTTCAAAAAACTCTGGCGAAATATCACACAGAAGACCATTAGGGAATTGTTCTGTGGTCTTCCATGCTACTTACACGCTATATCACGATAAAAGCGCTTCTTCAGAATATAAACTTTAGGGAAATGGAAGACAGGTGTAGCAAAACAGGTATAATTATAACTAATTATCAATCTCATCAGTCAAACATCTCTACGTAAAAATTAACTTACAAGCATAAAATTCTGATTTTAATCATGTTTTTATAATTCAATGAAATTTTCAGAAAAATTCCCAAACAGTTCATAAAAGGAACTGTTTGGGAAAAAAAATATATATAACGTCTTAAATAAACAATAAAAAAAAAAACTCTAAAAAAAAAGTAAGAAAAATTCATGTTAGTAAACACTTGATCTAACCCACTGATGTTTATAAAAATTTATTTCTCTATTTATTTTCAGTTAAGATATTTTTTTCTTTTAAAAACATTTTCTGTATTGTTTTGAAAAAATACATTTTACATAAGTTAATTTATTCATTAAATCTTTCTTAATTTGAAAACCAAATAATAATAATAATAATAATAATTATAATTATACGCTTTTTTTTTATATGTTTACATTAGAGACTTTTAAGTATATGAGAGAGAATATCTGCCAAAGAGAGTTGAATCCTGTATGTATAAACAAAATTTTAAAAATCAGAATTTTAAAATTGTACAATATTTTTTATTGTACCCGTAAATTTAGTTTTCAAGATCTGTTATTATTGTTATCTAATTTTTGATTATCTTCAATTTGCATGAAATGAAGAATTACATTCTACAACGTTAAATTTTGCTAGGAATCTTATCTCATGATTTCATAACTGCCTTCTCTACATAGTTTGAAATTTTGGTGCAAGAAAATAGGAATTGAACAAAATAGGAATTCAATTGAACATAAACAAAACATAAAATGAATTGTTTTCTTAATCGTGTTTTATTTAAATAAAGACACAAACAAACACTTTTTAAACAATTCAAAATCAAGTGCATAAAAATCGAAATTCTAATTCTAAAAATTCTAAAATTTATCTCAGAAGATGAATAACTAAAAAACAAACAAACAAACAAATAAATATTTCATGCTCCTGATAGATATATCCTCTCATGAGTTTCTTGTGATTTTTCTTTTATATAATCAACACTATAAAATTACAAAATTAATTTAAATGGAAATATATTCATTAAAGTTTCCATTATTTATACGTTTATTTACAAAATAAATCTAAAATAAAAATGTGAATTTGAATCTAACTGAAACAAAACAAAAAAAATCCAAAAAAATCCAAAATAAAAAAAAAAATTATATTTCATTTCTACCAAATGAAAGAAGAGAAAAATATGTCTTATAATAGTTGAATATTGATGTTCGTCCAAATCCATTTTTTTATGTTAAACAAAAGAATGATTATTCTAAAAATCTCAATGCAGTTTTAAAACTTTATTCTGACTTTTTCTTTTGTGCAGCTGTTTAAATGTAATTATAATTGATAATATTTTGGCAATTCCTTTCAAACATCATCATCATTATTATAGTTACTGATGAAGAACAGCACATCATGGATAGTAAATGAATTCCATCACTTATTTTAATTTATTTAAATACAAAAATATAAGTTTTATTTTTGAATATATACGGTATATACTGCTGGAGGGAAGAAGAAAACTTAAAAAGACTTCTTTCAATACAGTGCATTAGAAAGTGTATCGTATAAGAAATTAATTATTTTCTCGGAATTCCTTTAAAATGTTCTCTACTTTAAGATAAAAGTAAGAACAATAACAAAAAATACAAAGAAGAATTGGTTGCAAAACCTAAAGATAAAAAAACATCGTTTCATTACGGAAAAAAAAAATGCAAAGCTAAAAGATGAAAAGAACAAGAAGACCACAGAATAAGAAAAGAAATGACCCAGGATACATCCATAAGATTGTATCTAAAGGAACTCTTGAGGGTTGCTCAAGTTCATCGGAGGGGCATTTATTACCCGTAGCTAAAAGCAATTCCGGCAAAATACCTATTTTTATTTTTTCCCTCTTACAGGGCTTACTCAATGGATTTGTCAGATAGGATCTAAAAAGGAACAAACCGCAAGAGACGATATATTTCTTCACTCCCCCTCTGCCTTGCCGTGAAATGTTCCCGATGGCCCGGACCTGAAGTGAACAATAACTTAGATTATAATCGGATGACATAATGCACTGTCACGACTTATCCCGCAATTTAATCGACGCACAGACAACTTAAATCAAACTCATATCATCGCGACGGGGCACTCCTGTTTTGTTTTTTTCCTCTGTAAATATCTTCTTATTATAGCTGCCTTTGTCTCTTCAAAGAAAGACGAATATGTAACTACTTCAGTGCGGTAAGAACTGGGCGGATATATTAGCATTCAATGCTTTCATTTTTTCCACTGAAACTGTATTGTTTTCCGGGGAGGTTTACGACCTTACCTTATTATTCTGCTGACGTTTATGCTGGTGGTAGAATATATTAGAAAAGGACATAAT
>JAFIDM010014012.1:17525873-17558603 GCA_023159025.1 Thereuonema tuberculata | reverse complement strand
AAAAAAATCTAGCAAAAAAAAATTAGTCTTCATTGAATTTTTATTAAACTATGTCTGTGGATAAAATAAGTATTTATTAAAAATTCGAAATAAACTAAATTCATGTACATCATGTATATACAGTTAGCGCCATCTAGGGAGAAAATTTCGAATTATTTTTATTCCGAATGACAGTAAAATTAAATAAACATATAACTGTACAGTATAAAAATAAATGTTTTTTTTTTGCTTGTTCAAAATATTCATTAGCTTTTCGTTAACCTCTTCTTAACCCTCTCTTAATATAATTTCATTTTCTTTTAAAAAAATTTCATTTCGCACTTTATCTACATACAGAACAATATTGTCATTATTCCTTTTTAAAATAATAACCGATAGAGAACTGCTAATTCTCTTCAGTCGCCATCCTTTTGCCATTTGAAGATAGTTTTTAGACATTATTTAAGATATACAGTAATTATATACTTAGTTACTTAAAATATTATTTATTTATTTATTAAATTTTTGGATTACCTATTAAAAGATTATTTTTATGTATTTTTTTTTTAGGAACTTATATAACCATTTGTTTAAATATCATAGCAACAAAGAGAAACAGCACTAACTAATGGCTGATGTAAACTGCTGTAATGTTTAGAGACTTCTGTTTAGTGGTTAACGATGCGATACATGAATGTTCAATCTATTAGATCAACGTGGTAATGAATCTACAGGCTTGATGGTTCAAGTAGAATAATTGTTTTATAGTTTCTATTGTAAGGTTCCCCATCCTCTGTCCCATAAGTACCGGATTCTTTAATGGTAGGAGAATGTCGGATCTTGGAACAAGATTAGAACAATGTTGTATTCGAAGCCTGTATTTTATATCCTCTAAAGGCCTGATAATGTAGAATTAGTTCGTTGACAGTGGGTTGCTTAATGAATACTAACCCATCGATGACCCATCCATGACACACCGCGACATCGTCTTCATTTACACTTTTCGATTTTGATTTAAAACATCGATGACATAAAACACAGATCTATGTCCTGTGTTTTAAATTGGACAAATTTACAAATTTGAAAAGAGCAATTTACTTTAGACAAAATTCGCCCAATCGTTTTAGGGTGATACTCTTACAAATAGACAAACCAACATCAAAGGAGACAAATGTTCAATTGAAGAAGGGAAATTTCGCTTGTTTGGTCAATTAACGTCATTCAAAAGCAGAAGCAGAAACTCTGTAAGCAATAATAGAAGTAGAAATCATTAGGAGCTGCAAAGGTCCAATGCGACATTTGGTAATGGATAAAAAAAAAAAAAAGATTAACAATGATCAGTGATCACAAACTGAAAATCGATTGTTAAGCTTCCCGAAAGCTAACATATTTCATTGTCCTAAATGTATATATATTTTTTGAGATAGTCGAGAAAGAAAGTAACCGTTTCTGAAAGAAAATAAGCCGAAAAAAAATCTTCATTTCTGAAATGCTCGTTACATATTCGGCTCCATTTTTAATGGCTTTGTGTTTCTGTTCTGTCAGGCTTTTATTTAATGCTTTATTTTGTGAAGAAAATGGAAGCCAACACTGTTATTGCAGCTGTAACTATTTAAAGTAAGTGAGGGAGAGGAACATACAATTCCTCTTATCTCACTTGTTATTCGTTTCGTTCCGACATTACTATACCCATGTGATTGAAGTGCAAACCAAAGTTTATTTCGCTTCTCAATAGCGAAATATTCCTGACTTTTAAAACGTAAATAATAACAGAATTTATTTAAAGGAAGTTATTTACATTTATATTTGTGAATTACAACTATTAAGTAAAATGACATTTCGACTTTTAATTACCGGTAACTTGTGATTTTGCAGCCTCCAAAACATATCCGGGATATGTGTCCCTCTTCTTCCGCCCCCGCCGCCTCCATTCGGTACTTATTACACGAATTATTAAATTAATTTTAGATCATGTTTGTGGAAATGCTATATCAGTTTTAAACCAACTATCATACCAGCTATTTTATAAGCCAAAAATATGAATTAGTGAATGAAATATGAATGATTTCTAAAGAAAGAATTCGTGCTGTTTGGAAACGATTAATTGTAGATTAAAACAGAGACAAGTTATAGAATAGATACAGATTTTCTTAATGCAAGAAGGGAATTGCTAAATTTTATAAGGTATTAGGACGTAGAACTGTTTCGCGGCTAGCAATGAGGAGTGAAAGTGCTTCTAAACATTTCACAGTTGCCGGAAATGATGAAACTTCATGTTTTCCAAAATTTACATCAGTTTCTAGTTGCGACAAATTTTAACACTTCGGGTCCAATAATAAATTCATTGCGCTTGGAAAATATCAAGATATAGGAAAAGGAAAAAATAAAAATAGAAACTCAGAGAACAGTTATTTGATAACATAAATATTAATTACGACATCTTCATCTTAGGATAATAACTCATTATATCTAAACTGAAAATATCCCTATTATTTCAATAAGGTAGTTGAGCGAGAAAGTCGTTGCTCGTATTAATTTAAAAAAAGGTTAAACTGAACCGCAACAGTTTAACAGTTTAGGGTACGCGAGAGGTTTAGGATCCTAGCTCTTCTAGCCGAACGGGATTAGTTGGCGTCCGACGGTCAGCCCGACGCCAACCCGCCTTTAACCCTCGAGTAAGACACGCGGTACCCATTTGATGCAGGGCTGGGTGAGCCCTAGGCTCCGTCTAGAGGAGAAATAACTGTGGAAAAATCTCAGATCACCGCCGGGAAATGAACCCGGGCTCCTCCAGCCTTCAGTCCAGAGCCTAAAACAATGGACGACTGGACCCAACCCCTCACATTACAGTCAATTATCAGAAATCACAGCCCCCCCCCCCCCACACACACACACACATAAAAAAAATTAACAGTATAGCATAGCAATAGTCTCAATTTGTCATTAGACTTAGAAATCAGTTGTTAATCAATTATTTTTGTATAATACTTTATATTTTAAAATATAGTAGTAATAATCTCACGTACAATAATTTCGTTGTAGACCTAATTGTTTCGTATAGATTGGGGTTTATTAATTTATGTTTGATTAACCAATTATTTGATAAACTCAACAATTTTGGTTCCAATTACTTAGGATAATGGATATCGTACTGAATTACAATCCGAAAATTCTTGTATTAAGTTATGTTGGGCGTTGTTGCAAGTATTAACATCGCAAGCGAAAAAGAAAAAAAAAAAAATCTCATTTTTAAATTCAAAACTGAGCATTATTTTATACAGTAACTTCCCTTCAATACTTTAACAGAACGGTAATTCGATGTATGGAAATGTTTATCTTGTACTTTTTTTATTAATAACATAGCTTTGTTGAAGGTATACACATTACTATTTAAACAGTATTTTTAAAAATCTTTAATCAGATTAATGATTGATACATAAAGCAGTAAAGAAAAAAATTATCAGAAAAAAAAGTTTGTTTCTTTTTAAAAAATGCAGAAATATAGTTATTTAATCAGCAATTACTGTAAAGCTTATTTTTGTGCTCAATTTTAATCAACAGTCTGTCTGATTCAAAGACATTTTCTTTTCCCAAGTGTTTCGAATAAAGTAGCAATGATCTATTGACAAGTATTGAATTCGCTCTGATCTTCAAAGAAACCATCTGAACAATGATTGTCTTCCAATTGTATTCTAGTTTCTGGCAAGATGAAGTCACTACTAATCTTCTCGTAATCAATTATTCACATGGAAGAAAAATTAAGAATTTTTTATTAAATAATAAACACAAACAAATAAGAAATATAAAACAAATCAAAATTTGTAATCTCATTCTGAAAACAAAACATGACAAAATGACGTCGGATTGTTCATTGGTTCAAGGCAACCGACAACAGTAAAGTATGGTTTATTATTAACGTTAAAATGGATGATGTTTTAACAATGTGCTTTTGTTATGTTAAGTGAAGAGACTTGGGATTGGTAAAATCGCATCTACAAATGCTATTACAATTGGTGACTGAATAATTTGCCATTAAATATTTTCTTTTAATTCTTTAAATTCATAATCAAATGTGGAGATATGTGAAATACGGATGGCGTAAACATTTCTATATTTTAGCACCAATTTTCCTTCCACAGAGATAGCTTATTCTTTTTCTTATTCTGAACTCATAAAATTAGAATTTTGTCTTTTACAAATAACATACATATATGTCCATTCTTTAATTCTTACTTATGATAACATAAATAGAAATTGAAATTTAAAGGAATTAAATTTATTGTTATATTATTGAAGCGAAACTTAGTAATTAATAAATGGCAATAATGAGCTGAATTCTGTCGTGCAACTATGAGTCTCCCATAAACACCAACTGTCATCAGATCAACAGCTCCGAAGGCTTTTCGGCGTAAATCTTTCCGAAGCGATTTATGGACTGTTTTTTCTCTCGCCGTTGGCTTAGAGACAAGGGGACTATTTGGGGATTGTCTCCAATCATAATTTCGGTAGAGCCAACGGCTGAACCAGGTAGGAAGAAGATCAGAGGTCAAGATCTCTCCCAGGTAGATTATCTCCTAGTCTACACAGTGGATAGTTTGGTGAAGGTGAGGCAAATAAGAAAACATAAAACTTTTCAACGCTACTTTAAAAAAAAAAAGTTAGTAAATTTCCTTTTAGTTTTGAAAAAGAAAAATTAATAATAAATAATACTAATTTTAGTGTTTTCTTAAATTTTAATAACAGAGCTTCCTAAAAATACTCGAAATTAATTTGAATTTACATTTGCTAATTTTAAACCTCGTAATTTACAAGATATTTAAATTAGCAATTGTAAATTCGTAATTTACAAGAGATTTACTTATTAATTCAAATGAATTTCGCATATTTTTAGGAAGCTCAGTTAATAAAATTTAAGAAAACACTAAAATTAGTATTATTTATTATTAATTTTAATTTTTTTATTTTACTATTTAATTATTCAAAAATAAATTATAAGTGAACTTAGGCCTATAATTAATCAATATAAATTTATTTAATTAATATTTAAAATTTATTTAATCAACAAATAAATCAATTACATATTTTTATTGACTTATAATTAAAATTTGATATCAAAAATTTCATCCGACTGAAATAGTTTTATTTTACTGTAAGACTGAAATAGTCCTAATATTTTTAATAAGTAGTTTTTTAAAGAAAGTCTATTTCTCAGTTTTCAAATAATAACAATATTGGTTAATAGATATTGCGGAATAGTTTAGAACACTTTAATAATATGATGTTTAAGTTTGTTTCTACTGTTCTTTCATAAAGCAAATTACATATTCTGAAATTGCTTTAGAGTTGAAATATGTCGTTCTATTACCTTCATTTGCGTATAATATTAATTCGCAAGAATAAATAAAATTCAGTGAAGGACGAAAATAAATTTCCTGATAATTAGAACAAATTTCAAATAAAAATGTTAAATTTTTCCGGTTGAAAGCCTCAAATTTATAATGGTGTTTTAATCTCGAGTCGTGTTGTTCTTTGAACGTATTATTTCCATACATTGAGTGAAGTCATTTATTAAGATCCAAATAGTGCCTCTTAGCCTGGGGTTAGAATCGAGGAAAAGATGAAAGAAATGGGCCGGTCCTTTTCACTAATACCATTAATGTTGAAAGAGACACTTGTTATTAAATGCGGCTCCTGTCAGGATTCCATTCCTCCCAAAAAATTAATGTCCCCTCGGACGAATAGAAATGGCTCGATTAAAGACACTGGGATCCAACAGAAAGTGGTAACATGTTGCCATTAATTCACTCTGTCAAACTCCCAGAACCCTTGCAGAACCCTTAAATTGCCAGTAAATCGAAGTAAACGTATTTTTCTCTGTCAGAATTCTGTTCCATTTCTATTTCATTGTAGTTTTATTTGATAACTTCTCTCTAATTTGCCCACAAATATTTAATATGATTCTAATATATTAGTTTTCCATTAATCTTCTTTCCCACAGTAACAGTCTGTTGTTGTAGCCGCTATTTTTTTTTACGAAAGTAGGGATAACTGTAAATCATTTTCATTTCAATTGCATTTCAATTAATAAAAATATTTTGAAGTAGGCCAATTTTTTTTTTTTTTTTTTTTTTAAATTTTTTTTTTTTTTGTAAATTTAAAATGAAATTGCAACTGAAATGGAAGTTACAAAAGGAAAAAAAAAATCCAAAATCCAATCAAGGAGACCTTGTTGTTTTACTGGTGACTGCTCCTGGCTGATGATCGCCAAAGAGCGTGAAACAGCTGTACTAGGATGTCACAGGTAAACAATTTGGTCTCGCCCACTGTTGTTGAAATATAATGTTCTTGCAATTTTTTTAATTTTATTTTTAAAACAGATTTGTATCTTTTATTTCTATATTTTCATTTATTTGTCAGCATTAGAAATTTTGATTTTTATGAGCATTCTTTTGAATTTAAATTCTACAATATCAGAATACTAATTGGTTAAAATTGTTGTAAAATCTTTTTAGCGTAAGGCTATTTTTCTTTCTCAAAACACTGAAACGAATCTATGGGTTTAGGAGAAAAAAAAAAGTAGCAAAAAAAAGTTTATTGCATGCTTTATTATCGTAATGAATTTGTAAAGTTTGTGCAAAACTTATTGATTAAAAATCAAATATGGTTAAGATCAATGACATGATTTTGTTCGATGTGGAGGAGGCTATCATAATTATTTTTTTATTTTCTTTAGCCTAACTTCCCAAATTAAATTTTCTTTTAAAATTTTGGATACGATAGTCCTTCTTAAATGAGTCGAAATTATAGTAGACATAATGAAAATGAAAATAATTGATCAGTTTTAACAAATTTTGGAATTTAACTAATCTTCAGCAACCTTTAAATATACAATGGTTGGAAATTCTACAATGGAAATTGAATTGTTTCAAATGGGACATAGGGATATATGTACGATACTGCTGAAGTCGGGAACGAACATAATCTTTTTTTATATAAACTTACATTTTAATCTTATCTTTAAAAAAAATAAATTAGAATATACAAAATAGAATGTAAAATGTAGAACATAAGACCTTTTTCAAGGGATTTCCTCTATTATCTATTCATTATTACTCATAATTTTTACTTTTATTAAAAGTTAGAAATGTAAACTTTTAATTAGATATAACTGCAGTGCTCGAAGTGAGGCGGGAAAGGAATATATTTATATTAGATCTTGAAATTGGCCTGTAAAGAGAAGCAATAACTGTTTATACTTTTTTTAAAAAAATTTCAACATGCGTGCATTATTCATTAAAATTGAAATAAAAGGCCAACACACTTGAATAATTTTTAAAAAAAAATAAAACACATTAAAAAAATACAGGACCCGACCGGTTTCGCCTCCATGACGAGGCATTGACGAGTGACAATAATTTTATACTTTTCTTCGGGAAAATAGTGAATATTTCAGTTTTAATCAGAATTAAAATTCCTTCTATTATAATAAAGTAAAAGAGCGTATGATTTAAAAATGCCATACATTATTGCCCATATCATAATCTACGCATGAGTAAAGAAAGAAGGTTAAAGCAGACATGTCGCTTTTAAAATTAAATCTAGAAATGCCTTTTTGCCAAAACTAGACAACTAAAAAGGCATTTAAATAAGTTATAGATTTGTTTGTTTGTTTGTTGATAAAAAAAATAAATAGTTTTTCATTCGTTTTGTATTTCTAAAAAAAATTTAGAAGCTACAATTTTTATTGCTTTACATTAAAATTATCTACTTCTATTTTGTGTATCCACATTTTATAACAGTTCAAACATGTTCGCTTCAAACTGACCTATGGAAGAGGGTTTGACCCGACACTGCAAACAAACACTCTTGCTAAACCATTTTCGGGTCTTGGGGTTTCATTTTCTAATTTTGTAGTGATTAGATAATCACAGTAATTATCAAGGTTAACAAGTTACCTTTTGTTTTATTTATTGGTAGATCCGCCTGCAGTGAGTTATCTGTACGAATAGTTTCTGTTTGGGAAATAATTATTTGCCGCTGCAAATAACATCTTGGAGAGTCATCCCATTGCTGTAACAACCTGAGCAATTTTGATGCAGCTACGTTTCTAAGATACTGTGGCTATTCCATCTAGAAGTCTCCCGATCAACCTGGGAAACCAAACTTATTTATATTAAGTTATATTCACTTTCTTTAGAATATTACATTTTGACTTTAATAATTAACGTAATTTAATTGCCAAATATTCTTGTTTTGAATTGCTTGAAAAAAAATCTCTAAATAGGTAATCCATTAAAATATAAAAATAAAATTTTGTTTTTATCAAAAATAAAAAGATATGATTGAAAAAAACGAAAAAGATGCATACATATTTTCTAATTAATTTTCTAATTTTCTAATTTCAATTTTCTAATTTTAATTTTCTAATTTCAATTTTCTAATTTTAATTTTCTAATTTTAATTTTCTAATTTCAACTTACATTAATATTTTGGATGATCTTTCCATATCAAAGACTTACTAAACCTAGTAGTCTGATATTTGATAGTTCACGTAATAAAAAGGTGATAGTTTTGCCCTTCAAAAAACAGGATGACACCTCGAAACTTGACTATTATGATATTAATTTAATATTTCCGTCAAATTTAATGGCTTCTGCTTAATCTGTCTGAAACAAGCTATTATTACAAAGTGAAGCTATTTCCGCTGATCTTGAAGCAATAACCATTTCAAATCATATCTGAGATCTTTGTTTTAATTTACTAAGCTTGATTTATTTTATTTGGAAGCTAAGTTCAAGGCTGTTCAGCATCATTCTGAATGAAGTCCATTATTTTCAAAGTTACTGCAGTACGCTTGTCTCTAAACAACAGGAATCGAATTTCGATCAAATAACTTAAAGAATTGTTTCATCTTTTCCCACATAAAAAAAAACAGGCCTTACAAAAAAAAAAGTAATGTTATTAGAAGGTACCAATGAAAAAAATCCTTCTTTCTTAATTCCTGTTAATCAGAAATCTAAATCCGCCACTGCGATAATTATAAATTCTTTGGTCATAATTTCACCAGTAGATCTTTTAATTCTATTTTTTTTTATTCCAATTTTTTTTTTTTATTTTCAATAATTAAGATACGGAGAAACTGATTCCTTCGGTAAACTAACTGTGCGAACCAAACTCTGTATCAGCTGTTCCAGTAAAAAAATAATATAAAAAAGATATATGAAAATTTATTTTTTTTCAATTTATATTGCGGATTTTCGTATTATTATTATCGAAACTCAGTTTTTTCTGCTGTCAGTAATTCAAACTTTTCTACCGCTGTCCCCTGGAATTTTCCGTCTTGGGAACATATCCAACTTGTTCTTCAACACGATAAACAATTTAATTTTTATTCAATGTTACACAAATTTTCAGTGCAGTCCGAAATCCTTTAAGTTCAGCGACCTGTAAACAAGTAAATTCTTTCTTAATTCGTAGTTTACTCATTATCTGTTTGGGTAAGTTTTATTACTTAGTAGTTAGTATTTCCTTTTCGAAGTATAACCTAACTTAATGAAAAGAATCCTAAATAATGTCGATTACAAAAATAAAATTCACCTTTTACTGAACAACAATTTATCAATTAGGCCTATTTCATATATTTCTTGCGTTTATTCTTTGCAAAAGTCAAATTAGTTAAAGTTTTAAATGTTTTATTGTAAAAGGACAACAACTGGAGGTTCAATATTTCAATCTTAACCATTTTCAGAAAAATGATCTTCGTGTAGGTTTTGGCTAAATTGTTAAGCTGTCTTTTTTAGCGGCCCCTATGTTACAACTTGCCTGTAAAACATAGCGAACCGCTCTTGCTTTTATGCTTGCTGGATGTCACACTCTATAGTGGCCAAACGGTTAGAGATATTAGAATGAACCTTCACCATATGTTCAGCATCAAAAAGTAGGTGACCACGTCCAAAATATCATACCTCTAGGACCACTCCCTGAGCGGAAGTTGAGGGGTCAAAAGTGGTGCTTCCGATAAAGAGGAAAACGGCGATAGACGTCCCCCCAATATCGACTCTTTTGAACACATTTTGCTTATAAAATTATGCATATTTTGGGGCCGCTTTGCTTTTGACACTGTCTAAAAGCATTAATTTATCTTTTTTTATATAAATATTTCCTCCATTCCTAATATTTCCTCCATTGCGTTAATATTAAACGCTAAGTCAGGTTTCATTGTGGACTAGAATAGGAAGACAACAGACAGGCAGACATACAGATATAAGTACAGCTTCTTACTTACTAACTAAAAAAAGAACCACATTTTGATTTTTTTTCTACTTTCTTTTCATTCTCTGCTGATGAGATATTTAGTAATTGACTTTGTGAGAAATTATTACTGTTTTCTGATATTCTAACTCCTTATTTGAGAACAAAGGCCTGAGTAAATTATACAACACGTAAACACAGCCGCATAGTATCGTGATGGCTACAATTACATTCTTAAGTGATTACGTTCTTTAATAAAACTTAAGTGAATTAAAAATAAAAACAAAAAATAATAATAGATCACATTCTCCAATTCCCATTTGACTTCGCCCTTTTCTACATTTCATCAACTTCATGTAAACATTCAACTTTGAAAATTTCACATCTTCCAATGCTTGTCGTAGTTTATTTATTCTATATCTTTTTATCGTTTGCAAATAGCTTTAATGTAATTAATGTAATGATAATCATAATTGGTGAGCCAATTTTCCCTATCCCATGAATAGTTGGTTTTACATAGATATAATCTCGTCTCCTTTTTCTTGGTTTGGAAAGCAGAGAGAGAGGAAGCGTTAATTTTGAAGCAAAAATATTGGATAGTGTAAATATCCATCTTTAAAAAAATCCTCCGATAAATAGATCGTGATCACAAGTGCTTTTACATCAAAGTATGACATTGGTTTTTGAATCCCAAGTTTTCTGTCAACGTTCCTTATTTCGGGATGTACAATTCTAATCTATACAAAATCAATAGATAGCTGACATTTAATCTATAATCCATTAAAATTTTAGCTTCAAGATAAATAGTGTCGAGTGGAAAGATTGCTGTTTCTATCTAAAAGCTTTGTGCAATTGACCAAGAGGCCGCACAGTATCAGTAGTGTGTATTTCGAATCAATCAATCCAGCTATCTAAAGAAGGTTTCCTCGCAGATGCCTTCGCTACGATCCAATCTTAGTGGAAGCTCACATTTAAAACAAGAAGGCTTCTATGACGATTTTTTTCTATCTTTTTGTTGGGAAAAATAACTATTGAGGTATCCTTATCCACAGATTAACAGAAAAACGGATGGATGGACTGATTAGAATAAATTCCAAACCAACTTCCTATTTTTTTATTTGCTGTGGCATTTTTTGCTCTAGAATTATAGGGGGGGGGGGGGTGTAAAATACATTTGTGAACAACTTTTCATGGCATACATAAAATGAATATTTAAATAGTTAACATTACTTTTATCTCCCTTTAGTAATGCTGAACCTGAAAATTACGAAATTCCATCTAACCATCTTATGCATAAGCTTCGAATTTTATAATGTAATAATAATAATAATTGAAAAAAAGATAAAACTAAATGTTACAAATTACTTTTATCATAACTTTGAAATTTGAACAATACAATGTAATATCTGCAAAACTCAGGCATCCTACGATTCCAGACTATTGAAAGCGAAAAATGTTAATAGTTGGCAAATTTTTGACACCTCATAAAGACGTCATAAATTCCTCATAAAGACGTCACTGACTGTCAAATACAACATCATAATTAAAATAAATAAATAAAAAATTAAGGAAACGTTAAATAATCTTGGCCATATCCTCGTTCGAAGATAAGACAGCGTAGAAGGCAGTAAACGTTAAGCGTGTGAATAATTCCAACTATGAAATTCTGGTTATTGAAAGTAAATAAATGTTGGTCTGCTAAAAGGATGAAGCTCTTATTTCTGCGTTAAAATGTTTTCATTCTTTGCTCAACACGTACTTGACTTTCAGATAAGAAGGACCAAACTACTGTCTAAGTCTGAATTCCTACAAAAATTCGTATTTTTATGAAACTATCCCAACAGTGAAGTCTGTCGGTGGTGCTGTGGTCGTGTTTCTCCTGGTTTTGACGTGGTTCGTTGTTTGTGATCGACGGGAACATGGCATCCACACAGTATCTGGAAGTTCTAGACAATTCCATGCTTCCTACGTCGTGGTCGCAGTTCGGTGAAGAGCCATTTGTGTTCCAGTACGATAGTGCAGTGCCATAAGGCTCGTGTTGTCAGCGCCTGGTTTCCGGAGAATAAAGTTCAGAAATTTCAGTAGCCCGCCCAGAGTCCGGACGTCAACCCTATTGAACATCTGTGGGATGAATTGGAGCGCCGGATTCGTGCGCATCCGATGCGACAGCAAACACGCATCCAACTTGTGCAGGCTTTAAAGGAGGAGTGGGCAAAAATACCGGTTTCTTGCTATCAGAAACTGGTGGAGAGCATGCCACGGCGTGTGGATGCTGTGCTTAGGGCGAAAGACCACAGTACGCGCTATTAGACACGCTGTAAATAAAACGTCTGTTCTATACCACATATGTCCACTTTCAATTGAGCAGTCAGTATATAACCTACTATAGTAACAATATTGCAGTCTACTATAGGAACTCTTTGCAGAATTAGAAGACTTCTCTTCGCGAAGTAATTCAGTTCCAAAATTATTAGCGAAGGGAAAATGACAGTAAAAAGAGATTGTACAAAAACTAATTTTTCAAATATGAATTTACAAGTAAATTTCAAATATTAAAGCATTTTTCTTAAACTACACTGTTGCCATAGAGACGAAAGTACTGAATATATAACTAAAGAAATAAACTTGGTTTGGTAAGTTATTCGCTTGGATGCGTCTTTTCTAGTTAACATTAACATATCTGAAATAAAGAGTGAGATCAAATTGTATACTAAATGATATTCTAGTACAGCTAATATAGCGATCATCAGCTAGGAGCACATTTCTGGTTTTTAAATTGAAACTACTGCACAAATAGCAACGTACAAATAAATCCACAGCGCAATCACAGCACTTCCAATTTATTCTAAATGATTGCAATGGCATCAGTTGATATTTTCATTTGGCTAATGTGGAAAGATCATCGTAACAATTTAATCGAATTATGAATTTCAACCAATCAAAAGTATGTTTGTATTTTCAACGAATATATTGAGCAAACAGCTGAAATTAAAAATATAACAATAAAATTTGTATATAATCCTTCAATTAATCTACTTAAATACATACGTGTGGAATGTGTAGGGATAAAGGTAATAATACTACTGTCGCCGCTATAGAGGACAGCGTTTTGCGGATCCAAGCATTTTGCGGATCCTTAAAAATTTCAAAAAATTGCGGATATAATAATATAAGGATTAGATAATGAGATTTCATTGAAACTAACCTATTTCTCTTAACATTTTTGAAATAGATGCTTCACACGTTCGAGCAACCTCCACTAGGGATCGGTGATGTCAGAACAAAGTAAAAAGTAATTATGTAGGATAAGTGATTGTAATTTCTCAAGTTGTTTTTGGTTTTCGGAATTCGCGATTTTTCGTATTCTGATTTTTTTTTTTTACATCGAAAATTTGGAAATTTATTTCGTTTCTCGAGAAATCTCGAGAGCTTGGTTAATGATACTTTTTTTTTATTATTATAAAAACAATAAAAAGTGGTAATGTGAGATAAGATATTTAAATTATTTGTAAGTAATCTGAAATATAGCTTTCATATGCAAAAATGATACTTTTTTTATACAAAGATTATACAGCAAGTAAAGGCTTTTAAATATTTGGGAAGTCTGGTGAGATGGGATGGAAGTTGTACCGAAGAAATAAGAAGTAGAATAGCAATGGGTAAAGGAGCATTTGAAAAGGTAAAAGCACTGTTGACAGCACAAGGCATTTCAATAGAATTAAGGAAAAGGTTTGCTAAATGTTTTGTATGGAGTGTGATGCTATATGGTAGTGAATCATGGACTATTAAAAAAAAGGAAGAAAGATTTCTAGAAAGTTTTGAAATGTGGCTCTGGAGAAGAATGTTAAAAGTGAAATGGTCGGATAGAGTAAGGAATGAGGACGTTTTAACAAGAATAGGTGAAAAAAGGAAATTGTTAGAAACCATACGCAAGAGAAAAACATCTTGGTTAGGACATGTGCTACGAAGAAATTGCCTACAACAAAGAATAATAGAAGGAAAAGTAGAAGGAAAGAGAGGAAGAGGAAGAAGAAGGATTGGAATGCTGGATGATGTTAAAAGGGGAAGAAAGTATGAACAATTGAAGAAAGATGCACAGGATAGAAGAAAATGGAGAACGTCCAATTGAAACCTGTCGTAAAGACAGTTTACACCGGAGAGAGAGAGATGCAAAAATGAACTCTATTTCCCTTGAATTAAATTATTAAAAAGAAATCACAGGAAAATACAGTAATTTGTCAATGTTACTGATGAGAATTGTATTCTATCAGCCATTTTCATAAAAATATAATAATACATTGTTTGCTCGTATTATCGACGAACGGATAATACATTTGTCGATTATTAAAAGAAACTCACTTTAACTGAGGTTAACCGGGTGTTTCGAAATTTCTATTACAAACTCCCGGGGCTTGTTAGCGGGACAGAGCAAATAAGGTTTTGAATAGGAACCTATGTCCGGAAGCGCACCACGACACAAGCAGAACAAAAGAAATCAAGTGTTTATAAAACATAACAATAAATATTCTTGCTTCTGTTGGGTCAAAGAGCGTGACTGATGTGAATCCCAATTCCAATAAAAAAAAATGTCTCCAGTTTTCCTGTACGGAAAGGATGTTTTATCCAATGTCATATCATGTGAGGAAACAGGTGTCATTTTTGTTTTGCAGTTCCAGTTGTTTGTTCGACATTCCAGGATCGTCCACTGCAAGAGCTGCTCGATGTGGCGACCACCAACTTCGTAGACAACGCGGGTTGTCTACCAAACAGGCAAACTTGAAACCTCTGTTGTATGTACACTGATGTAATCTCTGTTTGACACAGCGGACGCAAGAATCTTTATTGTTAAGCTTTAAAAACACTTGATTTTATTTCGTTTTGCTTGTGGCGCGGTGTGTTTCCGAGACATAGGTTCCTATTCAAAACGTTATCTGCTCGATCCCCCTCTACAAGCCCTGGGAGTTCGTAATAGGAATTTCGAAACATCGTGTAAATATCATAGAAAAGGTTTGTAAGAAATGTAACTGATGAAGAAATATAATTATATCTAATAGCGATTATTCACATCAAATAATTTATTTGAATTTTCAATGATAATCATTTTCTTAGTTTGCAACAGAAGTAACTTTGAAACGGAAAGGATTTGTTCTACTTACATTTCAATTTATGATAATTTTTACCTGAATCTTAATTATAAAGAACATTATAACATGAAGATGGTAATTGTATTGACTCCTCAAACACTAAAGAACAAAAAATAAAAACAACAGTACATGTAAAATACAAACAGCTTAGGCGTCACAATTTCTGCCTCAAAAAGAATTTGTCCACAAAGAAAAGAGAAAAAGAAAACAATCTAAAGGGTGAAAGAAAAGCTATAAAAATAATCATATTAAAATTAAATGCCCTTTGAAGGCATTTTTAATTATTTTTGTGGTTTTTCTTTCACCCTTTCAAGGGTTTTGTTTTCTTTATTTTTGTCTTTTTCTTTGTGGACAAAATATTACCTTTTGAGGCGGAAATTGTGACGCCCAAGGTGTTTATATTCCGCATTTATTGTTGTTTTTATTTTTTGCTCTTTAGTTTTTGAGGTGTCAATACAATTACCACCTTCAGATTACTCTTCCTTCTTATGACTTTTTGGGTTTTGTACTGGCTGAGTAACCCTGGCTGACGAAAGCATTTAATTTTAAAAGCTTATAGCATGTTTAAATATAAAGAACAGAGAATATATACAATATATACCGGTATATAAAGCATGAAAATATATATTTACATGCTTAAATTACTATTACATTTCAAAAAGTACCCGTTTTAAGAAACACTAATTTATTTGGTAATCATGTCCTATGTTTGGAGACAAAATTTCCGGAAACTTTGGGGTTAGTAATTATCCCTTATCTTTTCTCGTAGTTTACGGAAACACTAATAATGTTAAAAGGCCGAATTAATTCTCAGTAACTGAAAATCGTAAGTTTGATTTTTCATTTCATTATCCTCACAAGTAGGTCTAATAGGCAACTTTCATTTTAAAAACAAAATGCGGAAATTGGTAATGAGAGACGTCTGAAATCATTTCCGTATATTTATTTCCTAAAAGTTAAACAGTAAAGCATCATAAATTATAATAACTCTAATGAATAAATTACTACTTGAAGTCTAGCGGAAATTCTTTAGAATCTTTATTCCGAATCTCAAATTTCTGAATTTTTAAAAAATTAAATTTTTGAAAATAAGAATTTGAAAGAAAGCAGATTTCTTGTGAATTCTAGAGATGAGAAACCTCAAGCACAATTTCTTGAGTAGGACAGTGAACCAGTAGCTCCTAATAATTACATAACTACTGAAGGCTTATGCATAAATTAATAACAATCATGTACATTAAACTGAACAAATTAAAATGTTATAGATAAGTTGCTGGGAAAAATAAAAAACAATTTTTTAAATTAAAATATTGAACTAATAGCATTTTGTAATTTCTTAAACGTTGATTTCTAACAACACTATCGACGGCAGTGTTTAATGGGACAAATGACGACATACTAATAACTGTATGTTTTCTGATGATAAACTTTACAATTGAATCTTTTACTTCATTATTTTATACTTAAAAGAAAAAAAAAAACATAAATTAATTCTTTGTGAGTTAGGATGTTATATTTTTCAAACGTTAAACAAAATGTAATTTCAGATAGAACTACGTTAACTTATGAAAATGTTAGTTGCTAAAAAATTAATATGCGATACAACTGCAGGCCTTTAGAGCGATTTTAAAGAAACCAATTCCGAGATGCTAGATAAAAAAATAATGTACATTGAACAGTAAATCATTATGCTTAAACAATACATTGATGATGGACTAGTTACAAAAAAGAAAAATCTCTGAAATTTGAAGCCATACAATTTCGTAAACAATTATTTCATTATTATAATAAAATTAGTAATATTAATAAAAAACTCAAAACGAGTATTGAAAACGAAACGAAAAATTCTTATGCCTGCTGCTTGCTCGTCCACAAATAAATTTTTAAACCCCACATTAAGCTAATTATAATAATAACAATAATAATAATGCCTGAAAATATTAAATCTAATCAACAATACTAAAAATGAAAGAAAGAAAAATGTGATAAATCCCGGTATGGTTTATTCTTGAAAATGAGTGTGGGAATTCTGATAAAAAAATAAGAAAAGAAAATGTCACGAAAAGCTTGCATTAAAATATTACGACGCTAGCACTGCGATTCTTAAGACGCTTCTGCTGTGGCTTTCAATTTTTCTATTCATTTCCCATAATGCCTGTTTATTCAATATGGTTCGGAGCGTCAAAGAAGCACGTGTCCTTTCTTTGTATAGCTTTTCACAGATTTAAGATTATGTAGAAGATCGACAACATCGAGATGGCTAAGCAGGATGATACGATGGTCGAAATGCTTCAATTGCAGCTAAGTGAACTAGATATGCTGCAGAGTATGTTTCCGAATCCAGGTGAATTGCAAATAGACGATCCTAGCTCTGTCGCAGACATCAATGACTACATAGATGCCAAGACAACAAAACTGCCTACACGTTTGGATTTTGTCCTACAGCTTGCGATTGATGAAAAGGTGATTCCAAAAATAATAAGAATAATCTTTTATTTCAAAATGTGTTAATAAGATACGCATTTTAGCAGCAACGCGAATTCACCGTAGCTTTGTTTCTTATTGTTTTTTTCTCCTTTATTTCGAATGGCGTTTTGATTCTGTCCGTAAATGTCACATTTTCTCCGGCTATAGAGGAAACATATGTGCGCATTGCGAACAGAATGACTTTTTTTTGCTTTAGCAGCAGATCATTTGTGATCAACGTTAAGTTGCTGTTGTTTTATTTTTATTATTATTATTATTAAAATGTTGGGATAGGAGAAATAAATGTAAAGGATAAATCAATTTTGATTTTATTTTGTTTCTCTTGTCATTAAACAGCGATACACGTCATTTTTAATTTGTAATTAAAAATTTTATTTTATAATATTGTAATAGTTCGTTAAGACGGAACAGATGACTTTGTAAACTATCTGTATACTGTCTGTTTAAGATTAGAATACATTTCTCCAATTGTACGTAATAAAGCATTTACTGTATTTTAAAATTTAATTACATTCTGAGAGTAGATATCTGAAGTTGATCAAACGTTTTAAAATATTACTTTTAATTTTATTAGCATGTTTATCCATATTGATTGTTAATTTAAGGCTAAATTATTAATATGGCTAACTTAACGTTAATATATTTAATAGGAATACTAATAATAATGAAAAAAAAAAAAGCATTTACTTTGATAACTGACATGATACTGTGATTTCCAGCCTAATTTAAACAAGATCAATTCATTGAATTTTATTTGTGTTTATTTCATAATTTTGCAGCTAAAAAATATATTTATTATTTACTTTCCAGATAAAATTTGAGCTTTCCTGTTCCCTGCCTCATGATTATCCGATGACAGAACCAGAAGTCTTTGTTCGATCAATGCACCTAAATCGAGCCCAACAGCATCAGCTAAATGAAGATCTCCTGCAGTATCTGAATAAGTTGGAGCGTGGTGAATTGTGCATCTTTTCAATTATCCAATGGCTTAAAGACAATGGTGCTAATTATGTAACTGTTACTGCTCCTGAGAGACAAGAGTCCCTTTCTGATAATGAGGAGAAGAACGATTTCTATTGTCGCTACTGGATTTACAGTCACCATATTTACAATAAGATGAAGAGGCGAACCATCTTGGATCTGGCTAAGGATTATGATCTGACAGGATTCTGTCTACCTGGAAAACCAGGCATTATCTGTGCTGAAGGCACTTCACTCAATTGTGGAGAGTTCTGGCATAGGGTAATTAAAATGCTTTGTTAATCTGTTGCTAAGTCATTTAATTAAGTATTCACAGTACACTAATGTCACTGGTTTACATGTATTGTCATGTGGTGGTTTTGGCATATGCCATCAAGTGTTTTCCCAAAGCAAACCATGATGACGGGGTTTAAAAGGAGATGGGTAAGGAGGGCGAAAGGGGAATGGTTGGAGCAGGGAGGTGCTGTGGGAATTCATCTGTAGCCTGCATCTTCCAGATAAATAGATTACGGGACAAAAGCAGGAGAAGGATTTACAAGGAAGACTTTATTAGATGATAAGGTAATAAGAATAAATAAAATCAAGTAAACTATAATGTTACATAACCAGTCATAGAATCAATTGAAATCAGTCCTGGATTTGGAGGATTTTGGAGAGTGGCAAGGAATGACACTGAACACTGGCAAGTTGAATTATCAGAGCAATCTCGAAGAAGTCCACTTAACACTGGGAGGTTCACTCGCGAGCAGTGTCTTTACATATTTTTCTGGATAGTTCTCATGGCTGAAATTGGTGAACAAAGTTGAAGAGAGGCTTTGACTAGTGGTATGTTTGCAATGTGAACCCAACTGGTACTGCATATAGCGCATTTCCCTTTAACTGCTGTACACGCACTGTCACTGACTTCCTTTCAGAAACACTGTCTAGGAAAGATAAAATGGTAGATGGGGTCCTTGGTGAGCACTGTACCGTACGAAATGTGAACCCAGCTTGCCTTGCCTGTCCCTCGCCTTCTCATACACTGCCATCAACGTACACACGGCTACCTTCTTACTTTCTGCTCTTCTTAGAGACTGCCACCGGCTTCTCTTCAAGGATATCAGCAATCAAAGATGAAAAGGCAGCAGGGTTAATGCGTCATCTTTCCTGCCCCTTGCCTTTGGTCCACATCTTCCAATTTACCTCCAAGAATGAAAAAAAAATGGACTTGAGATCCTGTAGTACCCATTTATATAATGCATTCCAAATCATACTATATGGTAGAATTGTTACTTGATTCATTTTGTGTGATTTTTTTTTTTTACAAAACTAATAGAATAATATGGATCAAATGTTTACTTTTTTCTTAACTTCTATTTATTTTCCTTAGTTAAATGTTTTTGGTACTTCAAGACCTCAGGAGACATAAGATGAATTTTCTCATTTAATGCATACCAAACCATGTTAATCTGGTTGTTCATACTTCTAGAGAAGTATTCATTATAGTTATTCACCTGTCAGTCGTAGAAATCATGTAAAAATGAATACAAAGGAATGGGATTCTGAATTTTATCTTATACTTAAAGATGAAACTTCTTTTGAGATCTTTCAGATTCACCATTGTCACCTTATAGTGTCACGTACCAAAAAGTTCACATCTCTTCTTTGGAACTCACTACAATTACAGTGAATAAATCTGATATAAGTGCCTCAAATTCAATATTATATGAAGAATTTCTACTTTGAAATGGGGTATTCGAAGTGGCCAGAAATAGAACTCAGCCCTATAAATTCAAGAATGAAATATATTTGTGAAGTCGAAATCCATAATGTTTAAGAACTGTAAGCATAGAACTTTGTTAAACTGCTGAAAGTTAATTGGCATCATCTGTAGATTAGCCAAAGAATGGCTGCTGAAAACTGTGGACGGCAAAAGACCTAGGGGCCGACCTAGGAGAAGATGGGCCAATCAACTTAAACAAGATCTGGAAGATAGAGGAGTGGTTTGGAGCCAAGTTCAAGAGGAAGAGTAGTACCAAAGTCGACATAGATGGAGAGCGCTCTTGCACCACACCCAGGAAACTGGAGACAATTGAATGATGATGATGTAGATTAGCCTAAACACTTTGTTTACTTGTAAAGCATCAATGTTATCTGAGTTGAAACACGAATGTTAGACATAGAAGTTTAGTCTCATCAGTTTTAATATGCCCAATAGAAATACTAACTAAAATTTGTCAATCTAATCTTTTACAAAGAAGGGTAAGATCTTAACTCCTACCTAGCAGATGCTACAAAGTGCAGAAAGAAATTTTTTTGCTTTGGATAAACTGCAGTATTTATCATCTATAAAACAATCGGACTTATTTTATAGTTAGCTAACAAAATGTAGTTTATTAATAAGATGATGAGATCCAAATAATTGTTCAAAAAGATAGTGATTAACTACCAATAAGCTTTGAGCACATTTGTTTAGTGCATATTTATTACAATCGATATGGATTTAAAGAGACTGTTTATTGGGATGTCTGGTCCTAAGATTCTCATGTATCAGCTGAGTTTCTACCAAAATTGGCTGAGAGGTCACTTGCTGAACAGTTATCTTTCATGAAAGCTCAGCTTTAGAAATTATCATAATTTATTGCACTTTAAAAGTGTAAGTGACTCCAGCTCATTGCCCTTAAGTTCTACATTTGGTTGTATTTAAACAGCATAATTTGGAATAATAAGAATTGAAAGAAAGAAACGAAAATGAAAATTTGCAAATCAATAGTATGACCAATATCAACTTTTTAGCTGCAATTTTGAAGTGATACAGCGAAACGAAAACTTTTAAGGAAAATTGCACAAATATCTGAGACAAAGTTAGGAGTAATAGAAGAATTTAAACTTAATCAGTCAACTGTTGGCTTAAAAAATAGAAATTTGAAGTGAAATGAAAGGATGGAAAACAAGATTTTTTCAAACTTTTTTAAGTTTGGATACCAAAAGGAATAAAAAAAGAAATGCAGGAAGATTGTGAATGAGATAGATTCTTTAAACATGAAATGAATGGATTGCAAAAAGCAACAGAGAAGCTTGCTTTATTTACTTCTATACAGAGAAGATTGTAGAATGAAGAATGACTGCAACTTATTTGTACAAAGCAGGTTCCCATCAGTAGAAGAATAAAGAATTTTGATTGCTCAGAATTACCTTTAGGTATGGGCATGTTTAGGGCATCATGCTGAACAGACAAAGCTATAAAAATTAGAAAAACATTTAAAACTTAATAATTTTAGTTAACATAAAAATATTTAGGACTGACAAAGATTCTGAATGTTTCACCGTATTTAGGCATAGTTACATAGGGACTATGATTCTTGCCTAGCCTTGCAGATGCTAGAAACAGCACTGCTGATTTCAAAAAATGAAGATAAGAAGTTGCTGAATGCTTAGAAAGCAAAGTAAGTAAGTAAACAAAATTTTAAAAAAATAACGTTTTCATTATACAAAAGTTCTTTCAGGATTATGACAGGAAAGAAAGAAAATGGCCAAACCACCTGAAATGGGAAAGGGAAAACTATTTAGAAGATTTTGGTAGAAAGTCTCCTTTCATTAAAACTGTCAGGTTGGAGAATGTATTGCAATTCCGCAGTGATAGTCATAGCATGTGTCTGTGTGAAGATTATGCAATTTTGGCAAATCACAGATATATCCAAGAGAGAAATTTCAATCTCTTGTATTAAAACATGATGAACTATGAACTTAGCATTAAACAAGGACAGATTGCATAATAATTCTATTAGAAATAAGTATGGATGATGAAAAATTAGTGAAATTGAAATCACAGGAAAATTATACCTCAGCTCCTCTTTGAAAGCGAAATTTGACGTTAGGCTACTGTAATCAGCTTTGCTGAACATTACTACTTATAAGTGCAAGTTGCGTCTCGTGGTTGAATTGAGAAACTATACAGTCATGAATTGAGACAGATAAGTGCTTCATTAACTGCTGGACACACATTATTGTTATTTTTTTTTTCAAACTACTATTACAGAAATGGTAAAACTTGTTCTTAGGAAAAACCAGTGGTTAAAAAAAAACTAAAATTGACGTGATTCTTTAATTTTTTAGAGATTATAGTCACTGTTTTAAAAATCAAGATTTTACAATAAATACAGTGTATGAAATTATAATAAAAAATTAGAATTATATTCGTCAGTTTTACGTATTATTTATCAGAAGAAAAAGAATTAGATTTTCGTTTTTTGTTTTTTTTAAAGATTCAATGGCAAAAGTTGTGAAGAATTTATGCTCTAAAAACAAAAAGTAAGAAAAAAAAAAAAACTTACTTGTCACCAGTGCAGCAGGAATCATGTACTTTCATAACTTATCCACCTAAGGTGAAAAGAAAAGAAAATGAAAGTATTCAAACAGATAAAGATTATATATCTTTAATATATAGATAATGATTGAAAATTGGTATCTTTGTGGTCTTAACTTTTTGTTTCTAAGTTTATCCTAATTTATTTATTTATTTTTATTTTTTTAAATTCAAAAAAATCTTTTAGAATTTTTTTTTCTCTAGTTCTGTGGCTCTTACATCAGCTAAGTTAAAAACTTAAACCACGCCTTTAAAGATGCTGTAGTTGTTAAGCATTGCTTAACAAAATTAAAATACTACATTTTAATAAATGTTCAAGTGGAATTCCCAAAGCCTAATAACTACTTCCCTAAGCAACAGATATCAAATTTTGAATAGCAATTGGATATTTTACTACGATTCCCATACTTCATCAAACAAGTAAATTACTGAATGCTTATAAAAGCATGGATTACCAGCAGATCATTTCCACCCATATTCCTTGTAAAGAGAAGTAATACTATTAATCCTAAAAAAAAAAAATTGTCAAACCATCATCTTCATCTTTTAAATGATTTCCTATTAGAAACTTGAGCAATGTAAATTGCAGTCAGAGAAAATAGGATGACTGTATATGGAAGATGGCAGCCCTTGGTATCACGAATCAGTATTGGATAATCAGGCCAAGATTACCTTTCAGTTAAGTACCCCTGACAGACAGGTTGTCTGGCACTAATGCCACTATAACAGCATGCGGCAAAAAAGTATATTCATTGGTTAAATGCTTTAAGCATGATGTGTTGGCAATCTCATCTAAATTGACGCTGCCAATAGGGCTGTGCAAGCAGGTGTGAACTGCACAACATCACAACACTGAGGAGGTCTTAACAATTGCCCTGTGGTTAAGACTAAATAAATAAAATTATAAAGGAGAGGAAAAAACACAAAGGCACATTGCAGTCACTGGTAACCTTGACATCCCAATATCCCAAATAAGGGATTTCTTTATCCGATTATTTATCTAGTCTTATCTAACTAGATTTATGTATCTAGTTATGTTTTTTAAATCTTGAAGAAAAACCAATGTAGATTTGTTAAGCATATCATTTCCAAGAATTTAGATGATTTCAACATTTATTAAATGTTGAAGATGATCTTCAGTCTCATCATATATTTATTTCACTGTTTTTGTTTTGCTCAAAAACACATTAGAATTAAATTAAATAAATTAGCGCATACAGAATGAATGATCTAGGCAGTAGTTGCCTGCTTAAAACTGCTACCAGAGGTATTAATATTACTATGAATATGGTCAAAAGAACGGCTGCCATATGATCGCTGCTTTTATAATCAGTGTGGTTGTGGAGTGCATGTGTTTTCTTAGCAGTAGTCCAATGGTTAGCGTTCCTGACTGCGAAGACAAAGGTCCTCAGTTCGAATCCCATGCAAGGCGGAAAAAAATAAAAATTTTATAATCTGAATCTCTCAGCAAGGGAAACTAATAATTAACAATTGCGCTGGACAGACAGAGAAATAAAAGATTTTAGTAATATAGATTCTACATTTATTCTTATTATTACAAATATTTTCATTTCTCCATTTTTTTTCTCTTTTATTGTACAGGAATTACAATTTTTGAATTTCATTGTTTTATATGTATATATATATATATATATATATATATATATACACATAAAATATGCATCAGAAATATATATTTTTTTTTTCATTTGTAAAAGATATACAGTTTTTCATCTAAAATTAAATGCAAAAATATATATAAACTTTAACATTGCAGGGCAATTCTGATTGCTTTAACAATATATTTTAACATTTTAATAAATCTCAAAAGTTTTCATTAGTTATGAACCACAAACAGCAGCAGCATAATTTTTATTTTGAATGTTTTCTAATTTCTGTTCAATTTCATTTATAGGTGAAGCATATGAATTGGAAGAAAATCATGTGCAAAATGAAGGAACGTGTCGAGCCTGGAGAGGACAAATGCATCGACTCATTTAGGAGGTTTGATTCATTTGAAGAAATTGCATTTGAAGTGCGACATGGACCAGGACGAGAATACCACATGGATATGGGTGAATTTTATAAGTATCTTGAAAAACATGAATCTGGGTATGTTTTCAAGAACTACTTTGGAGTGAATGGCAAGCCTGGAACTAAAGATTAATGTTAGCAACTTTATAATTAATGTAGTTTTTTTAGGAACTGCTTATTGTCTGATATCAGGGATTTCAGTAAAATCTGATAGCCTTTAAAAGTACAATATCCCACTTTGCCTTTTTTAGTTTTTATTAGTATTTTGGACTTTTTGAAACTAATGCATGTGAATTACTTTCACATGCAATTTAACTGCCCGATCTTTGTTATTTTCAAATGTGTTAAATGTTTATAAAATATTATTATATGTTACTATAGACTGTAAAGATATATTCCAATTGCTTGCACTTTAAACTTAGTATATTTTTTAGATAATTGTTTTATATTTGTAAAATGTGGAAGATTAATATAAATAAATTTAAACAAATGTGTGCAAAAAGCAGTATTGAACTAAACTTATTAAATAATTATTAAAAAGCACAACTCATCTGTCTAAATTGTAAATTAAGATATTTATCAAAGCTCTCTTTATGCCCTCACCCCCGAACTCCATGTGACAGTTAAGTGAAGGATGATAACTAATAGTTGAATGAAAATAGGAGGAATGGACGTGAATAAGAGGCAAACCTGTTTGCTTCATGCTTTCCTATATGTATTTTTTTTTTTTTTTTTTTGTAGTGATAAGATATTGTCTCCATTTTCAGATTAAAAAGAAATATCATTATACAATGCTCATGTTATGTGAGTCTTTAGATCTAAAATTAATAGACTCTTTACACTGTAAGTAGAATGAACTTTGATTTCCGCGATTACAGTCAGAATGTAACTGGTATCTTTGGTAACTCTTTAACATGACTGATTTCTGTGTTTTCAATTCTTTTATGATTTCCGTAGACCTTCTACTGATATTACGTGAGTACAAGTAGAATTGTAAATAATGAGATAACTTTGAGATTGGTCAATCTAATATTGTGTAGAAATGGTTAAAACCTAAAGTTTGAGGGAAATGGGCCGTTTTTTGACAGTCGCTATATTTCCACCTCCTTTATATAGGTTCATTCTAACCTTTATAAAAACATCTGAAATTTTTATATGGCAAAAAAAAAAAAAAAAAAAATATTCAAGCTATCATTACTTTACCGATATTGCACACATTTGAAATTTAGGATTATTTTGTACTTAACATTTAAAAATAGCAAGAATTGCTCATAAAAAATTTATTAAACATTTAAATACTATTTATGTTTTTTAAGAGTAGTGATGAATATTATAGTAAAGTTAAATTTTGATCATTAATTATCAGATATTTTTTTACTGTTTTAGCTGTTTAGTCAGTGAATGTAAAGTGATAATGATTTTCCATTAAAAAAGTTTAATGTAATTTTAGATAAGAAAAAGAAAACTTAATACTTTTGTTAGTAATGTCTTTCAGAATTTCATATCAGATATAGATGAAAGCTACTATTGTGAATAAGACAAAGTTGTATTTTCACACTGAATTAAGGAAAAAGTATTTTTTTAATTTAAAAATATTAATGTATTTAGGTATTTTTTTTTCCTTATTTTTTATTTCCTTGTTAAGGAGATTAATTCTATTGCAGTTAATATGGACTGCAGTGTAATGAAGTAAAAGTGTTTTTAAGTTCTTCATCCTTAATCATTTTAGTACTTTAGATTAAAGACTAGAAATATTATTTTTCATTTTCCCAGAAAAGCTGAGAAAAAAAAATAAATAAAAAGACAATACTTTTTTTACTTAATGAACAAAACAAGGAAAATAATTTAGCTATTCTAAAAATTAAAAAGTAAAAAAATAAAAATAATTTCTACAATGTAATTTTAGGTAGCAACAGAATGGAGCAGCAGAAAAGTACTGCTCATATATTTGATTTTTAAAAGTGTAATGTGAAACACAAAAAAAAAAAAAAATTATTACTTCTTTTAGTAATTAATAATGTTGACTCCTTTAATCTGGTATTTGAAAAAGAAAACCAAAAACTATTGCGTTTCTTTTAATTCAAATAACTATATTTAATCAGTAAGTTTGTAAGAAAGAAAAGGGTTTTTTACTTGTTATAAGAGAATATAAAGAACATTAAGTTATCTGAAGATTTAAAGAAGTTTTTTTATTATTATTATTGTTAAAGACATAATCATTTAATAATGAATAATAATAACAATGAATGAATTTTCTGAGTAGTCTGTAATTAAATATAATAAAGCCTATTTAGCATAAATTATCCATTTATACAATTAAAAAAGCTGCAGAAGTATTTATTATAGGTTCCCAAAATTTAAAGACTGTTCTACATCACATTTTCCCCTCATTTATCTATAGTATTTACTGAATTTCCTGAACTTAAATAGCAACAATAAATGCTACATTCTTAGCCTACACAATAACTGCAATTACTAATCCTGCAATTACACCACTAGGATTATAGACAGCTTTTTAGGACTTAAAGATTTAGATGCTAATAATAATCTCTTAAATTTCTGCTTTTCTTAAAAGACTAGAACATCAGCAAAAGTCTTTTGCATAAGAAAAAAAAAAAAATAATGCTGATAATTAGTGTATCTGTTATTTAAAAATGAAATGCTTAATAGTTACTGTAACATTAAATATAAATCAATGAACTATGCAGTAATGTATCAAAGTAACATCAGAATTTTTGTTTAAAATGTCCAGATGTTATAAAAAAAAAAAATCATATCTAAATTCAAGTATCGGGTGACTGAAAAACATATGCAGATTCTGTTTGTTATAAAATTTTCTTCATTATATTCAGAATTCTTTGAATCCCTCAAATAAGAAACTTGTAATCCGAGAGAAAATGACTATGTTCAGAAATCTTACAAATTCAAAAGAAAGAATTTATAACACATTTTCAGTTTTAGTATGTTTAGAACTGAAAAAGAGATAAAAAAACAAAACGCAGTCTACCATTTAAAATAGTTCATAAAATAACATTAAGTTTAAAAAAAAAAGAAAACAACATCGATTTAATTTGTAGTGAGGAAAACTCGATGTTGGTTTCAGCGAGTTCACTAAGTACAGCCTTAATCACAATCATAGAGTTTAAAACCACGTTTTTCCTATCATAACTGAACTACATATGTAAAAAATAATAATTCCCTTTCAGTTTTTTAGAATAACATTTCCTATCCAAAACAATTTGTAGTGTTATGTCGTTTTCATAATCAGAAATTTGTATTACCCAAAAAGGCCTAATTATTTACTTATTTTTAATAATGTGTTGTATTTTTTATATACAGATATTTACAAATTCGAACTGTAGACAAACAGGAACATAAATGTTTAAATAATACTGTATTTTTTATAATAGGAATGTAATATTCTTGTATTACAAAATTGTCAGTGAGTGTAACATTGAAGATTTTTAAATGTGTTTCCATTTTGTCATTAAGTAGTTATGAGAATAATGGGTTGAGTAGTGATGTCACTTAAATGTGTCTTTAACGCAAATTGAAAATTTTGGAATGATTTGATTTTGAGTTTTAATGCTGGGCAAAGCAAATGACAATGAAATGTCAACAAGACAGTTGATGACTATTGTTTTGACAAACTGTTCATTTATGTTTGCGGTTATTTAACCTTTACTTACGCATGCACAACAATCTCGCAGTTTTTAATAATTGACAATAATTATTACATTTAAAATTTTAAATAGACATTCTATCTAATTTACTAATGGGTTTCCCTTATGTATTTTTTTTTTGTTAGAAACTTAATACAGTATAACTCACACCAATAATGATTTATAAGTTAATTTAATAGAAGAATGAAGTGAAAATTGAAAACAATTAAATTTTAGACATTACTTTGCAGTTTTCCTAGTCTGTTATTTAATTATATTTTGAAATTTTGTTAAAGGCACTGAAGAATACTGTATCTCATCAGATGAAATGTTTTTTAAATAAGCTGAACATACAATATCTTGGGGAAATTGTTATTAATTATATGCTAATAATCTAAATTTTATTTATCTATTAAAAAAAAAGAAAGATTTTTTATGATTTTAATGCTGTTCATACTATTTTCAAAGAAGCTTTATTTTAGCTTCAAAATAAATATTAATATTAAAAAATAAATATTTTGGCTTTACTTTTTAAGTTAATCATGCTAATATTAATTTGGTGCGCATTGCAATTTTGAAATTAAGAATACCGTACAGATTGAAATATAGGAATCATTTCAAAATATATTACAGCTGAATTAGTTATTTTGTGAAATGATTAAAATAATGATTTACATCTTTATCCCAAATTTTGGAGTTGTAGGCCTAATTCAAATATTTCAAATACATTTATGTATTCATTTAGACCTGCAAAAGATATTTTTGAACTAATTTTAGTAATTTTAAAATTGAAAAAAATATGTCTTAAAATTGTTTTTTGAGTCATTGCTTTCTGGTATTACTACTATGAAATTCCCTACAATATATTTTCTATTGAATAGCTTTCCTAAATGTAAGATACTTTTTATTGAAAAGAAAAAAGACATGTACTTATTCTACTGTAATTTATATTTATTGTGATATGACCTTGCTTTCATCTCAGTTTATGTTTCATAAGACATCAATCCCACATGTTTCAGATACTTTTGATTCAATGAATTTCATGGGAGGTTTTGGTAAAATAGTAATTACCAACTCACATTTGCGAAGTATTGATGAAAGGAATATTAATTGTTTAGAATACTTATCTTCTTAGAGCAACAAGAAAATGTATTATCTTAGCTAACATATTTGAGAAATTTTCTGTTATGTAAAAACTTTTGATAAAAGCAAAAAAATTATGGCAGGAGGTCACATTGCTCTTGGTTGTTCTAAAACATACAGAGATCTCTTTGACAGTTTGTTCTAGAACTTGATAAAAAATATTCCCATGCTATCTTTGCCTTTGGCATTTGTTTAATTTTTCTATGACTGTATCATTTTGATATTTCTGTATGAAGTCTGTCCATTTATTCAGTTTGTTCAGTGATCAGATATCAATGATTTGAGATAAATTTGAGGTTTTTGATTTGGTAACCCTTTTGTTTATTTGCAATTTGAAGTGTTTTTTAACATTTACTCCTCTGAATTAAAGCAGCAGTGATTCTCATTAAGAAACTTCTAATCCTAAAAGAATAAAATGCTAACACTCGTTAGCAGAAAAACATCAACTTTAAAAAAAATAACCTAAAGAAACGTTGCATATTTTTTTTTTCCCTCTTTAAAAAAAAAGGGGGGGGGGTAATGTTTTGATATTTTATAAATGGCTAAAATTAAAAACTAACTTTACTTTTATATTACACTGAACGTAATAACTGAAAAGATAAAGACAAATTACAGTATTTTGTTGCTATTTAATTCTAGTTTTGAAGCAAACAATTACAATTGTTTAGTTTATAATTTAAGTATTTTTTTTTTTTTTTTTTAAATAATTGCCGGAGCCTAGATTTTTATTGAATGCTGTCTGGACAGTATTCTATCCACTGCTTCAACTTCAGTGCATGTCAGAAATGATCATAACCTCTTCCTTATCATTTTATTCATTTTCACTCCAGTAGCAAACGTAATCCTCTTTTTTTTCTACATTCTCTTTTTTTTTAGACATTAGTATTATCTAATAAAGTTCAGTTAAGTGTACAGTGTATTAGACAACTTAAGTTTAAAAACTAATTCTATTAGTCAAATAATCTTTGTAATTGGGCAACGTTAAAAGATTTTTATTTTCTTATGGAGCTATTTTGGAATAAAAAAAAAAAAAATGCATTTTAGGTCCAAAAGTATCTTAAGTGGTAATCACGTTTTTTTCGTCTCTCCCATCTCAGCATTTTTTACCCCTATCTCTTTTTGAGTCTAATGCTTGTTTTGCTATCTTTGGCATTTCTATTTGATGTAAATCATCACATCACTTTGCTAATTTTTTCTTGAATTTTAGCAATATCTACAAATTGTTTATTTTAGTTTTCATTTCATCAAGAATTCAGTGTCTTGATGAAAAAAGGCATGCCGCTTTCTCTCATACACTTTATTTTTTCCACTCCAAAAGAGGATGAATTTGTTAAAAAAAACCAATCTGTTAGTCTGATTCTATTACATAATAACAACCATTAAATACTGATCTCAAAGTTGTTGTTTTTTTGTTGAAGGAAAAAGTTTTTCTATTCATTTAAGTAATTCAATTTTGCAATTCTTGTAACTCTTTCCAAATGTACGGCCAAGATTTTTTCGATTACTTTTATAAAACAGTATTTTTATAACATTTAACTAATTGCGGGTAATATTGAATGCTTAATTATAAAATTATTTTTGATAAGGAGTATTTTAGATGAGTTATACTGTGTTATTCCTGTCTTACCATTCCAAAATTAATGTTCTTTGTATGAGGTTTATGCCATATATCCATTGCTTTAGCCTTTTTTTTTTTTTTAATAAATATTACATAGCAATTCTAGCAGAATTTCTATCTTTATTTTGGTTTCATATGGAAAATTTTTGAATGTGTAAAACTTTTATGAAAATTATATTTTCTAATATATTGAATGTTTTATAAAAGTACTATTTTTAAAGTTTAAAATATCTATTTAGTGGTGGTTCCCAACAGTTACTTTGCATAAAATTTATAAAAGCTAGGTATTTTCAGATGTATATTCTCACAGTAACTAAAAAATGAAGAATCTCATTCCTATCTCTTTTGTACTACTTTTAATAAAAATAATTTTCAGCAATGTAAGTATTCTAATTTGTATTTATTTGTCATTATGAATGAGACAATTTACGCTTGTTATCACTATGATTTAATATAAACTATAAAATATTGCAAAGAACAAAATAAATAGGAAAGATACGGCTCGCAAATCTAGCCAAGGCTTATAGTAAGCAATTTTGTCAGGATTTTTTCATTCCAGTGTCCTTTAATTTTTATTGGTATTCATTTACTATTTAGAAATATTGATAGTTTAATTAAAATAAATCATTTCAACTCCTTTTAATCTTACTTCTGTAAACTCAGAAATACTTACTGATTTCTGTATTTAGGGGATATTTTACTCCAAAAGCTTTTTACTTTTTCTGAGATCTACAGTCTCCGTATTAGATGTGAGTACTGTTGAAATAGGAATAACACAACACATCAACTCAAATAAAGGATAAAAATTTGTTCTTTGTGATTTTTTTTTTCTAATGTCCCTTTTAATTCAAAGCAGACGACTTATTTCAAGAAAACTTACTGTAAGAATGAATGTTCATGAAAGCAGTTGGGAATCACTATTGTAGAGGTCCACTGAATGTATTAAATGTAATTGTGTGTAATGTAACAATGTATTTAAAACAGCAGATGCAAGATATAATCTTCAGAATACAATATTTTGACAGTGACATAAGAGCAGCTACTGGATACACTTACCGAATTTTCAAATGTTAAAGTCCGCCAAAC
>JAFIDM010014012.1:17470445-17520873 GCA_023159025.1 Thereuonema tuberculata | reverse complement strand
TCGAGGCTCGAAAAAACCGTCTCTCGACGGAGAAACTAGTCGCTCTTTGTATCACTTTCATTTTTGTATAAATTATTTTTGTTAACTTAATCAGGTGTATGGCTATATCAATGGTGTTAAAGTTCTTCTTATAATCTTTTAAATAAAAATACTCTAGTACGCATAAGTGAAGTAAATTTCACGTCCCTTTTACCGGACAAGAAAATAATTGGTTATTTCCAGTAATTGGTAATTTCATTGGCTCAATCTATAAGAAATTACCAATCAGCTTCTTGTTCCGTACAAGGGGCGTGAAATCTGGGAACCCTTGTTTCAAAATTATGATGAAAACATTCGGAACCAATAAATTTTTAGTTTTTTTGTATTGTCATTCGAGTGAAAACAGTGATTTTTTAAGACACATTATTTAATGCCTACATGCGACTAAATGGGATTCCTATCTACTTAGCATTTCGAACGCAAAGGGCCCCCCCCCCCCCCCCCAGAAAAATTCCCTAGTTACGCTTATGCAGACCACACTCAAGACTGTATACCCGCGAGAAGTCACAAAATTCACTGGACTGTCTCTCTCATCCACCCTGCAGCCCTGATCTCTCACCTTCGGACCTTCCTGCGGGAAGCCATATGGCAACGATCAGGGAGTTCTTGACACAAATAAGAAGTTGGCTGAGACACAGACTAGTAGAGTGGTACCATCAAGGCATACAAGCTCTGACATCTCGCTGGCGTAAGGCCTTAGACTTGAACAGAGATTAAGTTGAAAAATTGTTTTTTGTAGCTAAGAATTGAGGAACAATGTGATGTATTTAAAACTGTAATAAAAAAAATCTACTTTGAGAAAAAAAAAATGTGTTGCATTACTTATTGAACGACTCTCGTATATGTTTAAACAAATATACAGAATATTTTTTCGATTAAATATGAAATTTTAATGCTCAAATCATTTATTGATTCGCTTTTAAATTATGGTTTATATTGTTGGATAAATTTAAACAATACGAATATAAATAAGATAAATAGAATATTGAATAAAATCATTAATTTAACACTCTTACTGACCAAAAAAAAAAATGAAATCAAAATTAAGTGCAAAATTTTAATGCCTAGAGAAAGACTAATGTACCTTTTAATAATAAAAAATTTCTACGAATTAAAAAAAAAACATATAACAATAGTAATAAAGAAAATAATTCCAAGAAATAATATAATATAAATGAAAATCCCCAAAACAATTTTGGTATTAGAAATCCAAAACGAATTTACAAAAAATATGTGTACAAATCGAAGAAAATTTAAAGGAGAGTCAAATATTCAAAAGTATGTGAATTAAAAAATATAATAATACATAAAATTATTTCTGGTAAAATCACATGGAAAACCTTTTTTATATTGTTTTTTTAAGGTATAAACAAAAGCTTTATAGGTACTATAGTTTCTATATGTTCTAGCTCTCATAACTTTAAATTATAACTGCCTACCCTACTGTATTATATATACAGTAAACTCCCGATTATCCGCGAAATTGGATGGCGCGGCAACCACGGATAAGCGAATTCCGCGGATAATCCGAAATAGGATGAAAAAGTATGAAAATCAACACAAAAATGCTTTTAACATGTTTTATTTACATTAAAATGGCAAAACATACAGTTACAGAACATACATTATAAACAGTTATTTTATTTTAAATTATTTATTTATTTTTAAATTTTATTATTGCGGCAAGGCCCTCCCGTAATTTAGTGTAACCTGCCGGCCTAAGCTCTGCCCACAAGGTCGTTCTTTAAATTGTTTGTCTATAATTGTCTTCACTTATTTTGTTAGCCTCTTCAATTGTTTATCTTATTCTAGATTTAAAAAAAAAATTAATTCCGTAATTTATTGTACAGGAAAAAAAAAAATGGAAACAGGAGAGTTCTGTGGATAATCGGGAGTTTACTGTATTTTTTGTACATTTTTTTATAATTTTCTGTATAATCTTAATAAATAACTAAATAACTTTTTCAATGTCTTGTTAGATTATTGTTTTCTTACTTGTTAATAGCAAAGTCTAACTTGCGAATTGTTATAACTCCGTATCCATTATCCTTTTTTTTTTTTTGCAATTTACATAATCTTCACAATTATATTGTTACATACTTTTTATCTCTATTCTATTGTATAAATAATTATTACCTTAATATAACAATAATAATTCTGGTTTCTGTATAACTAACGTAAAAATATTAACCTACAGACAGAATCTTATTCTTTTATAAGAAATTCATCCGGGTACTACGATATTATATTTATTGCATAGTTTTGAAGTAAGATTTCTTTTAACAAGGCAATAAATCAGTGCATCATAAACTCTGCATAATTTTAACGGAAGATTTAAAACTGGCTGATAAAAAGGCATTCTTAACTGAAAATGAACCTTTAAAGAAATAAGATCCACATACCACAGAAACGAACCTATGTTGATCCAGATAAATTGCAACGCGATCAAAAGCCAAATTGGATTTAAAAACTGAAACATCAAGAAAAATTAAGAGAAACGATGTTTCGACAGTAGTCTGCTTTGACAGTAGTCAAAAATCATCTAAAGAAAGAATAGGGGAAAAAAAAAATCATTGTTTTTCTGCTATGTGCCCACTTTTTACAGATTGGTTAGGATTTTAATGATGTTTCACTCTTCATCGATCTTGTACTCTTTCAAGCGCATCCCATATGAGGACACCTCAGTATATAACCCTCCATACATTTGGTATGGGCCTATACTGAAATTATTATTTTCAGACGAAGATCTGATGATTAATAAAGATTATTTATTTACAACTTTGTAACAAACTTTATTAGTTCTGAAACAAATGTGTCAAAATTTCTATGAAATGTCAACAAAAAATATTTGAGCTATTAAATGGTTCACAAGTTAGCTTTCTTCCACATGGTTTACTTCCTTTAACTGTCTTCCACTTTGGCTTTTAAATACATTCTCAAAACAAAAGCGAAACAAAACAGCAAACATGAAGTTATATCGATTTTCTGACAAGACATAATTCATATTGTAATGCATCTTAATTTTGCGCGTGCTTTTTATTTTTATTAAACGGAATTTAGATGACTCAACTAACTAAACGGATTAATTAATTTTCAGTAAACAATAAATTTGAAGGAGGATCGTTTATATTCGGCAGATTGTGTAATTTACAATATGGAGGATTGTTCTTTGTATTGCTATCACAATTTAAAAAAAGACAGAGAAATAAGCAAAACAGTTCTCTCAGGAAATTCTTTTTACGTTTAGGTCTAAGTGTACAATTTTGGACAATCTGAATTGTCCTCACAGGACTGAAATGTATTGTTCAATATTAAAAAAAAAAAAATATGAACGAAGTTCTTCATAATATTTTTCTTCTATTATTAAGAATTAAATAACAATTAAACTAAAACTTAAGTCTTACCAATTGTTTATAATTTTATGACTCGAATAAGTCAAAATTCAATTTGCCTTGAAATCCTCACTGCTTTATAAGAATTTTTTTTATTCATTCGAAAGCACTTTTTTGTTGTTTTTGAGCAACTGAAATCGAACGTGAAAATGCCATTAAGGAGTTCAAAATGTAATCTCACAATTTGAAACGCAGATTCATTCCTAGAGTTTTCTCATTAATTTGCGAACTCACAAAAGACACATTCTTAGAAATATAAGATTTTACTCACGAATTGTATGAATATGGGATGAATGGGTTGTTTTAAATAGTTTTAATTAATTACAAATTATTCTTAATCGTGTGTTTGATATGCAAGTGGCTAGAAAAGTAAATTCTTGGAAGAATTAAAAAAAAAAAGCCGAAGTCCCAATCTTATTTATTAAATAAAACAAAACAAAAACAACAATACATAATTTAAAATATATTAAATTTCTCGAAACCTATACAAAACCTCTCTTATTTTAACAAAAATATAAATAAAAAAAATACATACATTACCCTTCACCCCTCGGAATTTAACCCAAACCATGACGTAAGTCAAACCAAAGCAATCACAGATGATTTTAAATGGGAAAAATAAAATATACGTATAATCCTTAAGAATCAACTTATTATATTCCCAACATTATTTCAAGCTTTAGTTTTAAACCCTATTAGCCATACAGAAGTATATGATGTTGCCTGTTTAGTAAGGTTCTAATTTGCATATGAATTAGGTTACATATAGGAGACTAACAGCATATCTTCTATTGCTGTTCAACACCAGTGTAGGCTGGACAATGATCGGTTCAATCAGGCAATTTGGTTTACTTTTCTTTATTATCGGACTTTCTTCATTAGTTGGAGCCAAACAAAGTAACAAAGATGAAGAGCTATTCCGAGGTAGGACTTTATTTTTTCGTTATTATTAATATTGTTTAATCCTAGATACTTATATTTAATTTTTAATTTTCAAAACAGAAGGAACCATTATTAAAAAATGGCGACCGAGTACATTATAATCTTATTAGTTTATTTTTCGTTAAAGTCCCATTTATATGATAGTCTACATAATAAAATTAAGAATTTAATAATTTTGTTTCGTAAAACGTGGTAACACTGTTAAAAATATCAATGTGTTTAAAAAAAAAAAAAAAAAACCCCCCCCCCCAATACACACTTTGCCTGACCCTAAATTTGTTTATAGGTTTTTAGTCTATTACCATTCCCAAAGATTAAGAAATATTTCTTAAACTGAAAAAAAAAAAAATGAAATGGTAAATACAAAATTCTTTAATATCTAAAATTATCTGGTTTAAAATAAAAGGCACATTCTTTTGTAACTGGCAAATATTTATTCTGTTAATAATCTAGGTAGTTCCGTACATAAAATATATAATATTTAATGCTGTAGCCTATAATTTTGAAACTGCTCGACGTATGTGAAAGTAGGTTAGCAAAGCTAATAAAACATTAATTGGGTCATTCGATAAATTTGGAAAGAAATTATGGATATAATAATTAAAGAAAAAGGTTATATAAAAATAAAATGGCAATACTGCATCTGAAACAAGAGACTAATACCAGCAAAAGAGGGGTAGAGGTTAGTGGCGCGTCAGTTGAGTTGCACCAGAATTTTAAGAATAAGTGTTCAGTTCGACTTCTCCAAAATTTGCGGGTTAAAAATAATAATCGTACCATATAAGACTTCAGATTCACGATTCTCAATATTACAAAACAGAAAATTTTTAAAAAGCGCTAAACCTAAAGATACTGCAACGTCCTAAAGTTAAAGAAGAATATAAACTCCTCCATACATCACATAAGTATTTAAAATATTTATTAAATACTAAAATAAAAGACAAATTTTCAGGAATTATACATCTTCCTTTTTTCAAGTCAAAAATTAGAATAAAGTAACAAACAAACAAACAAAGAATAGGTTGAACAGCATATTAAAATAAAGGCACGGAATATCAACAAATTTAATTGTTGTTACAATGGTAAAATAGTATAAAAGGATGTCAATTATTAACAATGAATGATTAATTATTAGTTTTTGTTAATAATTGACATCCTTTTATACTATTTTACCATTGTAACAACAATTAAATTTGTTGATATTCCGTGCCTTTATTTTAATATGCCGTTCAACCTATTTGTTTGTTTGTTTGTTACTTTATTCTAATTTTTGACTTGAAAAAGATGTATACTTCCTGAAAATTTATCTTTTATTTTAGTATTTAATAAATATTTTAAATACTTATGTGATGTATGGAGGAGTTTATATTTATCTAATACTTTCGAAATGGAGAGAAAGAAGATCGTTGAAGAATTAAAGAAGAATAGTTTCATATGCAAAACGATAACGTTCGCTTCAGATAAGTCTCGCCAGAAACTTATAAAAGATTTTTTGTGCTTCGTTTACTGTAATATTTGGTAAAACTTGCCAATTCAAATCCCGAACTGTAAATAAAAGGCTTGGTTATTATATAGAACGCCGAATCACTATAATATTCGTTATTTTGAAACAAACTGTTCCGAAATAAGGAATTAAATATTGTTCCAATGGAAAACTGTGGTGGGTTCTTTGTTTTAGTAGTTTTACGAAAAATTGAGATTTAAATACTCTGGCAGGAGTTGCGGATGAACACAAAATGGCGGTAAAGGAATAATAAAATCGAGGGTCATTGAGAATACTTTCGAAATAACTCATTCCGAAATATCTCAATTGTTGGAGGTTTCCACTCCCACACCTCTCCTGAACCAACAGAAGCTCTTGGCCATGATAACTAATTCCTCTCAAACAGAAAAGATGACGCGTGAAAAAAAATGAATTTCGATAGAGCGTCATACACCCATATTTTTTGGTCTCTGCCATGTATTACAGTGAAGCGCAGAACTTCGCAATGATTCCATCTCAATCTCCCAATTTTCTTAAAAACTACGAAAAATAACCATGGTTTTCCATCGGTAGGATATTAAGCACATGATATGGAATCTTTCGTTGCAGAATAACGAGAATTTGTCTTAATATCAGTGGTTTGGTGTTCTTCATAACCAAAGGTTTTGAGTTAATTTTAATCGAGAATAAAGTAATAGATTTTAAGGCAGTAAATATGAACATCAATATAAAAACAGTGGAAGAACACAAATATTTCGGTTCTATAGACATAAAGATGGGACTTTGTCAAAGGGAGACTTTACAAAAGAACTGCAGAAGAACCATTTAATGCTTAACTCTGCTCTGTAGTAGCAATATCCTCAAAGAACGAAGGAAGTAATTTTTAATACATTGGTTCAGAGTATTTTAATTTATGGTGTAGAAACATGGTCTAGAAGTAAACTTCACCAAGACAGACTTCTATCTACGAAATGGATTTCTGAGGGAGAGCAGCAAGAGAAAAAAAAATGGAGTAAAGCAGACCATTGAAGTAAAACTGCTTAGGTGGTTCGCCATGTGATGAGAATGACTCCCTGATAGTTATGAATTGGGATGCAGGTGGAAAAGAGGCAGACCAAAACAGACTTGGTTAGACCACATAAATGCTAGCCTCGCCTACCATAATTTATCTGTTGCCATGGTCTTGGACACAAAGCAATGGAAGGATGTTTTGGATAAAAAAAAAAAAATATCGATTGAGGATGCCCACTAACACGTGGAAAAATCCTGAGATAATGAAATATGGACTTCAATATATTTTTTTTTCCATTCCAGTTAGTGTATAGAGTATTTATTGTTAGCAATATAATCATTGAAGTAAAATAAAAAAAAAAAATCAAAGCTTAAATTAATTCTTAATCTACTTTCAAAACAATTCAGTGTTGAATTTCCACTATAGATTTGTCCAAAGTCAGGAAATCCTCAAATCGTCAAGGTTTTGAACATAACTCAAACCCTCAATTTAATCTTCAAATGTACGAGCTTACAGATACGAAGAAAAATGAAAGTCAACACTTCAGTTTAGATTCACTGCAACATCATAAAATGGTAGATGGAAATAAGGGAAAACTTAAATCAGGAGAGGGTTCTTGGAATACTACACTTGTCACTGGATTATGGAATTGTTAACTTTCCAAAGTTTTCCTTAAACCAGTGTTTCTAAAAGGAAAGTCTCTACAGCTGAGGAATCTATACTTTTAATACATTTTCTGTACTTTTTTATCTATACTTTTTCGAAACTAAATTCATGTTTTTTTTTAATAATTTTATTATTCCAAATAAAGTTAAGGAACAGTTCATGAAAGTTCTAAACAAAGTAACGAAGGACGCAGCTTTAATGCTCGAGGGAAAATTGACTACTTTGGAAAAGGATCTGGAAAAAGCAACAGCTTCCAGTCGAAGAAAAAGATCGACTTTGGAAAAGCCAGGTAAAAGTTTGATTTTTTATTTTAAAGAAGTTTTAAATTTAAAGAGAAAATTTTTCAGTTAGCTTTCTGACCCGAGTCGGGCATAAGTATTTAGAAATGACTTGAACATCATTCTTTACTTAGATATAAAATTTAAAAATCGATCAATTCATTGGAAATAGAGAAATATTAAATATTTAGAGGTTCTTGTTAAATTGTTCTTAGAAATTGTTTAGTTTTATATTTTTGAAAGAGTTCCATTTTAATTTTCTCTTAACTGAAGTGAAAAATGGAAATATTAGCAAAAATGTAAATGTAAAATACTAGTTCAACTTTGTTACTGATAATTCAAAACTATTTTAAGATAACAGTATTTTGCATCATTCAGTCGGAGTTCATTCTTCTGTGCTCCTGTAAAGCTATGAGCATTGACATGGTTTTCGTTTAATAAGCTGTTTGTAATGAGAAATAAGTTCATGAAAAAATACGTATTAAAAAACAAAATAATCTGGATTTTAAGTTCCTTCGAACAATAATTTTAAAATTAGTGTCCATGATCAATTTTGTTAAAAATGGTTTCCTAAATGTTCGTGACCTTGTTACAAAAGCATTTATAGTTTGGCCAGAGTCTGTAGAATTAGTTACGATATATTGGTAATCCATGAATTGTATTTGTATCTTCGCGAAGGGAAATCGTGGTTTGCCTTTTGCCAGTAACATTAAGATGATTCATAAAATTTGAAAAACTTCTAAACTTTAAAGTTTCTGATAACAGAGCGTTGATTCTCAAAACTAACCTGCGTTGGCTTAAAAAAAAAAAAAAAAAAAAAAACTAATTTTATATAAATAATTATGCATTTCTAACCTTGGCAAATCCGTATTTATGAAAAGTTTATACGTTGTGGGATGTCTCCCATTTTCATGAGCGTTCTATTAGGATAAATTCCGTAATTACGGAATTTAAAAAGCGATTGAGAGAATATTCAAATAGAGTAATGCAGATGTTAAATCAAGGCTAAACTTTCATAGTAACTGCGGACGAATCTTGGCTCGCATTAGGACCTCCGAAGGGAGGATCGTTTATACTAACAGTTTGATCTATTTCACGAATTAAAATTGTTATCAACGACAGAACACAAATGTTTGACTTGTTAAAATAGAAAAGCATAAAAAGGATTGTTGGTCGGTAGCAATATAGATCCGTTACTTAATTGTTCAATCTAGTCCATCAAAACTGAGCAGACTATATGTCAAACTGAAATCCTCGGATTTCTTTTTTCCCCTCTCATTCAAAAATGTATCTGATTTAATTATCAAATTATACTATTTTTACTCTCGAATTTCTATAAACATTTGGAATAAGTGTATCTTGATTTTGAATTTTTTTATTTTTTTTTTTTTCCTTTTTAATTTATCTAAAGCCTAGAGAACTCTATTAGAATTTGTCCTAATTTTGTCCCCGATAATACGAAATTTCAGTTTCTTTGGTAAATGTTTTACTAATGTAGCAAACTGAATCAAAATCCGGTTTAGATACTAAATTTCCTCTAGTTTTAGTGGTGGACTAAGAGTTAAATAAATCGACCGCCTTTGATGGCTTCACTGCAGAACTTTTGAAAACTGCAACCATAATGTTCTCAATCTTCACTATTTTAAATTCTCCAAATATCGACTATTAGTGGGTTAACGGTTGAGGCAGTGTAGTTGCTTATAATATAGTTGCTTATAAAGTTTTCAATATAGTAATTTGGCAATGATTGAGGTTGTCAATTCTAATTCAATTTTAAGTCATTTCAGAGTTGGTACTTCCGAAAACCCTTGATGAGACGGCCAGACTTCAATCTCCATCGGATCTGGCTGATGTGACCTTCGTTCAGACATCAAAGAATGCTTATCTAATAGGAGCAGCTATCAAGGACAGTCGTCGACCAGAAAAAGCACTATGCCCCATCTGGATTTGGAATGCACAGCTAAAGCAGTTCCAGATTCTGACGACAGTCCCGGTAAGAAGTTCTATACCCACAAAACTTTTTTCCCGAAAAGCGAAATCTAGTCTTTAAAATTGGCGTCTAAAACATCGATATTAAAAAAAATAAACCAAAAAAACCATGTATATGAATGTATTTAAATATTTCTCTTAATACAATCTAATTTATTAATCTATTTTAATTTAAGATCAAGGTGAAAACATATTTGATTTCTTAATTATTCATATTCAATATGTAAGGATTATTGGAAGTTTCCAAACATTCTACACTGCAGGAAGTATAGAGGAAGTATTATTGCCAGATGTTGTATAAAGCTGCTGTCAGACCATAAATTTGTTTTTCCCTTAAGGAATATTCTCTTCAATAAAGAAAGAATTCATGTAAAATAATACATGAATTTATTTCTATTTGAATTGTCTAAGCATCAATAAATGGTAAGAGTGTAGTCAAAACTACTTCGCACCAGGTACGAAATAGTTGCTTCAGAGCTCCATTCTTCCAAAATTTATTGCTTTCGGAGAGCAGTAACTATTTTCTATAAAACATAAAGAACTAAGTATTAACAAATTCCATTCCAATTATAAGTTCCAGTTTCATTCTTTACAAGGGTGTGCGGTTGCGGTTTTTGTTTTTTAATCGTACCTTTATAAAATTGTAATGGGAAAATCTAGATACCTGAAATTTCACTGTTGAAAAAGCCATTGTGCATCAATTGTGGAGTTTTATTAACCCTTTATAGAATGGACCTACATTTGCTGTTTAGTTAAGTTTATATTAAGAAAAATAAAAAAAAATAAAATCAAGACTTAAAATTTCTAAATATTATACTGTAATGTGACATATTGGTAATTTAATAATCATCTTTGAAAAATGAAGACTTATATCGTCTATACATTAGTTTAATGCAAATTTTAATTTGAAGCGGTAATTTCACATGAATTCCAACATTTAAAACTTTCCCTATTTTTTTTTTTTAAATTTCAATCGTTAATTTTTTTGTTTTGTGATTTCTTTCAAAAATCCTCTAAATCTAAACTTTTCTTTTTAGGTGATCAATGCTGTCAGTGTAGAAGCTTTTGTAATAAATGATGAGGCCTATTTCACATTTGCACTGAATACAAGAAAAGATTTCAAGGATATTGTAATCAGAAATTCCAAAATATACAAGATCCTTGATGACGGAAAAATTGTTACAACGCAGGTCTGTATTTTCTAAAGGCTAATAATTTAAATAGTAAATTTTGTATTTTCAGAAAAAAAAAAAATCCCTGCCCAAGATATAAATTTTAAAATACGGAAAATAAGGTGCTTACAACAAAGTATCCTGATATTTTAAGCCCCCCCCCCCCCCCCCCCCCGGGGTCCTTCAGATAAATTGCATTTATCAACAAAAGCAGATTCGATAATTTTTTCTCAAGTTCTAATTCATTTCATAATAAAATATATGGTGGATGTGTATGAAGCTGCTTTTCCTTAAGACAAAAACTTAAGATAATTCTTCACTGAATAAAAAAAATTGCACTAACAGATTTCAAAGTCTGGCATATGTACTGACCAAATCCTTTAATCCTTAATTTAATCCTTAATTTTTTTGTTTCCTCAGGTAAATCCAACTGTAGGTGCTACACAATGGAAGAGCTTTAAAATCGATGGACAAACATTCCTTGCTTCTGGAAGTTACTTGGAACTTAGACCCCCACAGGATAGCAAAGACTTCTCCCGCTCAATTCCAAAAGGTGAACAACGAAATTATAATCTGTATGTGTATAGGAAGGAGACCATAATGCTGAAGTTTATTGTGTAATCAGTCATTGTATTGCCTAATTTAAATAAACCAGAAATGATTAGAGATAAATAAGTAGGTGAATTACAAAAGAACCCTGGTGAGTCTTGTAGTGAAAATAAGGTGAATAAGTTATGCACTCTTAAAGAAAAATCTTGAAGTATTGATCAGATTCTTTACAATAAATATAAACTATTTCCCGGGCTTGCTAAAAATTTCTTCAAGCTTTAATTGCTTTAAAGCCTTAGTAATATAAATAATTCAATTTTTTTTAATATTAAAAATATTTCTTTCAGCTTCAAGCAACATAACTATCTACAGATGGACAGGCCTTGCTTTTACAAGAGTAAGACTATGTATACATATTTATTTTCCTTTTGGACCTTATCTTTAAAAATACTGAATATATTTACAGGAAAACCCAAAAATTAAAATTTACTATTTCAGTTCCAGACTATTCCTGCATCTCATACTACTAAGATGGACTTTGTTTCTATTCACAATCGACATTTCCTGGCAGTTGTTAACCAGACTTTCCTGGAAAATTATGTGGAATCAACACTTCTGATTTACGAGTAAGTTTAAAAATTCTTTTTGTAGCTTCCTCAAATTTCTGGTAACACTGCTACATAAATAAAAATAAACTTCATGTATTTGATCCAAAAAAAAAAAAACTATCCCAAGTGAATCTCATGCCTTTGACTTTTCATTTAGTTGTAAGAGTTGTCTATTCTTATGCTTCATGAACCATTTATTTTCAAAACAACAAAACTTGCATGAAACTAGGCAGTTTTAAAGAAAAATTTCTAAGATGAGCTACTCACTGGCAGCCTCTTGTAATCCACAATATACTCAAATTTCTTGCAAATAGATCTGTTTACAATAACAAGTAACTTGCACCTAGAAATCCCTGCCCCCTCTTCCTGCCACATGTTGATCTTATTAAATGTTTCACATGAAATCTTATTTCTCTGCAAACTTAAAATATTTAAAAGTGAAAATTTCAATTGTTTGAGAATGTATTTTTAATTTTTTGTTAGGATTGTTCCTCATTTCAAAGGAGAAAAGAAGCTAACTCTGTTCCAGAAGATAGTAGGATGGGCTATTGGAGATATAAAATTCATCAGAACAAGAAAGGAGCTATACTTGGCCATAGCTTATGAGTTCCATGTTCACAATAGGATTAAGATATATGAAGTGCACTCGGTGATCTACAGATTCAATGGCCTTTTCTTTGTACAGTACCAGCATATACCAACATCTTGTGCCCTGCAGTGGACTGTAATTTATGGATTGTCAAATGAGCTTGCACTGCATCTTGTTAGCAAAGATAAGGAGCACATGTTTGTGCTCATTGAAGGCAGCTGGGTGGAAATTCCCCTTCCTTTCACCTTTGGATCTTTGGCTTTAAAGAGCTTTCAGCATATTCCTCAAGGTCCATCTCATCTTGCAATCATCCGTCCAAAAGAGTTGCAGATTGTAATTCCAAAATTTGTTCACAGCCAGACTGAGGACAAATCGGCTGAAATTCTTGCCATGTGTAATAGTCTCAAAGAAAGACTGCAAAATCTTGGTGTACAGAGGGCACGACTAGAAAAGTCTGAATCACAAGTGGCTTCACGAAATGGCAGCCAGACATTGTATGGTAGAAAGACTTTTGTTAATGTCCGAATCAAGACATTGAATGTAAACAGGGCTCATCTAAGACGAACATCAGTATTCAAGTCACTTGTTAAGAAAAGGATAAACGATCTTAAGGGAATTGTAGAGACTTTGCCACAAAACATGTCTGACTATTTATTGGTAACTGAATCGCAGAACTTGGAAAATGGCAACCTTGTTGTGGGTGATGTAAGCATAGACAGGGCTTCTGCACAACTGGCCCAATTCCGGAATATCAATGGCAGAGGCCCACTTTGTGATTTAATGAACAAAACTGTCTGGTTCCAACCAGAAGCTATTGTAAATAACAAATTTCTCATCTTTGAGAAAGTGGTATTTGCAGACTCCCTCAATGTTTCTGGTGTTCTAAATGGTCTTAGAGTTCCAGATAATATTGCCTTTCTTAACAGGCACAATTACTTTGCAGCACCTAAAAGTTTTAAGCATGGAATGGAGATTAAACAAAAGCTCCACTTACTTGGTTCAGTCAATGGAATTGAACCATCTAATCTTCTGTTAACAGTTGGAGATCAGACTGTTACAGGCAATATTATCTTCGATGCAGATATAGATGCAAGGACTGTTGAGCAGAAGATCCAAGATGGTAGAGTAAACGGTGTACCCTGGTCTTGGTTCAAAAATGAAGTAGTTATGACTGACCGAAAAGAGGTAAGTAAAGGAATTTAATTCATTAAAAAAAAACCTGATAAAATGGGTTTCTGTAACTTTGCTTTTTAATTCCCTAGATTTCCAGGTCCTGGTACTATCATATTGGCAGCTCCAAGTTTTGAAGGGCTGCTTCAATTTCTTTGATCTTTGAAGAAAACAAGGGTATAGTGAAATGTTTAAAAATCAATTAAGAGGGAAAAAAAATTGATTCTACATCATATTTAATTCAAAACTGTCATATTTTTGACAATGCAAAGATTTTATTGAAATTAGTTTTTGGAATTGCTGCAGCCTTCCAAACATTCAAAATTCATAAACTTCATTTCTGAAATTTGGCCATTGCTTAATGCTTTGTGGGAGAGTGAGGAAAAACTTCAGTTGATCTGTTGGTGGGATGCTAAATTTAAATTCTGTTTAAAGGCCTTAATACATACATTGAATAAAAAAAAACACACGCTGTAATGTGACAATGGAAATTGCATAAAATTTCAATAACTTATCAGTCAACAGATGCATAATAAAAAGCAGAGTTGAGAAAATTCTCCTTGTAACCTAATTTTAACTGAAGTTACAGCATGCCAAGCATGGAGAACAAAACCTGAAGTCCTTAAAAATTAATTTCATATGAAAACAATTGTATTAAAATTTAACATTTTGGTTTTCTAGTTTGACAATGCTTAGAGGATGAAAGTAAATCAGATTTGAAATGTAGCAATGTTTAAACTTAAAGACTCCAAATTGATAGTTAATATCAATGGATAAATGTTTGTTTTGGATCTATAAAGCTCATTGAGGTTTCAAAAATCTTTTGATATGTATTGAATCTTACTTTTTTTTTTTTTAAAAGAGTAAGTTAATTTAAGTCTAAGAAATAAAAAGTAAATTTCTAAATCTTACAGGTACTAAAAGGTGCAAAGGTATTTAAGCAAAACATTATAATCCAAGGGGATTTCACGCCAGAAAAGTATGTTGCAGGAGTGAATATTCAGAGAATGTGCAAATCGACAATACCATTAGTTGGAAGCCAGAGAATTAATCGGAAAGTGATACTGAGAGATGTTAAGTTAGCACAAGATCTCAATGTAAATGGGCCAATCAACAATATTCGCTTCCCTGATCATCTTGTTCACTTCAATGACCCTGTTTGGGATATTAATCTAAACTTCACAAACACAACGAGAATCCAGAAACTGAAAGTAGAGGGTGTTGTTAATGGTTTTAACATTCAAGAGGATCTTCTAACAAAGTCTCAACCACAGATAATCACAGGTAATTCTTTATTCTTTTTATTCTAGATATGTTGTGAAAAGAAAACTTTCTCCAGTGAAAGGTAATAGCAATGGAATTTTATTCTGCTTGTCTCAAACTAGAAGAATTGGAATAGTAAACCCTTATTGTAAGTTAAGGGTTTAATTTGTGACTAACATAGAAAATAGGATCTGTCATTTGATTAGATCGGAAACTGATCCTTCTAGGAGAGAAAAGAAAACCTACTTTGCCAACTTAAAATCCATTGTTGGGTAACAATTGTTTTGATAAAGATCGTTGGGAAGCTAGGACGCTATATAAAATGTTAAAATAGAACAGTTAATCAAATTTCTACCATTGTGATAATGCAATATGAACAAAACTGAAATAACTGAATGTTGGTCTCCCTCCCTCAATTGGAAGGGAAGAAGTTATTAATCTAAAACTGATACAAAACTTTACAAAAGAACATGATTGAAAACTTGCAAAATGTAAAAAAAAAAAAAAATGCTAACAAATCTGCAATTGCATATTAAACAAATTTATCAACTTGGTTATGTAAAGTAATTCTGAAACTGAAAAATTCAGTTGATAATTACCAGAACCGTTAGTCATTCTTTAAGTTACTTTATTTTTTTTCTTTCAACAGGTCGTAAAACATTCAATAATCTTGATGTTTATGTAGATCTAGAAATCTTAGGTCTTCTGAATGGACAAAATCTAACACAAATCATTCAAAACTTCAGACGTAAGTATTAGAAACTTAATTTATTTTATTGAAAATATGCAATAACTGATCAATATAATCTGACTCCTTAAAAACTTTTCAAATGCTCATGTTACATCTTTCATTTTTACAGCAAAAGTGCTTCCAACACTTAATCACTATGAAAGTCTCAAAGTAAGAGACTTGAAGATTTCTGGACAAGTACACTCGAATCTTCAAAAGGTCCTTAAAGATGCAGTTCGGATAAATGAGCCCCACAATTTTCCAGGTCTAACAGAATTCAAAAATACTGTTAACTTCCTAAACAATCTTGTTGCATCTCCAAATATTTTTGGAAATTTGGTTCCAGCAGCATCACCTGAGCAGTTAATATTACCAGGAAGTACATTTGGTGACTTAGTATTTCTGCGAGGCTTTTTTCTGGATAAAACTATTAATGGTATAGACTTGAAGCCCCTGGCACACAACATCTTACTACAGGAGGGAGAACAAGTAATTATAGCACCAAAGATGTTTCTCAGTGATGTAAATATTGAACAGCAATTATTTGTTCGTGGTCTTGTGAATGGTGTAAATTTGAATGATCTTGCAAAGATAAAGGAGGATACTGCTATTCCAGCAGATCTAATTTTCACAGTTCCACCAACACTGGCTAGAACAGCAACTTTCCATAATCTTCTGATAAATAGTTCTATCAATGGTATGGAGGTTAATCAATGGATGGCAGATTCATTGCTGACTGATGCCAATCAAAGAATCCTGGAAGAAAAGACTTTCCTGAATGGCTTAACAATAGGTGTGTATAAAAACTTTTGTTTGAAATTATTCATATCTTATTCCCTGTATTTCCAGTTAAAATAACGTTTAGAAATTAAGTTGCTAACAAATTTCAAATACATGAAATTGTAATGGGGCTAATTAACAGAATTTTCAGAATCTTCTGACATTTACCTAGAACATCATGGTATTATTGTTTGTTTGATTTGACATTTCACATTCCAATGATTCCTTATCTAATGCAGTTTCTGAAAATATTTAGATTTGAAAACTAATCTAAGTTTTCAAATCTAAATATTTTCAGAAACTGCATCTTCAAAAATTATCCACTTTCATAATAAAATGGTTATTTTCAGAACATACAGTAGAACTAGAAGGCAGTTCTTAGTAGCTTAACTTAGAAGTTGAGATATTTATACCATTCCTGGTAATCAATTATATATGTATTATACAGGTGGTTTCATTTTCTTTCAAATGATCATTAAAAAAAAAAAAAAAAAAATATGCCAGGAGTCAAATTATTCTGCATTGCTGTCATTTTCCCAAGACTAGGTATTTTTCTAGTTCTAGGATTCTGATTAAAAAAAATGAGACTGATGCATTTAATAGCATTAAAACAATGAAAATACACTTATTCATGCTAAATTTAAGGAAGAAAAAATTCATAATGCACACAATTAAATATGATTCTTGCATCCCATGCTATCATCTCAAGAATAGAGGACAGCTGTTTCTGCCTTATTAGGCGTCATCAGATTTGCTCTTGATGATGGCTTAGTGTCACAAAGTTAAGGATATTATTTCATCTCTGAAGCAACACCCTAACAAACCAACACATAAATATACAATAACATTAAAAGTTTAAAAATTAAAAATATACAGTCAACATTTCGGCCAACTTCAGTCCATTTTTTGACCATTATTGATCTTAAAAATTTGGGAGGGGGGAGAAATAAAAGTAATTTTCTGCTTGTTGAAGTAAACTTCAGTTTCAGTCTGATGCAGAAAGTTTACTAAAGGGAGAAAAACTGCTTCAAAATTGCAAAACTTGTGACAAAAAAAAAAAAAATACTTTACAAGTGAACTAAAACTACCCAGTGCTTTCTGATAAATGAAATGCATAAAGATGATAAATTTAAGAATTCAAGGAACTTTCTAAGTGAATCATTCTCTTTAAGAGCAATGTGCCAAAGCTTAGTTTTAGATATAAACTGAAAAGATGCATTAATGAATTGATTTGCCTATTAAATAGTATTGCAGAAATGGAGTTCATTTTTGCAAATTCTTTTTCCACTTAAGATTTAATTTACTTTACAATAGCATGCTACTAATGAAACAAAAGGAAACATTACTGTTTAATCTATTTATCAAATATTATTTTTTAATGCAAATGCTACTAAAAATTTTCAGTTAAATTTTTATTTCTTACAGGCGATGGACCAGGAAAAAGTAATGTCTTGGTAAGTATTTTTCAGATTTCTATGAATATAATATAAATACAATTTTAAAAATAGGATGCTAAGTTTTCTTTTCTTTAGGTTAAAGGAAATGTCTACTTGGGAGATATGGATCTTTTTCAACTTCTTAGAGACTTGGTACTTACTAATCGCAGTGAAGTTATTGATGCACCAACTACTTTTGATGCTATGGTCACAGTAAATAAATTGACAGCAGGTAAGAATGTTAAATAGCAAAGGTGTTTTTTTTGTGTGTTTGTTTCCCCCCCCCCCCCCCAATTTACAGATGAAAGAAAAATTGTTAAAATGAATTTTCAATATAGGTGAACAAAGAATCTCAATACAGTATGGTTTGTGATAATGGTCTCTAATAAACTTACTCCTGTAAAGTAGAGGTTTGCCTTATTACAAGATAAATGATTTCCCCACCTCAATAATCATGTACAGTAGAACCTCATTATAACGGACTAATTGGGGCTGAAGGTTGTCTGTTTTAATGAAAGTCCAGTTTATAACAAATAATTCTATATCGGTGTAATGCATCAGGGTGTACATCAATGAAAGGACAATAGTTAGCTATAAAAAGTACTTAACGACATGACTCAAAGGTTACTGAATAAAAACTGATGAGTGTGTGTGGCAATTTGTGGAATTTCAGACAATAACGAAATTAAATGATCTATAGAATTGAGAAAGCAAACGAAGGAACAACGCTACAAAGTTGCAAATCCTTCCTTGTAGCATTGTGCCTTCGTTTGCTTACTCAATTCTTTGAATCATCGGGCACGTTAAAATTTTTTTTTCATTAAATGATCGATGTTTAATCGCTTGCTTGGAAATGTAAAACTCATCAGATAAACATATGCATCCTTTATTATTATATTTTTTTAAAAAACTGTCCGTTATAAGCGATGTCCGTTGAGGTTCTACTGTATATATAAAAACAAATGTATTAACTTAAGTGTTGCTCATGTTATAAAGACATATACATGGATATTTACTTTGAAACTTAATTGCTAACTTGTTTTTGATTGTTCCATCTCTTGGGTGGAGAAGACATGCAATAGTGATGCTACATAATGTAACTACTGATTAAGTTTTCTGTATGTAAATTGTTATTGCAAATAGAAAAGTAACAGATTACTGATTTTTCATACAAAAATAGTGGTAGGTTATAAATTAGCGATTTAGTTTTTTTAGATGTTAAGGAGTGATGTAAGTTGCCAGTTTGTTTTGAAGCTGATTAATTGTACAAAATGGAAAGACTAAAAAAAACAAAAAACAATGAATTTTAAAAAAAAGGTAATTTAGTAGAAAAATAAATTTAAATTGATTTGAACATTTTTACAAAATTATAGCCAAAATGTAGCTTCCTAAAGAAATTATTTCATTGCCAGCAAATCAACTGGGAATTTATATTACTACAGGAATTCTGAAAAATCCACATTAAAGTAAGAATTTTAAAAGGACTTGAAGCCTCCTACTAATTCATGAAGCAAAAGAATTTTGAACTTTTATACATTGCTATTCCAAACCTCAAGTGTCCAAGAGGCCAGAAATATTAATAAAAATTTCAAAATGTATTTTGAAAGATATCCTCACTTATTTGATTTTTAAAATTGGAAAGATATTTAATTAAAACCTTGTTGCATTTTGATTGATTTCACAATTTTTTAGTTAGTAATCAAATTTAGAAAATCTAAATGATAGACCAAGTAAAGAAACTAGCTACACTATTTCAAGATGTTTCAATGAACTGAATATCCCTGAAAGCAATGATGGACAATGGGTGCTTAATTCCTATAATTAGAAAACTGAAAAGACTTAGCTTCTTCCCCCCCCCCCCCCCCCTCTCCTGAAAATAAGAAAACTTAATTTTACATTTGTTTTGCAACTTCTTTAGAAGTGATAGTTCAAAAATGGTCTCAAATCAAATTGTTAGTTAATGACTCATCAATGCCAATCCAGCTTTCAAAATTAATGTGTTAAATGCAAGCAAACCAAGAGCTGGATTAGATGATCACAATCGGCAATTTTTCAACTACCACTCAAAAATAAATGCAACAGTAAAGGAAAAGAAAATTATCCCCACCATAACTTTTTGATCATTTTTAAATGTTATTTTAAAAGTGGAAAACTGATTAGTCTTTGTGAAATTACTATTTGTATTAAAACACAATCTAAATGATCTTTCCCCACCCACCTTTTTTTTTTTTCCCCCTCAGATTCTGTAAATGGGATAAACATAGAAAATCTCTTCACACATGCTTTACGCAAAGATGACAGGAGGTGCATAATTTTCTTGAATGATGTTGGCATTGAACATGTTGGAACACCTCAGATCAACAACATTACTGTAGATGATCTTTTTACAAAAGGTAAGAAAACTTGATAAAAATTACTTAAATTCCAATTTCAATAGCAATTTCCAGCTTTTAAATATAATTTTCCAAGATAATATTTTAAGTTTGTTAGGATAAAAACATGAAATGCCTATTTCTGTAGAGTAGATTTCTTGCTGTAATTGCTGTACAGATCTGACATTAGCCAAGAAGAAAAATCTGGAAAACTGAAATTGAAGCATGGGAGTATGACATTGGACTTCAGTTTACATTAACCAGATTTGGTGTGTGTATATATACAACCAACCAGAAACTGTATTTGCATTTCTTTAAAGAGCATTATTCATTCGACAGTTCTCAATGACTTGAGAACTGATTTTGAGTGGACAAATATGAAAGACAAAAGCTTAAGTTTTTTTTGGGTCTAATTTGAAATTAAAAAAAAAACAATATAAAGAAGATTACAATTCTCCCCCCCCCCCCCAAAAAAAAAAGCAATATTACAAAGGGCCAAATTTTTTGTCTTGATGTAAGCAACTTTCTTTATCAAGCAAAAAACTTGGGAAAAACAAACATGAATACGTAACAAAAAGGACATAGCATTGAGAAATACAAAGATGGAATTACTCCACTTACATTGATCTGTTAATACCCATAAAAGAAATTGAAGGAATTCATTTTTAGGCATAGATTTTGTAGGGTAAATTCTGTTCTGAAAATGCAAAATTTCTAAGAAATGTAAAAGAAATTTATAGGAAGAACTGAAGCTGCTACTAGTGAACAAGAAATTTATAATAAGATTGAGATCTTTTAAATGATTATCCTAAGCATTTTCTCAAAGATTTCATAATTATTTTAATAAGGAAATGGAGCAGATTTCCTCTAATCATCTTTTTATTTGGTAATTTTACTTATTCTGAAAATATTAGGAATGTTCATAAATTTAGTTGTCATTTTTAAACGTACTTTCAAAAATTAGCAATTTGTTGATGAGAAATAATTCAAACCAGAAAGGGGTAACATATGTTTTGTTTTGGGCATTTTTTGTATTTTGAATTTTTGGCTTGATAAAGAAGTTGCCAAAAAGACTTTGAAAATTTGCTGCTTTGTAATATTTAAGATTTATAATATGGCAAGTCATAATCCCCAATTACCTCTGAAAATGGAAGAAATGTAGCATTTTCAATTTTTTATTTGGGAAGGGGGGGGGGGTCAACAATATATTCATAAACTTGAAATAAGAGGAATTATGCCTATGCTGGGATAGAAAAAGGTGTATCCACTTCTATGGATTATAGGGTAACTATTCTAATACTGCTTACTACTAAATTTAACCACAAAGAAACCAGTCCTCATTTAGAGGACAAGCTGAACCTTGGAGTTTTGGAAAAAATAATGGTTAAAACAAAAATTGCAGTCTGCCAGGGATTGAAATTTGAGCAGAGACTAGTGCTTATAAAACTAAATCTGTATGTTAAGTGTTCTTGGAATAATTAGTCTGACATAAATGTGTGTATTTTGTTGTGCTTGATTAATTTACATATTTTTGTATCTTCAGTTCTATTAATCAATGAGGACATCTTTACTGGAGCTTTGCATTTCTCAAAATTAATATCTCAAGGTGATGTTAAAATGGAAGGCTTACTCAATGGGAAAAAATTTGGAGATGATGTAGTCAAAAAATCAAGTAGGGTAAGAATTTAAATTAACTTATACAAGTTTGTGAAAATTGCAACACCATGAAGGAGCCATCAGAATGGAGGAAATTTATAACTCATTACTAATAGTGATAAATAAATGATTGAATGTTTCAGAGCAATACAACAACAGTCCTTGCAAAAATTCAGTATGGTGTAAAGCCTCCAAGAGCTGCTATAAGCAGTGGCATTGAATCAAACTGGCCTTGGATATGTTCCTGGGATATTGCCTGCCAGGCTGCTTTTCAGTCCAGTTCATTGGTATTGGTTGCTAGAGGACAATGATGGGCTAGTTGCAGAGTGACCTTATCCCAGACATATTCAATAGATGACATATCGTGCAAACATGCAGGTCTAGGCAGAAGGGGTATCTGTCTTGCTTCAAATGTTTTCATTTATGGAAATGTGGTCGGGCATTGTCTTGTTGGAATATGACTCCAGGAGTGCTGAAGAAGGGATACGACTTCAGCCTTCATAACTTCCCTCATGTGAGCACTGAACAGGAACGGCTACAATTCATAGCAGCTGAGATTACCTATGATACCAAATTGCTTTCAAAGCCATCACTCCTATCACTTGTGCAGTAGGATGCTGGACAATGCAGTCTGGAAGATGGCACTCGCTTTGATATTATCTAGTGTATGCAGCCATCATTGTAATCCATAAGTTAAAGCGAGATTCGTCTAAAAACACGACATGGTGCCAATCTGCACACCAGTGGGTGTAGTTGGAGGCGTTTCAAGTCCAAGGGAATCCTCTGCAAAGGAAAGCATGCATGTAGTCCTCTAAGCAGCTGACGCCATAGAATGAGACAATGTCAGACCTGTTGCAGTGTTCCAATGTGTGCTAACACTTGAGAAGAAGCTGAATGGTTCATCGCTGCCATGCAGATGAGGTGTCACATTTTGTGGTCTACTTTCAGATTTTCGTCCTGTTTTAGTCTGTCTACTGCTTCCACACTTTGTTATCATGACATTATGTCCTGTAAGAGCAGCAATTTAGATGCACAAAAATCCTCCTTCATGCAAGCTGATCAGTTAACCCTGCATAAACTTGCATAGCTTGCTTATATGGTGCCCTTTGACATCAACGAGCCATACCGACTCCAGTAGGCATGTGTACAGCGCACTTATGATGTGGATCCAGACAAGTAGTTTTTCAACAGTCCTCTACTTACATGCTCTTACATGACAGTTCAGAGGGTGCAGACTCAAAGCATGTGCAATCATTTTCAAATTTTAATCATCTGCAAAACATACCCTGCTTTACTTTTCCTGTAAATTTTACTTCATTTGCATGTTTCTTTCATGGTGTTGCATTTTTCACAATATAACAATAACCCAATCACACTAACATCAAGCCGCCTTCCCTAATATTTTTGATCTTAACATACTGTACTCTATGATCTGCACTGACCAAGAAAACTAAAACTTTCTTATTTCCAATTCAGAAAAATGTTATTACTGCACCAAAGGAATTTGCTGCTCCTTTAACTACCAGTAATATTCAATTACAAGGACGTGTCAATAATATTGATGTAAAATTACTGGATCAATCACTTGTCAAACAAGGATTGCCTCAACTAATCAATGGTACAATTGAAGCTGGAACTGTATTAATAAAAGGAAACTTGAATGTTAAAGGTAGGCCATGATTAAGCAATTATTTAAATTCTTTATAATTTCGGTGAATGTTTAAATACCAACTTGGAAGAAAAAAAATATCTAAATGAGTTTTTTTTTTTTTAGTTACTTTATTTTTTTCTTTTCTTTAAAATTACTGCTTAAAGCTAAACAGCAAATGTTTTAGTAAATGAAAAGTATTTAAAATTATTTTTAATTTATGAACTAGTCCAGTTTTTCCAGGAAATATTACAAAATGTTAAATGTCCCTAGTGTGGATTTTTATCATTGCTTAAGGATCTTGTGTAGATTTCAAACTTAAGTTTTAAATAGCCTAACTACTTAATATCAGATCTAAGTGGAGAAAAAGTTGCTGAGCAGAAGGTATTGGTGTTAAAATTAAGAACTTGATAGTTGGTTTAATCTTGCCAATTTTGTTTATTAGTTGTAAGAGAATTACTGAAGTTCCCACATTCATTTGAATTAATGTTAATAGCAGTGGAGGCATTTTTTTTTTTTTTTTCAATAAAATTTGTAAATGGGTACCCACAAGCTCCCGTTACCCCCTAAAAAAAAAAAAATCAATATATAAAATTATAAAAGTAAAGGAGATTAAGAAAAAAAAAATGTAAATAATACTAATGTATCAAAATTGTTTGTATGATGCTTAGTTCTTAACTGTTAAATTATTTCAATGCAATAGCAGATAAAAAAAAAAAAACAAAAAACCATTTGATAGTTAGAGAATCATATTGAACTAATTGCATGAAGTAAAATATTTAAAATTATGAATAAATCCTTGGATTCCTGAGTAGTTCACTATCCCACTGGTAATATTTCCTGTAATGGACTGGAAGAGATTAAGAATGTATTTATAACATTGCATTAACCTACCGCTGCATTTGTAAAATGCAGTTACAAAAGAATGGTCAGTATTTATGTAATTTTCAAAAATTTTTGAAAAAACAAAAAACAAAACAAGAATCACGAAAAATGCTCCACTGCTGGCTTCAAAGCTAAATTTTGAGACTAAACAGATCTTCCAAAATTTACTTTCTATAATCAAATACTTAATCTCAGCAAACTGACTTAGTGATATCCAAAGTCCCACAGTGTTGTGTGCAGGTACAAAGCAGTCCAGACACCTGAGCAGTTGAAATGCAGGACAGGAGACTGGACAGCAATAGGATTAGAGATTTGCTCTTGGCAGATGTAAAATTCTTTACAATCTGCCTATTTGCCAAATACTGACAGTAACAAATTACCATGCTAAATGTATTTGGCATTTAGGGAAGATATAAATGTGAAACTATTTCATGAAAGCAACTGAAAACTTTCTGAACTTGAGCTAAAAATTCATTAGAAACGAATAAAAAATTAACTTTCAATTTCGCTGAATTATTACCATGAAATGGGATTTAGTTTTTGTAAAACTTAAGGAAACTGCATTTGTTGTACAGCGAGAAACTTGCAGAAAATCTTAAACAGCTTTTTTCAAAATTCTTGCACAAAAACAGTAAAACCCATTAAACTTAATTTCGTTAAAGATATTTCTTTACATAAACAATGCATAAACTCAAATATAGTTCAGAAACTGCAATATTAAGAAAACATTATTTAGAAGTTTCGTATTTCTAACTTAAATAAGATTACTTACGGACTAATGGAGTTGGGGGGAACTTGAATACTTTTACTCATGCATCTCTCTGGACTACTACTATTACTACCTTTTTGTTTTCTTCGGTATTGTATTAGTTATTTTCCAGTTTCATTGAATACCAAAAACATCTGTAAAGATATAAGAAAGTGGATGTGTGATGACTCGTGAAGTTTTGCCAACTGAATTGGGGCTTAATCAACAATCCCAATTCAAAAATTTTGTAACTCCATTTAAATTTTAAAGCAACCTGCTTAAATTATGCTTTGCTTTTTTTTCCCTCCAATTTTAATTGTGAAAATAATCTGCAGGACCTATTCAAAGAATATTTCTTGGAGCATTCTATAAAAGAGCAATGAAAACGGACAAGCCATCTGTGGTTTCACATAAAATATTTGAAACTGTGATTCACAACCCTAGTAAGTATTCTTATATTCTGAAATATCCTCTAAATAAAACTTAGTTACCTACTTGCAAACTTTGTTGTTGTTACCTACAGATTTTTTTTTCCCTATTTTTAGTTTCAGCAAGAAATTTTGAAGTTGTAGGTATGATTGATAATATTAATCTTACCTATATAAAAGAAAAGGCAGTTACAGTTGATACCGAACAAGATTTGGGACAACTGACTTTTCTGAACAATGTAGTTTTTAACAATCTGCGACTAAGGGATTTGCAAATTACAGATGGATCTTTCCTTAATAACATAAATGTGGATGCTTGGGCCATGGCAATAATGAAAAGGTGAGTTGAAGAGACTTAGTCTATTATTATTTTACAGCTGAAGCTGACAATTTGAATAGCTGGTTTAAATTAATAGGCCAAAATATTAAAGAATGTAAATCTATTTATAAAATGTTTTAATTTGGTCATAAATTTTTCAATTTGTTTTCAATAAATCTAGGACAGGAAAACAAACTCTGACAGGAAAAAATGTGTTCAATATGATAAACTTAAGAGGACTGGAATTACAAGGAACAATAAATAAAACTCCTTTAAAAGAAATCTTGCTTATTACTGGTGGAAAAGTGGAGGACCCAAAAACATTTGAGAATGTTGTTACAGATTACTTGAAGGTTTGCAGCAGTTTACTTTCATCCACATTTATTTGAAATTGTAACAAATTTTAGTCTAATCTCAAATTTTATTGGAATTTTACTTCATTTTAGGTTGATGGCTTACTTATGTCAGAAAATTTAACAAGGTTTTTGGAAAATGCAGTATTTCTTGATAAACCAAAACCAGAAATAATAATGTCACCAAAATCTTTCATAAATGTTGAAGTGAAGAATGACGTAGAATTTAAGACTTATATTGATGGAATAAAAACTAGTTCAATCATGACTACACGAGGCAATCAAGATATAAAAGGTATGTACTTGTATGCATGATGCTAAACAACCTAGAATTTTTTTTTATAAACTACAGCTACCAAATAAAACTAAAACTAAAATTTCAATTTGCTTTGAAATCTTATATCAAATGTTATAACCATTCTGAATTTCCATGAGTTTTAGAATTTTTTTAAGTACGTGTCTAGGTACTTAGAAATAATCTAGTGCTTATAATAAGCTAAATTAAAAAAAATGTATTAAGATACTTGACTGCTTTCCTGAAGAAAGCTTAGTTAATGATGGTATAAAAAGAATCTGAAAATACAAATTCAACTGGTGATTTATTATTGGCTATCTAGTTAAAATATCCCATTATAGGCAAAGTGGTCTTGCAGATTATGGGCTGTAAGGTTCCTAGCATTCATTGTCCCTTCTGATGTAATTCAGATTGTGATCGGCCTGATGCTTGCCTTACCCACAGAAAAGAAATAAAATTTCATCCTTCAGGTGGATAGGTAAATCTAAAATGCAGCACGAAAATATTGCCATGATTATGTGTTAATTAAGTAGTAAGCAAAAATTGAATTCTTTAGTTAGACAAATTACAACTGGTTCGTTTTAATTTCATTTTGAAAAATATACTTTTTGCTATTCAAAATAGAAACTTCTGTTTAGACTTCAGGGGAAAGAGGATATCCTTTGTAACTTCCAATTTTCTTTCTTGAATATAGGACTGAAAACTTTCACAGATTCAGTTAGTTCACCAAGATGGATTGATGTCGACTTATTGCAAGGTCCTGTCAATAACAGTCCACTTCCAATGCAAGAAATAATTACAATGCTACTGACTCGGCCACTAGCATATCCTTGTAAGAAACTTTAGCTTTAACTTTTAATGTTAGATAAGTTTAAAATTTGTTCTGATTTTCTTGATAGTCTAAAACTTGTTAAACATTACTGCATACTGCCATTAGATTAAAATGTAATTGCATCTTAATATCAATGTAATTTTGGAATTTCTAATTGGGTAAACAAAGCTAAGTATCTCTTAATACCTCAACTAAATTCTCTATTTTTATTTATATATCTGCTCTTGTTTTTTCCTTAGGCCCAAAAGATTTTATTTATTATAAAGGCTCCTGTTTCCTGTTCATTCCTTATATAAAGGAACTAGATAAAAACCCAAAAGAAATTTGCAGAAACAAGAAGGCAACACTTGTGCAGAATATTCCAACTTCATTTTATGAAGAACTTGGGCTTGTCCTAAGAAATCATGAATGGTTTATTCAACATTCAAACTTTAAAGTCATCAGCTGTGTAATGCCAGGTACGCAAAACTTAATTTTTGATTTTTATAAAAATAATTTTAAATTTTGAATCTAATTTGGAATTTTCTTACAGCTCGCTTGGACATTAAAATTCCTGTGACACTTAATGGAAAGTTTACTTTTGACAATGTTACAAGAGGAACCAACAACTCAAAAATTACTTCTGAAGGTATGTAATTTTCTCAAATTCAAAGAAAATTCTAAAAGCTTCTGAACTAGAAAGTAAATTTTAACATCCAAAGTTTTAATAACAATGAAATTTATTTACTCCCAATAGCTGAAAACAAGTTTGATTTATCAGCTCGTATGTTCAACTCACAGAAAAATGGAATGAATCAAAAACTGAATTCAGTTATGTATAATTTAGAAAATGTGTGCTCTTCAACTGAAAAAGTAAAATATGCTCTAACACGTAAGTATCACAAAATACTTTTTCTTTGAAACATTTTAAACTGAAATAAATTGTAAATTCAAAGATAATATTTTTGGAAGCTATTAAAAATCAGAATTTATAGGAACATTAAAGTATCTGGCAAGAGTTTTTAATAAGTGGATTAGTTGCTTCCTTCCTCCAGAGATAAATTGATGGAAATTTTCATATTTGTTTAAATTATTCAGAACAGTTCTAGTATTGAGATTTGAGTAATTATAAACATTTATAAAAATGAATGCCTAGTTATTTGAAGCACATGCATTCAAATCTTTGACTTGCTAGGGTCAAAATTTACAGAGGAATACTTCCATAAAGAAATATTGGATGTGCAATTTAAACATTTAATGATTTTTTTTTTTTTTTAATGTGAAATTTAAGATGTCCAGATGTCCAGTAGATGGATATCATTTGGATATCTAATATCCAATATCTAAGATGTTCAGTTGTCTTATCTATTATTCATTTTGATATCTATATCTATTAGAGGTTTTTTGTTGTGGGGGATTGTTTGGAGCCTACAGGTGTCATAAGGTGCATGTTTCACATATTCTTTTAGGGGCTCCATTCTAGATAACTCAATAGGTATGAGTAAGGATGGGAATACAGGGAACAAACCTGAATTATCTTGCAGTAGTGGAAACTGTTAATATTAATACAGAACACCTAGCCTGGACAACCTAGTTATTCAAGCATATAAATTACATTAAACAGATCTTCAATGATCTAAGTTAAACTGAAGCTATAGAAAAAAAAATGTCAAGTAAATCAAGAGTATTAAGATACAACTTACTTGCATATTCATCATATTCAAAAGAATACATATAAGTGACAAAATTTCAACAAAGGCAACTTGTATCAAAAAATGAACCTAATTCCAATGAATTTTAGGGAAAAAATTCATAAAAATTAAACCTACACTTAGATGGTGAACCTAAATGGTTCAGTGGAAAAACTTAAAAGAAATTTAAAGATTAGAGTAATCTTGTAGACTTTCTGGATTTGAATGGTGGGTGTTTTACTAAATTTCCTAGTATGGGCTGTTGGTAAATAATTGACAGGCTCTTAAATATTAGTAAATTTATTTCAAAATGGGAGGGGTAAAGCTGAATATGAAAACAAAATGAGGGTTTAATTCTAACTAGTAATACTGCTTCAAATATTGACAAATAAGAACTTAAAACATGTCTGCTTTCTGCAGAGCATATTTTATTAATTGAACTTACTAATCACTTCACAAGCTCAAGATTTCAATAAACATTGTAGGAGGTACTGCAAGATGCACAAAAATTATCTGGAGGAAGTTCTGAAATCAATGCTATTTTGAACAAAGAAAGACTCATAAATAAACTTGTGCAGTTTTTACTTCACTTTTACTATGTCATTGTTTTTATATCGAGACATTTGAAACTCCTTAATATTTCTCCTGAAATGTTGTAGTATTTCAAAAACAAGCCTTTGTTTTTCAGATGCTTATCGGCCATTTGGAGACTTCATATTTGTTCAAGAACTTATTCAGAACTATGTAAAGATTTATGCATTACCACCACAAGTAACAGATTCTAAGATGGCATTCTTAGCTTTGCAAGTAAATTTCCTAGATGTCTACACTTATGTAGGGTAAGTGCAGTTTTTGTTTTATTTTTGTTTAAAGTTGCATGTTAATTAATTCTACAAAGTAACCCCATTTAATTTCATTTCACTTTTATAATCCAAAATTTAGGAACAATTTCATACTATCTAAAAGTGTACCTGTATCGCCAGTTCTTAATTTTGTGAACATAGATAATGACAACTTCATTGATAACAAGTAAGTGAATAGCATTATTAATCATTTTTGTAAGAAATAGGTAAAAGTTAAAATCAGTAATGAAAGGCTGGTAGGTTCAAATGTTTGGCAATTATCACCTTTCAAAATTGGGAAGTTCATAAAGCTTAGCAATTAATATTTTTAATGCCTATAAAGTAATGGGGAGCTTAAAATTTACATCCCTGTAAACAAAACAAATGTGTAGAAATGTTAATTAAATTTTAAAATTCTCTGTATTAAAACACTGAGAAGATGTATTGGCAAGATGGGAAGACAAAAACTCACTATTAGATTACTAAAATTTGTTAATTAAAAAAAAATAAATCAATCAATTAATACTGAATATAATCGCTTTCATAAGGATGTTATTCCACATATTGAGCAAACTGAAGAATCTGCATGCAAATCTGAAGTCAAAGGAGCATGCATATATGAAACAATACCAGTGATCAGCCATACATAGAAAGCAGTCATATTTAAAGTTTGAGACTTGCAGGTTTAACATCCATAATATAAAATACTTCTGGAGAATTCATTAGTTTTTCATTTTAAGATAAAACATTTTCATTGGTGAATTTAACATCTCCCCCCCCCCCCCAATTTAGAATAGTCTTGATCATTTAAGTTGTTGTTTTTTTTTTGTTTTTTTTTTAATTAGGTTAGCACATAAAGAATAATACTGCCAATGGGTATTTTATTATCATAGACTGTTAAATTGATAGATTGAATTCCAACAAGCTTAATTTGATAAATTAATCTTTTAAATAGAAATTGATATTTTATTTTAGGCAATTGGATAAGAATGCTAAAATTTATCCAACATTTGATTAAATTGCTTTTCGACTAATTGGGCACGTGAAAATCTTGGAGCAATTGTTTTAGTATCTATCTGGAGCTGTATATGCTACTGAACATGGAATACAAGATTTAAAAATGCTGAAAAGTTCTATTTTGCTCTTATTTCATTTTTGAATATGTAAGAGACTTATATATATGTCCTTCACTAGAAATAATATATCAAATCAGTTCATAAAGGATTGATAATGTGAAAATTCATTAAATTGATTCTTAACAGCATGAAGTCTGTAATTTGACTGAAAGCAAAAATTAGTTGGTTATCTGTAAGCCTTTTATTTTCAAAATGTCATCTTGTATAAATAGAAAATAATTTAAATTGGCTTTTCCCTTAAAATGGAGCAGACAGCTGCAAAAGAACTACATTTAAAGGGTATGAAGAGTCACTGGTATTTATTGTAACTTTCAGAAGGCAATTTCTTGACAAAACTAATTTACAAACTAGCAAATATTCTTTGTACTTAATACTTATCCAGTAATTCCTTTGCTGGACAGATAGGAAGAAAAGGATGTTTTATAGGAAATACGGTGGAAAATATTGAAATTAAGGAAAATATTGAAATTAAAACTACAGTATTTTTCATTTCACTCTTAAGATTCTAGGATAAAGCCTTAAAAAAATTTTTTAATAAATTTTTTTTTTTTTCCCTGTGTAGGGGAAATTTTATTTTAGTTCTTCCAACTTCAGCTAATTGTAAACGGGGAACTATTGGGCAGATAACTGTAAGTGTATTTTTAATTTTCTTCTAAACTGTAATATTTCAAATTTTGAAGTTACAGCATTCTGTACATAAATGTTAGACATTGGTCTATATAATAAATTTAATTCATAATTGTTTAAAACAACAAGCACTTAGGGAATGTAATAATTGTTTAAAACTCATAACATTCCCTAAGTGCTTGTTAATATTTTTAAGTTGCATTCCCATCTATTCTATCCATATGTATCTTTCAATAATGATACATAATAGAAATAACAAATTTGATTTTTTAAAACGTTGCTTCGCAGCTGGTCTCGAAGCATAACCTGTCAAAAGGGATAATTTATTAAGACTTAACTAAAAGGTGTCGCTTTTAAATACAGCAGACTATGCAGTTGGTGTGAATTAATAAAATATAATTAAATAAATGTCTTGACTGCATTCTCATCAATTGGTCAGAAAACTAAACCCCTTCCTTTAATATACCTTTTAACTTCAGCAATAAGCAGTCTATAGTTAAGAGGATTAGTCAGATCAAAAAAAAAAAAATATCAGAACTGAAGGATATTTCTGAAGGCAGCTTTAAGAGTTTCTCCTTAAGCAAAGTGGCTTTTGATGGGGATTAAAAATTGAAAAATAAGGTGACAGTGGGATGTAAACATGCAGTGTGTCAAACATTAACAAAAAATAAGTTCTCAAAAGAAATCTAAGGAGTTAAATCTTTTATAAGATTTGATTCTTCCAACTTCATAAATTTGGAAGTTTAGAATTTTGAAGTGCTTAAGATTGTTAAAACTAAATACATAGCACATATGTACATAAATTTCTACTGCTCACATTCTTGTTGTAAGCTTAGTGAAATGGCTAATAAGCAATTATCACAAATAAAATCACTGCTTAATGATTTTAAGGAGTTAATGTTTCACAATGCTTAAAACTTCGTTGACATATTTTATCACCCCTCCCCTCCAAAAATGGAGGAATTTTCTATTCATCCATAGGGTTAGTTTTGGGTAAGCCTAATGCTGAACTATGACCTTCAGAGTATTTTCAAAATAGGTTATTAGTGACAAAGCAATCAAAAGGTGGAAAATGTTAGTTCGTAATAAAACCTACTTTGAATAGGAATCTTGTACAAAGATTACAGTATTGTGTACAGCATCTGTCTAGTTAAAAGCTATACTCAATTACACTTGATTACGTTTTTAAGCATAATTACACAATTATACTAAATTCTTCAGAATGCCAGAAATACTAAGCTTCCAAGTGTAATCTGATACTGCTATTAAGGAACAACTTAAAGTAGATTTAGAAACACCACAAACTGAACACTGAAAAAGCTGAATTATTAAACTTCAGTTGATACTTTCAGATTTGGAAAATAATGGTAACTGTTGGTCCAAGTCCTTCCATATCAGTTGCACAGACTGATGAAGTTGGTGTCAACTGCCTGTCTCCTTCAGTCGTGGATATTCTTCAAATCCAGAAACAGACTATCCTAGTTACAGCTAATGATGCAGACATTAAAGTACAGCAGTGGAATGAAGAGTTGGCAGAATTTGAAAACTTTCTGAGCATACCAGGAGATCTTCCTTTGCAGTTCATCAAAGGTGTTGGAAAGAGAGGGCAAGTAAGTATTTATTTTTGGAAGATTATTTAAAGCCATGCAATTCTAATAAAAGTGAAAATAAATTTTAAGTTTCTTAAAAAAAAAATTTGCTTGTTAAAGAAATTTTATATAATACACTTGCACTTCTTATAATACACTTGCACTTCATTGGTATAAGTGGCAAGTAATTACATTTGTTTCTAGTGAAATTACAACAATAATATAATCAAAAATGTCAATTCTATAATCAGAAATTTTGTGCATTTAAGTGAACATTAATTTATGAATTAAGAAACTACTATTTTTGTTGTAACTTGCATTAGCGTTTTCTGGACACTTTCAATATATGAACTTGTGGAAAACATCTTAAATCTTGAAATAACTTCCATTTACAACTTGACTAATTCTGTTTTTAGATTCTTGTGATAAGGAGTGGAAGTGGCAATAGTGATTTGGAAGTGATGAAAATAAACTTAGAAGCATCAACAGCCACTTCAATATTGAGGACATATGAATCAAAATACATTAGCAAAGTATTTGCTTTCATGGTTGCTAGTGAGTCGTATGTTATTTTAGTAGAAAATGGTAAGTAAAATTTTAAAATGTTAACTTCATTTAGCTAACTGTTCATTCAACTTGTTTTAAAGAATCCAGAGATTGACTGAAATATTTTAAGTAGTACTTTAAAATTTTTGCAAAATCATTCTTTCCCAAAAATACCTTTACAATGCCTTACCTGCAATCTGGTCAAGATGCACTGTTACTTGTAACAGTCCTAGCAAGTCTTCTCTTGCATGGAAGAGCAAATCAAATAAATCTATGGTAGAAATGGGAACATAATTTTAGAAATGTTTTAAGTTTTAAAATATGTATTTCAATTAGTCTTTAAAAGAACTAAATCTGACTTTCATATATGTGACCAAAACCTGATTGTTACATATTAGTGAAAGTTAGGGCATGTGAAAGTTGCATGCAATTATCTTATTACAAACTTGGTAATGGCTTTTAAAGTATTAAAAAAAATTGAACATTAACTAAAACCTTAAATTCATAAACTTAAAAAATTTATTTATCAGTAGATTAACCTTTTCCTTAAGGTCATTTTCTAATATTGTGAAATTTAATTCTTTCAATTTAATGTGCTTATCCATAATAAATACTTCTCTAATGAAATTAAAATTTGCCTTTTCAGCCCGTATGCGTCTCTTGAGATTGGACAAAAGAAGTCTTACTACAGTTCAGGTTCTTGAAAGTGGTAGTTGTGTGACAAACTTTATACTGGCTCCCTCAAAGGGATTCCTTTATGTGGTGGTTTCAACTATGACTGCAACAGATTATTATATATTTAAAGGTAAATTAACAAAAATTAACCTAATTTAAAATGTTTGGTTTTTTTGTTTTTTTTTACTCTCTAAACTAATGCCTTCAAAATAATTACAGGTTATCTGCAATATTACAAGGGACTAAATGTGCCTACAGAAGATGTTGTAATCTTAAATGCACAGCATGAAATGATACAAATAGCAAAGATCAAATGTAAGTGCCTTCCATATAATGTTAAGTAGGCATCAGCCTCATTGGTTTCTTATGGAATTAATATTTTAACAGTAAAATGTAAAATTGTGTAATTTAAGGAATAACCTAATACACTGGAATGCAATTTACTAACTGGTTTCTATTAATCTGTACTGAATACAGTCTAACTCTCTTATAACGAGCCCTGATTTAACGAGAACCCAGATGTAATGAGGAAATCGGAAATACTTTGTTGGTACAATGTTAAGTCTATGGTGGCATAACTCGCTTTTATCGAGCAAACCCCAGTTATAGCGAGCAATATTTTTGTGATTCATAAAATTTCTATTGACTTGGCGACAATCATAACGACGAATGTGGAGAATTTCAAGCTGAACCACCACAACATATTCAATGGCTTTTGAGTGTGCAGAAAAACTTCAAACTTTTTTTCGAAGCCAGGGGTGCAAATGACTGTTTTTCGGGCCATGAGTCTTCTCCGAAGAACACAAGGAGATAGATAGTTCAAAGCAAATTAACCAACTTCTTTTGTACTGTACAGAAATTATAAATAAATGAAGTACTGTATATATATAATACAGTAAGTATGTATAAATTTTTGATTTTTTTTTTTTTTTTTACGAGCACTCCGTTATAATGACCAAATATCGCAGTCCTTCGTGCTCGTTATAAGTAAGTTTGACTCTACTTCATACATACTAAATATTAAGAAGCATACCGGTATAAAAAATCCTCACAAACTTTTGTTCCAAAGCACTTACTAAACTTAGTAATTCAAATCTAAACATTTTTTTTTTTTGTTTTTCCCCAGATTCCAGTGAATCCAGAATCACTATTTTCAAATCTATACAAAAAGGTAAGTAATTGTTTTCATTTCTAAAATAAAAGTACATTGGGCTCATTATGTACAAAAAAATTAAGAAATTTTCCTTTCTGCTTTTACAGGTCCTCATGCGAACTTCAAATGCAACAGAAAATGCTGAAACTATTTTAATCTCGTGTGAAATTACTTTGTTTGGCTCATATTTTACATACAAGAAAATTAAATTAGGCTTAAAAATTGTAAATTTGTAAATAAAAAGAATGGAAAATTTGCATGTTTTTTAATGTCTCAGTGCTTCAGATTCTAGATTGATATGAAACTAAAGTGCACTGAATAATTTTGTTTCAAAACAATGGAAACTTAGTAATTACATAAGGGTGGAAGAGATGATTATTCTGACTCTTGATTCAAGAACCAGAATTTTTAGAAGTCTAACTTAATCTTAAAATTTGGATCAAAGATTTTTGGCAAAGAGAAAAGAAATCTTAACTTCCATTTATAATTGTTTCAGTTTATTGGGAATTAAAAAAAATTGGTAGTTTTTTTTTTTTTTTTTTTTTTTTATTCCAAAAATCCAACAAAGCAGTACTAAAACTAACTGGATGCAACATAACTTTCTCTGAAGCATAATGGCCAGAACCTGCAAAACTCTTTAATATCAGGAAAGAAACTTGTTGAAAAGAAAGATTGCAAGAATCTTGTCAATTGCTACATGTGGATGCAATCTTAAAATGTATGGGGTTTTAAGTTTCCTCCACTTTCCCAGACTTCATTACTAAGAACAGCTTATACCAATCTTCAACAATTTGAAGATTGAATCTTGATCTCATTTGACAACCATACATTATTGAAAGGAGGGGAATTGGTGCCTTTGCTGAACTATAATACTGGAAATTTTCTTTCATTTTCAGTAAATTAAATACTTGCTTTTCAAAAAAAAAAAAAAAAAAAAATCGTAATGAATGGCGTAGATTTAAGTTACAAAAAAATGAGCATTAAACCCTTCATATCAACCATTTAAAAAAAAACAAATAAGGAAAAAAATGCATTCCCCCCCCCCCCCCCCCCCCAAGAAAAATTCATATGCTTATAAATTTGGGGGGTGTAGAAAAAGGTGAAATTAGATACGCTAAAAATCCAAAGCATATGGAGTGTGAAATACCCTTCTTGTGGGTCTTTTGTTATAGCTAGCATAAGATAAACATTAAAGAAGAAAACGTTAGAAAAGGGGAAAAGAAATGGAAGCTGGAGTTCAGCCATTGAGAACAAGAAATTTTTCTAGTTAATGGGGAGAAAGGGAAAAGTGATCTTGCCCAGATGAATAAGGAAAACAGCTGGCTGGAGGTATGGTTGCAAGCAAAGACCGAATTGCTAAAAGGGAGTGGGGGAGAAGGGAGGGGTTAAGACGGTGGGATAGCATCTGCTAATGGATGAAAGTGAGAAGGAATTGGATTAGATCACACGGGCTCTTCTCTTAATGCTCCTGAGTTTGCCAAATCGGCACAAATAAAAGGTAATACTAGAAACTCATAATCATAACTTGGTTGAAAGTTATATCTGCCGAAGTTTTTTGGAATCTTATCACAAGAGTTTAGCAAAGAAACATGCAAAAAGATGCTTTAATGACTGCACTAAATTTCACTTTTTGTCAGACCACATAGATTAACAACAAGGGCGTTTGTCTGCTCCAGGCAATACATTCACAAACATCAATATTTTACATGTACATATCCTGGGTTAGGGCTCTGAAAAATCAGAAGGTTCTAAGAGTGCAAATTAGTTTAGTAGAAATCCAGTTTGAATGCCTAACTTGGTGAACTGCCATTTACCAAAATAATGTAAGAGGTTTGTGATTGTAGAATAGCACAATGCTGAATAACCTTGTCTTTGGCACTTCTACCAAATCCTACAATTCAGTGATGGAGTTAGCATAACTGGGCTTGTGTGGGCAGCTTGCTTTATTATGCAAGGCATGGAAAGAAAGAAAAAAGCTTAGACTGCACTGGTTTAGAACTCCTCAGATTTACAATATTCTCAGCAATTGGAATTATGCAGCTGTTGCCCTACATGACTTGGTCTCTACACCAAGAAGACTTCAATTCAGTAAGCAGGAATTGATCATTGTTTCCTTTTTGACAGAAGCCTTTATAAACGGATGGGGAAATACTGAATAGCTACTGAGAAATATCGAATAAGCTGACTTGATACACTTGGAAGCAAGAACTGATACAGCTCTAGATTTCCTTTACAGTGTATATGAGTATACAGCTTTCAGAAAGCAACAATATTCTGCCACATCTTATTCTGCACCAAAACCTCAACTTTTTTTTTTTTTTTTTGGGGGGGGGGGGGTGTGTGTGTGTGTGAATGCTATCTCCTGACAACTGATACAATGGGAGAAGGGAGGAAGGATTGAATGAAGGATAAAGGCAATGTTGAGCTGGCATGTTGGGAGATGCTCCGACCTATAGAAGAGATAGGGAGTGGGGAAGATAACATGCTTGGAATGTTATTGCAATGGGACGAAAGTGGCAAAAATTGACACACAAAGAACGGGGACCAGAGAAGAAACGCCTGTAAGGCATCTGATGACAAACAGGAATGCAATGGGATGGAGTGAGTAGTGGATCTGGAAATATCAACTTATTGAAAGGTAACCAGCAGATATGAGCATAAAAGGACCATTTATCTAAATCATTAGATGGCTCCTTTCTAGCTCTATCAAAATAGGTAAATGCATCTTCATTTTTGGATTGACTTCATGAGTTATAAACTTAATAATTGAAAATAGATATCGGCTGAAAATGACTTAACTTAAAAGATTTGTGATTAGGTAAGTAGCACATGCCAGCAACTGTATTGAACCATGAATTGTTCCTATTGCAATACAGGCAAACGTAATTGCACATCAATTTTCAAAGTAACTCGAATGCTTTCGTATGTAGATGCTGATGATGCCAAGCAGATAGTAACGTCACTTGGCTCATATAAACTGACTTCAAAAACTTCAACTTCGATACCTTTTAAGATTGTGCAATTACAGCCATTTTTTTGTGTGAACAGATCTAGATCACAAACTGTTGAATTCTATGTTGGGATTTGATGTTTCTTGTTGTTTTCAGCCGATATTAATAGACAATACAGATTGTTTTTTGTTATACTCTATGGAAATAGGTAAATGTTTTGGCATTTTTGGTTAGAACTAGAGAAGCTACATGTACTTCCATATTTTTTTTTATATATATTATAATATATGCGCCCCCTTTTTCCATTACCTCCCATGTAAGTTAAATACAATTTATTTTATTTTTTTATAAACTTACATGGGAGGTGATGGTGAAAGGGACATTGTAAGATACATACTATGTATGTAAGTATGTATACACACACACTAGCAGAAAGACCTGCTCTTTCCTCGGATTACAAAAAACGAATGTCCTGATGTGAATGATCAAGAAATTAGAATTGCAAGATCACTTTGCAACTTTTCCAGTTAGAACAAAAAAGAAAAGAAAAATTCAAATGGTCTGATAACATTACAAATTTATATCTGAAACCTGGCAGAAGTATCCCAACAACGTTTGCCCAGCCACTCGCTGCCCTTCTGAATTCACCCGAAGTTCCAGGTTATTCGAATTCTGTAACATAACACTATCACTTCAAACCTTAGGTTAATCTGTGGCACTATTATGCTACATTAGTACAGTGTTACCTCAGAATAATGGACAGTCATGGGACCGGAAGTTTCATCCGTTATTGGGAGGTGTCCGCTATTGGGGAAGACTTATCTTTTTTTTTTTTTTTTTTCATTTTTTAGCTTATAGCATGTCATTTAATGAAAAATTACGTATAATCTTAATTAAATTTCTACAGTTACCATTGCGATATAAGAGAATATGAACAATTGCAAATTATTTACTATATTCCATTTTAAATGAGTTGCTAATCCGTTTCTTAATTAAAATAATGAAAAAATTAATTACAGTATATAGAAAATTAATTTCTAGCCATACATTTGATGCCTTAAAAGTGTCCAATTCTAAAATTTGACCAAATTCTCTGGCTTTTTCTTGAAGCAAAACACCGCTTATAGGAATGTTCTTTGCATGAGCAGAGCGGAACCATTTTATGACAACTTCGTCGATTTTGCTTGTTTCAGTTTTACGATACTTCAAATTCTTCGAATTTTCGTTTGAATTCACAATCCACATTTTTCTAATCTCATCTTTGTCCTTCAAAAGTTCACTTATCTGAGTTTTTCCAACTTTAAAACGATCAGCACAACAACGCACACTCAGCTTTTCTTTTTCAGCAACTTCAAGAACATCATTTTTTTTTCTTTTCAGTGCCAATCTCTTCCTTTTTGACGCCATTTTAATTCACACTAAATTATAGGGAGGTAACACGTTTATAGGGATAGCTTTATGAGGTATTGACCTTTACAAAGCAACTGCAGTGAAAAAAAAGGGCCTCATATTCCTGCATTGAATCATGGGACACAGATTCAATGTATTGGAGGGGGGGACACCGATGTGAATACAACCATGATGTGTTTGTCGAAATATTAATCGAAAAATTTTTTTTTTTGGTAGTTAAAATAACCGTCTGCTATTCGGAGTGGATAACATGAAATGTCCTATTGTAAGGGACTGGCCGCGCTGGTGTGGTCGAGCGGTCTCAGGCGTCGGTCTGTTGTGAGATCAATGTGCCAGCGCCCGGGTTCAAATCCCGGTAGCGAGCATGGATGTTTCAAAAATTTCCTTTCCTGTGTTGTAGCCTCTTCTTCACTTTCTCTTCGGTCTGACGTCATTCCTTAATGGCGTCCTGGGGAAGGCCACGGGAAACCACCCCAGTATCTTTCCCTTGTAATTCTAGGGAGTCTGCTAGGGGTTCGCCGTCTTGGGAACACTAGCGCTCCCTGGAGCACGGATGCTTCGGCAACGAAGCTCGCACTTCGGTGCGAACCGACCACACAAGGGACTGGACCGGCAATAATGTCCGCTAATTAGAGGTGTCCATTAAAGGAGGTAACACTGTAGTTTAGTTCCAATTATTGCACAACATAATTTGTGTAGTTCTCATTGTCATCACCAGATGCATGTGTGGCACTATTTCATGAATTTCGCCCTTTTTAACCCTTCAGGGTTCCAAGGTAGCCTGTTTTTTCCACAGCGTCCTAAAGAGTAATTCTGCAAAGATTGGCCCAATTAGGTCGAAGGGCCTTGGAATGCATTGCAAACAAATTATATATATATATATATATAGATAGATAGATAGATAGATAATAATAGTTGTATCTTGGATAAGGGCTGAGATGAAAGTAGACTATTCAAATAAAGTATGAAAGTTAAGAAAAAAAAAAAAAAAAAAACTGACAGAAGTTTGCCTTTCCTGAAAAATGTTTTCAGGTGATAAAAAGGGAAAGAAATTCTGTAAAATAAGCAATTTTTACCTGTGAAGCAAAATATTAATATTCTGAAACTATAAAAAGACAATTTCAAATACATAAATAAAAAATTATTTCCTAAAAAATACAGTTTTTTTTTAGAGCATTCAGCTGTGTAGAAGCCATGACGAGACAGCCAAGTTCTGCAATGGCTAATAGAGGATGGATTGGCTTCCTGAAGAAAGGAAAAATAAAACTGAGGAGGATCTGGTTGTGTAATCTTAAAATGAACAATATTTCTTTTACTGGTGACTGCTTCTGGCTGATGTTCCAGGATGTCACTTGGTAAACAATTTGGTCTTGCCCATTGTTAACTTGAAAGTTACCAATAACCAAAAACAATCTTTGGGTATTTGTTAATTTCAAAAACTGTAGACATATTCTATTATCATCATTAACTGATTTTGGATTAACAGTGAAGAATTCTAGTTTAATCATTAAGGAATTTTTTGCGTTTCTGTGGAATTGTGCATCTAAAGTATGTTTATTGACTTACTATTAATGGCTGTAAGAAGTATTTTATGAAAAACAATAAAAAAATAGTCTATCTCTTTCACATTACAGAACCAGAACATCCTCATTTCTTACTCCTACCTCAATGTCAAGGCATCTTCTATTTGCTATTGTCTGAGCAGTACTTAAGGGGCTGCCTGAGCATTGCTTCATCCTAGAATGACAGCCATACTACAGACTTAAAAATGTTTTTATTATTACCTCTTTATTTTTGTCAAATAAAAAAAAATTGTTTATAAATTTAACTCGTATTGTCTTTTTATAAAACGAACACTAAAATTATTTTGGTTTGAAGGTTAATTTTTTTTTTACTCTGTATCGTCCCCTTTTGATTTGTTGTCACATGATTTTAATCATTTTGCTGCATTTTCTATTGCTAGCATTCCTAGTAAATATAGATATCGGAGCTGTCTAGTGATGAAGATGTTGATTTTTCAGTCTCCATTCTGTCTATTCCTGTGATTTTGATTTTATTGTAAAAAATTAAGAAAATCAATGCAGTAGGAAGTTGAGGTGGCAACTTAAACACCCCTACCCCAGTTGTGTTTTGGACTGAAGTTATGGCTTAATTTTAAAAGGAAAAAAAAACTTTGTGTCCTGTGATTTTCACTGATTTAACATTTCACCAGTATTCGATATCATCTTGGTGAATGGCAAAAGGATGCGTTTTCTTATAACTGTTGACACTTCCTGTGCTGAGCGGATTCTGCCCCATCGATGTGGAGAAGCTGCCGTTACTTCAGCGGAGGTTACCGGGAAACGGCGATCCAAGAGCCCGGTTGATACAAAGAAGCTGCAGCGTACCACAGCGGAGGTTACTGGGCAAACAGACTCAAGAGTTCGGTCAATGTGGATAAACTACCATGTGCCACAGTGCAGGTCATAGAAAAACTACTACGAACTTTGTGCTGAGTGATTTATGTGCATTGTTTTGGTGAAGTGTTAAATTTCTTCTGAGTGTTTTTAGTAATTTTGTGCTACATCAATTGGGATCCCAATTCTTCGCTGCAGTTAAAAAAGTGCTGTTTCTTTTGGTAGAAAACTTGCGACAAACTTCAATTTCATTTTAGTGTTTTGTTTTTTTTAAATTTAGCCAGGCCCTTCCTGTATTTCGAACACTATAAAGAAGAAGAAACAAGAAAGGAAAGTAAAAGAGTTAGACTTAACTGTACTTTCAGCGATTTAGTATCTGTTTGTGATTTTGAGTTTTACTAATGTATTCGCCTTAATTCCGTTTTTTATTGATCTGTATTTCCCCTATCTTTTGCATCATTAAATCGGTGATTTTGTTTCCCCATTTCAATCTTGCCTCTGGTGTTTTCATTCATTTAATATATTTTTTTTCCCTATCTCAGATACAGGGTGGTAGCAGAGCTGCTTTTTTTTTTGGTCATACTTTGTTCATCAAGAAATTTTTCCTTTTCTCGTGACAAAAATTGGTGACAATATGTGCCAGATGTAATATTTTATATATTATGTGCAGTATTCTCTATAAGACAATGTTGTATTTGGACAAAGTGAACCAAAGTACTATATGAAGCTAAATAGTAGGTTGAGGCAATTAAAAGGAAGTCTTCTGTTGTAAGTTTTGTAGATAGAAAAATCATGTAAGAACCTAGGGTTCAATTGTGAACCAAATAAACATGTTTACTGTACTAGCTGAAATAATCAATTCAGTTCTAGTTTTTGCCAAATTGTGCATTTCCACAAGGGGTTGAATGCTACTGAAAATAGACTTGGAAAAATCAGATTGTAGATTAACCAAGATGGAACTAGAAGTCTTAATGAATTAGCCTACACCATCTCTATGGCTTATTCAAATATAGAAAAAAAAAATCAACAAAAGTTAAAATTAGTTAAAAAAAAGTTTTATTGTACACTTTCTTAATAAATAGTCTATAAATCATCTTCAAAATTGCTATTACTATTATTATTAGGTAGTTGAAATACCTTCTTAAAATTATTTGCTAATTGTTTCTCTTTTTCTTCTGCCAGCATCTGTAATTTCTGGATTCTACTGGCATACTTTGCTAATTGGGTCTCGTACTACAAAGATAAAAAAATAATAATACAGTAATTAAATTCTGGAAGAAAATAATACGTACATTTTGCAATTATAAAAGATGAGGGAGAATTTATTGAAAGACAGCCTAGAAAAGTCCCATATCTTTATAGGAGACTTTCAAGATAATTACTTCGGAAAATAATCTACTCCACTGCTCTTTATTGCCAAAATATAAAAAATTTTGTTTAGTAATATAGGAAAAACATTAAACAAGAATGTCAAAGAACATATTAGTGCTTTCAAATAATCACCAAAATGTTTCTGAGTGGGCAGAACATTGTTTGGTTACTGATCATAACCCATTCCCGGAAGTCAAATACCTTTTCCAAGAAACAGACATTATCTCCAGATTTGTTCTAGAAGCCTATATTATTAATAAACAGGAAGGACTTGAAATTAATAAATTTGTAATTGAAAGTTTCAAAAAATATTGTAAACCTGTATGACCATTTATTTGTATTTTAATTTTTATCAGGATAATTGTTAAATAATAATCTGGTCAATGAGTCTATATTTTAAATTTATTTTAACTGCGCTGAATAATAACTGGTACACTATGAACCTTATTCTTTATTGTAACTGGCTTGATTTTAAATTTTTTCAAAATGTTGCTAGTAGAATTATGAAGATTTTTAGTGATAAACAAATTTTATATTATTACTCTTTGGGAACAGAATACAACATGATCAAATTATAAATTTAACTATTATATCTGATTAAAGAATAGCTCAAAAAATAATTCAAGTTGTCTCATCCTGGTATCTCGCACAAGATGAGTAAGAAAAATACAACTTGACTACAGTTATGTACCAACATAAGTGTTTTTTGCTTTGTTTTTATTTATTTATATTCTCAAAAATAACGACAACACAGAAGAACTATGTTGTTAGTTTTGAGAATGTAAAAATTCACCACAAAATACAATGATGTGCAAAATTAGAGGAATAAGATCAAAAACAGTAATTTTTTTGAAGCATTACACAAATGAACATGTTAATTAAGTTAAAATTAAGGTTCAAAACACCCACACACAAGTTTTAAAGAAAATAATGACCCTTTTTGTGTGGTCACCTATTCAGAAAAAGGGAAAAACAGCATTCACTGTGAATGCAATTGCCTCTTAAGTTACCTAGGCTCACAACATCAAGCATTTCTGAATGAGGTTATTCATAGATCTAGATGGCAGCAAAGCCCATTCTTTGAGAAAAGAGCCAATCGTTACTTTTATAAGTCTCAGATGGGGGAGAGTCGCCTCTCCCAATCTTCCTAAGGCATGCCAAACATTCTCTTTTGGATTCAGGTCTGGACCCCTGGCTGGCCATTTCATCCAAACATTGTCTTCACTATCAAGGAATTTGTCAAATGACAAATTAGGTTAATTCTATATGGACAAGCATTATCATCCACAGGAAAAAAATCATCTCTAGTTTGATTATAAAAGTTCAATTTCAAATATTTACATAAAAAAAATGTTTAAAACGTATTTAAGTTATTAACGTATTATTATTTTAACCAGAACTTTGAACTATACAACTTAAAGGATTTTTATTAAAAATTCATGAACACCTTCGTTAGATTTTTGTTTAAAGGTAAGAGAAGTAGTTGAAGCTATGACTTATATCCCTAAGAGTTATAAAAGGACTATTTTTCTATAGGTATGACAGCAGTAACCCTCTTTTGCAAGTAAAGAAGTTTCTGTGAAAACACTCAATGTTTGATATAAGATATATCTGTAAAATATTTATATATTTTCAATGAGTATTCAAAGAACAAGAAAACCTATACCTCAAAGCAATATATAAACGTTGGCATGTCACTTATGGAAGAACAAAAATTCCAAATTATCACAAACTTCATACAGTCTTAACTATTGTTGTTTACACAATAAATAAATGTTTACTATATGACATCTCAGAACAGCTGTTTCACACTTTATTGACGATCATAAGCAAATAGTGAGGTCCTTAATACAGAGGTCATTACAATTAATTGTGAAAAAGAATATTCACCTTTAATGTGAATATACACATTAAAAATAAAACAGGAAAAATTCATGTGTTTTCCTCCAAGAGTCTCAAATGAATTTCTTAACATTAAAAGAAACACAATAAACCTAAAATTGTATAAACTTATAATGGTTAAGACCAAGTGTTTACTAGATGGCATCTCAGAACACTTCTTTCTTGTTTTATTGACGATCATCAGCTTAATTCTTTTTCACGATTAATTCTAACGATCTCAGTATTGAGATCTTACTATTAACTGATAACTACTCACAGCTGATAATCGCCAATAAAGCATGAAACTGCCGTTCTGAGGTGTCATCTAGTGGACACTTGGTCTTAACCAATGTTATTTACACAATTTTAGGCTTATTGTGCTTCTTTTAATGCCTAAGGAAATTCATTTGAGGCTGGCGGAGGCCAGCACATGAATTTTTCCTGTTTTATTTTAATGTGTATTTATTTTATTTTGGAGGTGCCATATTCTTTTTTATGATTAATTCATACATTTATTCTTCTTTGATTACTCACAATAAAGATGCAAATCATATCCCTTATACAACTCAAGGGATGGGGGTTTTAGTGGGAGTCATTAACAAACTTGAATTACTGGTAAAAAGGGCTTATTTCTTCCCTTCCATCTTCTTTACTATAGAAATAACCTTTTTACAAATGTTATCTTCTCTTTAACAATTACTGTGTTTACCTTTTATTATGTTAATTATTAAATTATTTAGTCATATTAAACGTTTTTCATTAAAAAACTGCACATAAAAAGAAGCAAAGGTGATTATTAAGCACTTAGGTAATAATGTCAATTGAAGGCATGATACCTTAATGAAGAGTAAATTTATTACAAATTTTATTTAAAGAATGGGATCAATGTTAGCTATTCTTACTATTTGTTTTAAATGACCAGTTAGCCAAATGTTCAAAATTTTTATTTCACTTATTTTTGTAATTAATAAGAAAATTTGTTAATATAAGTTAATAGGATGATAAAAGGTTTTGATTAAGTTAGTCCATTTCAGAATAAAACTTGCCCATTTAGGCAGGTCGCACACTGTCTCAGATCAGCTTAGATCAGAATGCCAGTGAAGCCCAACTCACAACACTATCTTTAAAAGTTGACTTGATTAGAACATCCTAATTTTGTAGGTTTTCTTAAATTAGTGATTAAAAAACTTTAAAAGTTTTTTCAGACATGAAGGCCTAATTATTTTTATTAAATAATATCGTGAAATATTTTTCTCTCTCTTACTGAGTAATTACTTAATAAATAAGTAATACAGATCAGTTAAGGAAACTATAAAATTTTACACCAACAACAGCAGGAGTATAGATTAATTTCCACTTAAAATAAACATAAGTAGGCCTATTTAAAGTTTTGATTAATACTTTTCATCACTGTATTATTTCTTTGATGTTTCTACATATTATTTCTTTATCATTATCTAAAGTATTAGTTACTTTGTTATCACTAGTTTGGTCACAGAGAAGCATCTAAATGCATTCAGTTTAATGATTTAAAATATACTATTATAATAGTTTATTATAATACTAACAAAAAGACCCATTCTTTGCTCAGTTACAAAAAATAAATGTCCTAATGTGGATGATAAAGAAATTGCAATTGCGAGATCACTTTGAAACTTTCTCAATTGGTACAAAAAAAAAAATAATTCAAAAGGTCTGATCTCATTACAAATCTATATTTATCCTGAAAACCCTGTAGAAGTATCCTTCAACCATGTTTGCCCATCCATTCACCGCCCTCCCATGTACACCCACAATTCCAGGTTATTTGAATTTTGTAACTTGAGATTCCTAGATATGAAATTAATATCGAGATCGGAGAATATAAGACTTCCCACCAATTTCTATCCTTCTCCCTCCCATTTATTCCCCTAGTTCCAGGTTATTCGAATTTTGTAACTCGAAAGCCTATCACTTCAAACCTTTCCCAGTTCGTAAAAAAATCATCTGATCATTACAAATCTCTATCTATGCTGAAACCTCCCCCGTCACTATTATGCACAACAATATTTTAATTCCAATTATTGCACAACAATAGTTGTGCAATTCTCTTTGTTATCACCAGGTGCATTTGTGGTGCTATTTCACCCCTTTTCATCCCCTGGGGGTGGTGCGTCCAGGTTTCAAGGTAGCCCGTTTTTTCCGCAGGGTCCTAAAGAGCAATTCTGCAAAGTTTGGTCCAGATAGGTCAAAGGGCCTAGGAGTGTGTAGCGAACAAACATACCCACAAACATCCTCCTTTATATATATTAGAAATAAACACTTGTAGGCCACATCTGAATAATTGAAAATACTGAAGGTTTATGTTTAAAAGAAAACAACTAGATTTTTAAAATTATTTGATGCAGGCAAACATAATATACATTTAATTTTAATGATTTTATTCTGTTCAATCACTTGTAAAATATTTAATGAATCAATAAAAATGATTTTAATTATCACTTTCATTCAAATTTATTTCCTTCAATGAAATGTTATAGTAATCTTTATTACTAAGGTCATAGAGCACTGGATAGTGTTCAACCATAGCAATAAACTTTTCATCTAAAGACATCGGAAGAAATTCACTTCAAAACGTACAAAAAGGCATTACCACAGCTGAAAGGGACTTTCCTGCTCATTTGCGTCCCTTCAGAACACTTCTGAAACAGCCAACGACCTTGCTTGACGACCCAAAAACTCCGAAGCATTCTGAGCTGAGAGCACGGATGCAATCTGAGCAGAAGCAGTGTGTGTGTGGAGTTACATTGAAAAGCATGGATTTCCAATTTTTATGATCTGACGTTCTGAGCTGATCTGAGACAGTGTGTGGCCAGCCTTATGAGCTTCTTTCAGAAAATTAATAATATCTATTCAAAATTTACAATTTTACTTACCTGTAACAGATTCGAATTCAAATCCTTAACTGTTGTAGATAAGTCACTATTTTGTCTTTTATATACAAGTACCTCCTTCTGCAGGTCATTCAATTTTGATTGATAAGACTGAGAAAGATTTCTCATTTCGGTCTTCCATCTAAAAGAAAAACAATAAATAATCCTTTAATAATTTTTAGTTCTTTTCAATGCACATTACTATTCATCTAACGAACAAGTCAGGATTAAGTAAATGATTTCAGGTAAGTTCAAGTTCAAATTAACAGGTTTTATTAAAGCCCAATGTACTATAGGTAAATTTAATTGCAGATTCCGTATCAAAGATTTGTTAACTATTCCCTTGAATATCCAAGTGTCAGTTGTAAGTACAAAAATTAAAATGCAATGATGGGACTGCATACGGGACTCTGGGGGATTTCCCATATCGTTGAGAGGCCTCATCTATCTTCCTTTCAAAGATATGGGAAATACCCTAGAGCAGCGTTTCCCAACCGGTGGGTCACGGAAGGGTTACAGGTGGGTCGCGACTTGATCCTAAAGCTATCAGAAACCTTCGAATAAACCATCAGAAAAGATCAGAAAAATCGAAAATCGATCATATATAAGGAAGGGATATGATACAAATATGATTTTATTCTATATTCTTCTATTCCTATACATGTGGAGGTATTCCGATAAGGAAAGGTGGGTCGCCAGCTGAAAAAGGTTGGGAACAGCTGCCCTAGAGTCTTGTATGCAGTAACTTCGCCCACAATCACATTAGGACTACAAAATGATGGGAATCTTAATTCTAATACATCAAACGCTACAGATTCAGAATTAAATTTCAACAGTATCACCCTTGTAAACTGGATCCCTCTTTATGCATACTCCTCGTAAAAGATACAGTATATATATCTTCACAATTATCTTTGAAATAAGACTCAATTTATTGAAGAATTTTAGGAAAAAATGCAAAGGAGGTAGAAAAAAAAAAGATCCTATATATAATGGGAAGAATGGACTTAACATGAATTAAAACTAATAAGGCAAGTCTCCTTTCAAATTGTACCGAAGAGACCCATTCCGCAAAATGTGGGGATTATTTGCACACAGTACTATGTTTTGCAATCCAGATACATACATTGGAATGCTTTAGAATTTACACTTGTTAATTGTATTACAGTGTGTAACTGCTGTGTATAAATGCCCAAGCATTATTGTAGATATGAGAAAATATCTACAGGAATATATGGAATACTGTAGATATGAGAAAATGAATGTGTAATTGTGCATTCTCTTCAAAAAGATAAAATTAGCTTAAACAAACAATACACTTATACAAAATGTTAAAATTTCCACTGTAGATTCAGTAAACAATTATTTTAATTACTTTTTTTTTCTTATCTTGTTCTTTTTTCTGTAATTTCTTTTTAATGGCATTTAATGATTGAACAAAATGCATATCTAGGTTAAATCTTTCAAATTTATCAAACCAAGACATAAGCAGCTACATTGCCAATTTCTACAAATGACTGTACTGAAACACCCTTGTCTTTCATTCTCTATTATCATTAACCTGACAAATATAAAGTTCATTTTGTTAAATTTATTTATCCTGTTTTATCTGTGAAAAATATAATCTGATAGACT
>JAFIDM010014012.1:17445657-17470435 GCA_023159025.1 Thereuonema tuberculata | reverse complement strand
TATAAATATTAATATAACTTATATTTAATTTAATATATACATCAGCAGCTGAGCATCCTGGATTGCACTACACTCACAAAATTTGTCCTTGTCTTTGGAGAGCATGCTCCATTTCTGGAAATTAGTCCCACACCATGCAAACCCGATCCTCAAGAGGTTCAAAGTCTTCAATGTCATAAAGAGCATTTGTTTGTCCAATGTTAGCTCCTCTTTAAGGTCCATAATTGGGGATAAAACCTCTTCTTTCCATCTATTAATACAATTTACACTTTATGTTCCAACTAATATTTCCATTCTGTTCATGAATTGCTTCCTGAACCTCAATTTCCTTTGAACAGGTTTATGCTCAAAGAGTGGATTTTTTGAGGTCAGTTTCCTGTTTAGTCCTCTCCAAGTCTGCTGTCACATTTCTAGGGAATATGAGGTGCAGCAATTTCAAATAGAGGGTAAAGTTATTCAGTAAGGATTGGCTTAAGGCAACCTGTTGTTATGAGGATCATTTCATTAAGAACCATGTCATCTTGTTTCGTATACACGGATGCATTCCATACAAGTGCAGAATACTCTGTAGTCAAACACAGAGGGCCAGACATGATATTTTTAAAATCTCTGGTGTTGTACTCCAAATGTTTTCTCTAAAAAATATTATTCCTTAACCCTCGTGTTAAGACAGCAGATGTAACAGTTTGATACAAGGTTACTCCTAGGTAAGTTGATGTTAGACAATGTTTCAATCGAGTGCATCACCAATTGATATTTAACTTTTCTAGCTTCGTGATTTCTTAAATAAAAAGCACATACTTGAGTTTTATTAGGGTTTGGTTTCAAAATGCTTTTATCAAAACATTGAGCTAATATTGGGTTATCCAAAAAGTCCTGAGCATTTTTGACAAACAGGTAAGTTTGAGCATTCCATATGCAACCTTATTGTTTGAAAACTTGTGATATGTTGGTATCATGTGCAAGGTGGCATGCAACTGAATATCTTGGTAAAGGTTGGTCGCGATCAGCAGAAGCTGTGTTGTTATGATGAATATGGATGAGAAAAAGTTGCATTTTTGGCTTACATTTTTGGCTATTCTTCTATAGAAAGGGGGAAAATACCACACAGATGTATAAAAACATTTGTGAAGTGTAATAAGAGTGTGCTATTGGTGAATCAACAGTTTGGAGGTGGTTTGGAGGGTATTTCAGCTTAGAAGATGCGGACTGCACTGAAAGACCTTCAGAATTCGACGACAATCACATCTGGAGACCAATCCAATATTAACAACTAGAGTTAGCAGATACTCTGAAAATTCCCAAAAGTACTGTTTATGAACATTTTGTGAAGCTTGGGTGTATTTCTCATTATGTTGTTTGGTTTCCACACAACCTCTCTAAGAAAACTGCATTGAGCAGTATTCCATCTGCAACATGCTCCTGAAATGCAACAAAATGGGCCCGTTTTCAAACGATTAGTGACTGGAGATGAAAAATGGATGATCTATAATAATATAGTGTGGAAATGATCACACAGGCTAAGGCTAACAAACCATCAAAACACACACCAAAGAGGAATATTCATGCAAAGAACGTTGTGCTCTGTGTCTGGTGGGATTTCAAAGGCATTCTTAACTATGAGCTACTTCCACACAATCAGATGATCAATTCGGATGTGTACTGCAGCCAGTTGGAGAAATTGCACCACAACATTTAACAGAAGAGGCCAGAACTAGCAAGCAGAAAAGGATATTATGTTCCAGCAAGACAACACGGGGCTTCACATGTCTTTGGTCACCCGCAAAAAGTTGCACAAGATTGATTGGGATTTTTTACCACACCCATCATATTCACTGGACACCATCCGACTTTCACTTGTTTCGGTCCCTGAAGAATGATTTGAATGGAAAATCATTCCGTGATTTCGATGCTGTCAAAAAGCACTTGGAAAACTTCTTGGCTCCAAGCCTGCCCAGTTCTATGAGAATTTCAAAATTGTTGGAAAGATGGACTAAAATCATGGAAAAAAATGGAGGATACTTTGATGAATAAATATTGTTTTTTTAATCGTGAATATTTGTTTCATTTCCGCTTGTCAAAAGCACTCAGACAACCCAATATATCTGTTGCATTTGATAGTTTCACTGAGGTAGAAAATAAATTATCATCTTGCGCCTCCACATCTGTGTCATCAGCATAAGCAAAACTTCTCGTTTCTAATGATATCGGTTGGTCATTTGCATATATGTTACAAAGTATATCCAAGTATGTATTTTGGGCCAAGACAAACCCTGTGATAAGCCATTCTTCTGGTCTCTCCATCTACTTTTTTTCACAGTAAAATTACACAAAATCTATTATTCTCCAAAAATGTTTGGAAAACCAATGTCAATTTAAAATCTCATATTAATTGGTATATTTTTACTAAAAGATTCTGATGGTCTGTAAGATTTGCCTGGTCTGAACCTGGCTTGTTCAGGATAAACTTATCTTCAAGTCCATCAGACTTTTGATTCAAAACCATCCCTTCAAGGAGTTTGAACGAATGACAAAGTAATGAAACAGGATGGAAATTTTTTGGATCATTCGGGTCCTTCCCAGGTTTCAGTAGAATGACTACCAATGCTTTCCTCCATGTCCAGCAACCATCGGAGAGCTCTAGTTCCAAATTTTTTAATTTATTCTACTCTTATTTCATCTAAGCAGGCTGCTCTATTGGGTTTCGTGATTTTTATCGCTTCACCTAATTCTTCTAATGAGAATTGATTCTGTAGAAAATTATTTTCTCTATCAGCTTATCTCTTTATTCTTTCTATTACACCTTTCTTTGATACTATTAATTATTAAGTGATTGGCAACTTGATTCACTGTTACCTCTGTAAAGTTTAGTGGTGGTGTTGATGAGTCTCTGCTTAGTTTTCTTTACAACCTTCCAGGCTCGCAGGCTGGAAGTCATATTGAGGTTCTCCATTAAATTACTCTACCTTTGTTGTCTCGTTTTAGCTAAGCAATTCATTATTTCTTCACCTGCCTTTGTAGTTTCCTCTGAGAAATGATGGTCGGTATACAGTGTCTCATATTTTCTATAATGTGTGTGTCCTGAAAGGTAATAAACATAGGAATCCAGTAAACTATTAGCAGGGTCTGTCATCAGGCAGAAATTTTAAAAGTATTCCTCATCAAAGGCTCCATACTCATTTACATAATTACTAATAAATAGAGCACTCCTAATTTCAAAATCTAGGGAGTGAAATGTAAAAAGTTGGATTAACAAGAAGAAAATTTAGAAACTAATTTAAGTGGTTTTTTTTAAATGAAATACCTAGAACTTAACCGCTGCTGTTCAGCCAACATTTGTCTAAGCTCTTTGGTAACACACTGATGAACCTCTTCAAAACTTTCAAGGCGAGATGTGAGTTCCTGCTGTTCAATATCCTTTTCATGTTTCATCTGTAATAACTGTAACGTAAAACAAAACACTGTAATTTTGAAAATTTTAATACTCACAGCTAGAATTATGAATATTCAAAGAACAACAGAGAAAATCTAATTTCAATGAACCCTTAATCTATTTTCAAATCTCCGCACAACATGTCTTAAAAAATCAATCAAACTCCATTCTGAGTTATTTAATTCTCAAAGTTTATTTATTTATTATTATTATTTTTTTTTTTTCTTGAGAGAAACTGAGGAAAACAATTAATAAAAAAATTAACATATAGAGGGATTAGACTGCAACAGAAAATGTACACTTTTACTATCTAAATATATAATATTTTTTTTTAGCTAATAGTACTCAAAATTTAGCTGATTTATTGATGTATTGACAATGGGCCTCATTCTGAAAATCTGGCTTAGAGAGCAGCTTACAGCAACTGCTACTAAAACAATTATCTCAGAAAGTGTGATGGTGCAATTCTGAAAACCCATCCTGAGATTCTCAGTGCCTGCTCTAACTGCATAGGACTAATCGATCACTTTTGTCTGTTTTCTTGATTGATAATAGTTGGATTTAAGACCAGCAGCTATGGAAATGATAATTCTTTTTGCAGTTTCCTGTGAAATTTCAAAAAGTGACAAGCAAACTTATTACTTTTTATCTGAGAATCTTAAATTTGCATGGAAACTAAATTTACAGATATATTTACATTAATTTAATTCATTAAATAAGAGGTTCAAAGTGAAATTATCTATTTCTGTACATATTTTTTTAAACGAGATCCACTAAAAAATAAGTGCAAAGAATTGTAATAATTCAATTAATAACCTTATCACAAAAGCTTCTTAGGTACAAATGATCATTATTTAAACAGTTGTTAAAAGAATAATTATTTATACTTGGAAATAACTTTTCAAAATGCTGATTTTTTTCATTTCAAAAATAACCCACCATTTTTTTTCCAAAGATATTGCTGCATGGCAGGCTGATATCCCTCCCCATCAGCAATGGATTATTCCCGCAGCACTTTCTGGGTCCCCTTGTTTTGTTCAAATGGAAGCTTTGCTGGATGTATAAGCAGCGCTTTAAACAGGGAGAAGCAGTTGGTCCATGGTGAAGGCTGCCCTCAGTTAGCAGTGGCAGAAGCCGCCCGGAGTTTTGGTAACAGAGCAAGGACCAGAGGCCATCGAATCATCCTGTTGTAGAAAGGACTCTAGAAGGAAAGCTCGATCCCATGGAGGGAAGACCCTCGTCCATTCTTCACCAAATCCGGTCAAATCAGAGAAGCAAGTCTTAGTTTCTGGATGAAGTGAAAGAGGTTAGTCCAGAGTTAACTCCTAATAGCAGAAGCGATTTGCAATCAGCGGCATATTCTTCCTTGGAATTACAATAGGAGTTGTGCAGGATATTGGTGTTCATGATCTCTGTAAATAGTAGAGATGGAGATCTGTATAGCAGCGCAGATATCCAGATGGTTTTTTGTGTGAAAAACCACTGTTAGCATCGAGAAGCAGCTAATCAGAAGCTTGATAGAGACGCCGACAAAACAGGGAGAGAAAGTCACTCCCTGGTCAGTGCAGGATAGTAAAACAACACTGCAAGCCTATTGTCATTGAGAGGTAAAGATTTCAAACAGTGGGTCAAGTGCCACCGAGAACTGCTTTTGTTTTTTATTTTATCTACAGTGTCTGGATTTTCATGATGAACTTTAATTTCGTTCAATATAAATTACTTAAAATAAAAAGTACCCATCCTAAAGCATCAACCATGTTAGCATTGGTGAATCCTTATACGGAATCATGTTCAAAACCTTTAATTAGGAACCCATCTTCATCACAGTAATGTATTATACTATATCATTATTCCATCATATAGTTCTCATTTAAAAATAATATGATTTAGCTCTGAATTGCTATGAAAATAAAGGATTGTCCTGCTTAATTACATATTTTGAAAATTTATTTATGATTTCAAGAAAGTAATAAAGGAATTTTTCTTAAAGAAAGTAATGAAATATCAATTAATGTTTTGTTTTTACTTCTAAAGTATATATATGTTACAGTTCATTTATGTACTACTTATTTAGAATTTTATTACCAAAATTATTTCACATCCATATTATTTTTCCAGTTCCACTTAAACGTCAGTTTCTACAAAAACTTCATTCAACTTAAAATTGCCTATATTTTTAAATGTAAAATATCTGTATCTTTTTTTTTTATCATTTCAGATGATCTCATTTAATAGATCCAAACATGTTAATAGCAATTATACTTTCTTCTAACTTATTTTCATTTTATTTTTATTTTTCTTTTAATCTATTCTTGATCTTATGTTCAGTCTTATTATTGTAACTGATAATATAAACAATTTATAAATATATTGAAATTTAATTCAGTTATCCTTTAACTCTGATATTTGTACTTCACACTGGAATTGAAAGTTGAAAATAAGGTATAAATTTTCTATATATATAAAAAAAAAAAAATATAAGGATTTTTTCATTTATTTTTTATTTAGTTTATTAACAGTGAAACAAATTAGTATTTAGTATAATATTGTTAATTGTTAATAAAATGGCAGATAAGATACTTTTTGTTACTTGTCACCAAATTTGATTCTTTACATATTTGAAAAATTCAGTTCAGTCAACAAACATTTTATTTCATTTAAAAAAAAAAAAAACAAGATATTTTTTTCAGGATCTCATTTTTTAAATGTTAATTGTACAAGAATTTACTATTTTGGCATAACTGTAAATAGTTTGACCTAAAACAGTTTCATCAAATGATAATTTCATGAAATTGTTATTTGTTCAGTTTGCTAAAGCATTTACAGGTATAGTAAATTTACAAAATCATTTAATTAAAAATATGCTTAATTGTGCATTTCATTAAAGTTTTAAATATACATTATAACTCATAATTCCAATATTATATTAATGTAGGTAAAGTAATTAGAATGCTCTGGAATATCTGTGAGTGTAATTATTTTGTATTACATAACTCATTTATGTATTTCATAATTAATTTTACATTTTAAGTTCATTATTTTTATTTAAACAAAAAAAAAAAGCAGCAAGCTTAATCTTTAATTCTTTAACTGCAAATCTGATAAGTTTTTAATTATATAAATTTTAATTTAATTAAAAAAATTAAGAAGTCGGCTTAATTATTCATTTCAAATTTCAGGAAATTTTATTTGAATAAAGTAAAAAACTTTTAAATTTAAGCGATTGTCGTTACCATTAAAATTAAATTAAATGAATTTAAATATTTTAATGATTCGTGTTATTAAGTAAATAAATAAATAATTAAACATTTTTAAATATATGATCCAAGATATTAATTTTTTTTCTTTATTACTGATAGAGCTTTTTTAAAGATGTTGAAAATTGATGTAGAAATATTTTTTTTTTTAAATAAAGATATTTAATTTGCAGTTTAATGTGTGTTATTAAATATATATATATATATATATATTTATGGAATGAGTAAAACATTGATACATGCATGTAGGAAACAATAATAATATTAAAAAATATGAAGAGAAGAATACATTACATAAATGGGCTTGATGGCTGGATGTTTAGACATCCTAAGCAGGTATTGTCATTTATAACAAAAAGAAAATGTTAATATGAATATAGTTTGAATATTTTTTCTCATCTAGGAGTCGCCAATCATGGAGGCGGGGGTCATTGGTGGCCTGTAAGAAGTATCTAAAATACTTCTTAGCTTTTATTTTTGAATAATTTTATATCTACTTAGAAGAAAAATGGGATTTTTTTTTTGCAAGATTCAAAATGAAAGAATTGCTTGAGCTAGTCTTGAGACAGGTTGTCTGGTGGCTAGGACAGACAGCCAAAATGCTGAGCCAAAAGTTGGATTTGTGAATCGGGTTTCTGTAATGAGAGTGATTTGACATCATTTTGGCTTAGCAAGTCTGCTGATCTGGTCTTTCAGAATCACACCACAGCGTAAAGAGGGTAATTAGGTCACAAAAGTTCCCAGCTTCACACGTTTCCTGAATGGGGGGCCCAATAAGTAAAAAAATATAAACATCTATCATGGAATTGGTGAATTTTAAAAGGATACTGGGCAAAATACGTCATTCTACCTTCACTTTAATTTTTAAGGAAATCTTCATTTATTTCTCAGAAATGGGTAATGGTATTGTATTTTAATCCTTAAATTTAAGTAATATACCAAAATAAATGCAATATTAACTTAGTTACATCTGCTATAATTTGCACTGAATATCAATTATTACTGATGAAGCTTTCCTTTTCTGTACATTTTTGATTTATACTCACTTTAATTTGTAAGATATATTTTAAAAGTTCTCCAAAGATAACTATTTTTAAGCCATTTGAATATAATTATTAACATTCCATTTTAACCTGGAATATTATTTAAAAATAATATTCAAAGTTAAAGTAAATAATGCAAGCATTCTTTTTTTCTGTACTGGTGAAACAGTGGCAGACCATTTTTATCAGTTCACTGTACCTATTTTACATCAAAAACTTACTTCTTTTGATATTTTTCTTTGATCAGTTTCAGCTTGCTTTCTCAAGGCATGTAATTCTTCTTGCAGTCCTTCAACTTGTTTTGCCAGTTTAACTTTACTTGAAGCAATTAGTTGACGTTCAGTTTCTAAATGTTTGATTCTGTCAAATGCAAGTTGCACCTCAGTTTTCCAGTGTTGTCTTTCTTTATCATGGCTACAAAAAACAAAAAAACATAAGGAATTTAAGAATGTCAAGAATTAAGTTTAAAATTAATAGAGTTATGTAAGTTCACTGGAAGTTAAGAAACATGATAAGGTAAACCGTTTAGGTTATTGGACACATTTATTAAAAAAAGAAACCTTCTAAATTTTAGTTATTGTTACGGTTATACAGAGACAGTTTCACTGAGTGACTATATCATTTATGCCAGCGGTGCAGAACCTGTGGCCCGGTAGTCTCAAACTTAAAGTTAAATTTGAGTCTTTACATTGCTGCCAAAAGATACATTGAAAAGTGACATAACTTGCAATAGCAATTGGAATGTTGCTATGAAATACAACTAGCATCATCAACATCAGATAAGAGTTACTCTCTCCTTCATACTCCTCTTGCTCTGCACTCAAGAGCCGGCGCTAGGAGGGTGCAGGGCCTCGGGCAAGATGAATTTTGCGGGCCCCTTGACAATCCTATTTTAACAACCAAAATAAACAATCCTATTTCATCCTCTTTCTTCTAACCAGACGCGGGGCCCCCATAAGCACGGGGCCAGGGGCGACCGCCCCGTTCACCACCCACTAACGCCGGCTCTGCTGCACTAAGCAAGTCACTATATTTTTCCATACTTTCCCTCCAGTGGTGGTAGTTAGCAGGCTAATCTGGGACAAACTACTCAGTTGTTGTTAATAGTCAAGCGTTGCAGTGTTCCTTTAGACTGAGTTTACGAAATTTTGGTTCAGTTAATTGTCCATACAGTAATAACTAATAAATGTTTGAATTGAGAGTGACAGCTTGGTGGTCATGGCTTCAACCAAAATGAGCAAGATTACTGAGAAGTTAACAAAACTTAAGCAGTGCCATATTGTTATTTGACAATTTGAAGTTTATGTAAATTACATTTATTATTAATAACAATGGTATGCATTTTAAAACTGTTTGTCTGCTTCTTCAATTTATTACTGAATATTGAGCTTTCATAATCCTGATAATTAATTAGTTATTTTTCATAAACCTAAAAGAAAAATTGATGAGAATGTTAGTTATCAAATTTAAGATGATTTTTGATTCCAAAACAAAATTCATTTGAAATAAGGAAGAAATCTAGCATTTTTTTGGGGGGGTTGGAGACATTGGTTTTTTGTTTGTAACCCGTATCCCCACTATATTTGAAAAAGGATACAACTTTTTTTTTTCTTTTTTTTTCGTTGAATAACGATCCTCATCATAATACCTTCTCCCCATTAAAATTTCTGAGCCCACTGGATTGAGCATCTGCTGTAAAAGCTGTTGATAGAAGAAGATTTTCGAATTTTATTTTCGTAGTAATTTAAATATCAGCATCTTTAATTAAAGTTTTTCTGTACTAATTTTTTTTTTTTTTTTACTTCCATTACTCTTCAGTAAAGGTCTTTCAATGGCCTTATGTGCCACTAGTTATAAAGAGGGTAAATAGGTAGATAAGTAGCGATGTTCAATCAACATTCATGACTTAGAGGCCATGATTTTAACATGACCTTAATCTTATTTTACAGACAAATCATTCGGAATAATTTATACTGATTTAAGATTATAAAATGTCACTTCTACTGGTCAACAGCTGTTTTGATGGGTTTACTAATAATTATTTAAAAGCCAACTATTTCCAATATCCCTAATAAATAGCCTGTATGTACACTTTCTGCAGATAAATTGTTCTTGCCAATCATCTAGTGCTTGACTCAGTTCATTTACAAAGTTGTCTATATAATTCTTAAATGTGAATCAATTGATATAATAAAAATTAGATTAAATAAAGTTTTTATAAAGAATAAAGAGCAAAAATGTCAGAAAGGTTGAGAAAGTGTAGATAATAATGTGTCAATGAAAAGAGTCAACATAATTCACAATATTTACAGTTTCAGTTGAAATGTCACTCAACTCAATTTCAACGGTACTACAATCAGAAATAATCAACATCAGTCTATCTCTTGCTATGAACGAATTATTATTATTTTTTTTTTAGTTTGCATGTGTACTGACAAAGAAAAAGTTCAGCTAAAGCTGTTTATATTCTTAAATAAGTAAATTCTTTTAATATTATTATTATTATTATTATTATTTTGAGAGAGAGAGAGAGAGGAAAAAAAAGCTTTCATTTGTTTTTTTATAATTTTTATTAACAAAGTATTCATATACTTACTTTTCTTCCATTTGTTTAAGGCAGCTCTCCAAGATTTCCTTATGACTTTCTGCTTCTTGTGCCCTATTTTCTGCTTTCATAAGTCTATTCTGAATATCAGAATATCGTTGAACACTTTCTCTATCATGCAGCTCTTTTCCAACTTTTTCCAATTCTGCCTCAGCAGCTCTTTTCTCTTTGATAGCACGCTCTATTTCTTCACATTTTTCACTATTTTCCTGAAATTAACAATAGGTTTTGAAATACTAGTATGTTACAATATTAATAATAAGACTAAATAATGTAAATAATGGCAATGCTGGAGAAAATGAAGTTTTAGTGCTTTTATTCAATGAAGGTAAAAGAGAAAATAAATTCTTTCTAAGAATGTAATGAAACTATTCTATAAGATATTTTACACATTCTCAATAGATAAAGAAGGGAACTATACAGAAAAAAAAGGGGAGGAAAAGGAGGAAAGATAACATACACACATTAATCAAGACTTAAAATATTGTTAGACTCAGAAATTAAAAATTAAATCTAACAGATAATGAACAATAAAGTCAAATCAGTTTGCTAATTTGTTTCTTTGGAAGAATGGTAGTTGGTGCTTTTGTAAAACGGTAACAAAATGTCTGTACATCTGACTCGGACTTCAATCTCACAAGTAAATCTTCTCTCCTTTGATACCGGTTTTCCGGAAACCCATATATTTTCTGAAAGCTTATATCACAAATAGAAAAACTGTGAAATCTTAGGGGCAGAGGACAAGCGTTTAGGAGCTATAGGACCCACAAAGTATCAGTAAAGTGTTGGAAACATGACCCAAAAGTCGCTAAAATGCTCATTTTATGTATTTATATGAACTAATATGGTAAGAAGTTAGAGATCTCAATATAAAGGAAGAAACAACTCATTGAAAAGAAACAATATACATTGGGATGTTGAAAATGTGACTTGTTATTGACTTCAAACAAAATCTATTACAAGAGACAATCAATGTGCAATTCATCAAACGGGCAGAAAGACAGTTCACAATGGGCACATTTTACAAAAGCGATAGCCTTACACTTTGCACACTCGTCATTTGTCAATGAATCGAAGCAGTAATCCATTGGCGCAATCCACATTCCAGGTTCGTCGTCCAAGTATCCGCCCTTATAAATACTTAATCAAGTTCTTGAAACGAGGAGCGCTGACCTGATATAGGAAAGGGACTGCAGGGCCAGAAAACTATCGCGATGCCAGATGTGCTCCTGTGAAGACATACAATACGTTAGTACTTGATAGCAACATACGGGAACATACAAGAAATTGAGACGTTATTATGGGAATGTGCCCATCTATACACACTTTACTGATACTTTGTGGGTCCTATAGCTCCTAAACGCTTGTCCCTCTGCCCCTAAGATTTCACAGTTTTTCTACTTGTGACGTAAGCTTTCAGAAAATATATGGGTTTCCAGAAAACCGGTATCAAAGGAGAGAAGGTTTGTCAGATGTCATTTTTAAGGGGAATACTGAGCTGTCAATAATCAATTATTACATTGACAAAGACTGTTTCATCCTCCCAGTAATTTAAAGCAAACGAATCTTTATCTAATAGCAACAGACTAGAACAAAAATGCCAGCAAACATTATATGAATCTAGAGAAGATGATTCAGGAAAAATATAAGATTCAACAGAATAGGTAGCTTCAACCGACATTTGTAAGATGAAACAAAGTAGCAATTTAATTTGCCCCACGAACATGGACTATAATTTCATATGACAGATGGAACAAGTGATAGCTGCACAGAAGTAAGAAAATTTACATTACAGAATTCATTAACACTGATAACAGTTATTTAGAAATGTGAATCATAAAAGATCTGGCATAAGACAAAGTTGTAGTAAAAAAATCAGTTGACAGATCAATGAATCTCAAAATTTTAGAAGAAGCCACTGGAGATGAAAGCATGAGAAAAACCATTTCTCCAAGAAATGCTGAATTTTGAAACTGAAGACAATGAAATGGATTTTTTTAACATGCTTTCTTTAAATAAGAAAATATTCAAGTGAAATGAATACTCTCATAGGCTTTTTCTAAATTTTTCAAATTTTTCCAAGAAGCTTTCCAGGAAACTAATACTAAGCTCATAACAACTTTTTATTCCTATTTTGCTATGTTTTAAGAAGTAGTAAAGAACTTACCAATTCAAGTGTTCTGATTTCATTCATTAATTGCTGAACATGAACATTGCATAACTTCTTCATATTTTCAACCTGTAAAGTGTTGATCATCTTAATTCATGATAAGTAAATAAAATAAAAAACAAAACAAAAAACAACAAAACATTAGATTTAGTAAAAATGTTATTTTTGAATATAAATGAAATTTGTATAACTATGAGGTATACAATTACAAATAAATCATAAGATCTTTGATAAGTTAGAGAGTAAAAAATATCTGACAAATAACTGAAAATTTATTATATATTCAAAAATGAAATTACTACATTGCTTAATCAATCAATTACAAGCAAATTCCATCAGAATTGTTCTTGCATACTGATATAACTCTTTGTAGCATTAAACACAGAACTAAACATGGAACCTGAGAACTGATATCTAATAAATACAATGACAAATGAGAATAACAAATAGTGAAATTCAAGCATCTTCATTAATTAATCTTTATTGTAATATAATTATCCTTATATAATTTAAACATTGCATTAAGTATATACGGTACACCCTCTATTAATATCTGATATTTTTCATTATATTCTTCATCTTCTTTTATAACAATATTTCAATCAGCTCGAAATATTGTTATTAAAGAAGATGGAGAATATAATGAAAAATTGCATTAATTAGTCAGATTTTAGAATTTTCAGCAACTTGACTCTATTAACCATATCAAAAGCTTTATCGAAATCTATAAATGCTAAATGATTTTCTAAATTTAATTTTCTATATTCTTAGAAGAATATAGAATTGATTTGCTAATTAATTAATTGCTGATTTTTTTCATTTCTACAAAAAAAAAAAAAAAAACGTGAAAATTCTTACTATTATTTCTAATTTAATTATTATGTTTTGGTATCAAAACTATTGCAATTGTCCCAGGAAATTTTATATTTTATTTATTTCCCTTAGCTTATCTTGACATTTTTTGCAGTCAGAATTAGCAAAAAAAAAAGAGGAATGAGTGTATATCTGTATGGTATATTCTACATAATTCACAAACAAATGATCTGATTGAACTCAGCCATTTGTTAAACATCAATATATAAGGAAGTGGCTTCTTGAAAATGGGCTTTGCCAATGACTTAGAACACTATTTAAATCAGCAATGTTCACTATAAGGCAGTCATTACAGATACAATAATTTTTCAACACAAGACTCAAGCAACATTAGCTTTTCTGCAAACTGTGCCTCTCTATTAAGGAAAAATGCTATTGGAAATGGGTTTGATTAGTGATTTGTATTGGGTAAATATCCTTTCTGCAGCTATTTTACTGAAGACTTCTGGTAAAATTGTTGAATGATTTATGACTCTGCACTGAATTCATTTGTAATACAGAATTTCTTAACATAAATGTAAAATTGCTTGGAATTTGACTTTTTGCCAGTTTAAATATTGTTAGAATCGAGCTCCTCAAGTTAGTGCTGACAGATTTCAAATGTTGTCATGCACCAAATGAACATGGGTCATTCCATGTCAGATCACCTGATGAGTCCACCACACCATCACAGATTTTTATGAAAATTTATTTGCATTTAAAAGGTCATAAGATAACAAATTCTGCAAAATATGGTTTTTAGGTTAAATATTTGCCGAGATATGAATTTCGAAGTTATTATTTTTTTTAGGTGCCCCTTATTTTAATATTTTCTTGAATAACTAATAACCTAATCAATCAAATGGAACCAAATTTGTTTTCCCCATGAATTTTTTTATGCTGAATCCAAAAATTCCAGACTAACAGTTTTGTAGCAATGGAAAACACGTAAGCATTTAGGAAAACCTTTAAATGGTCATGTGGGATCACATTTAAAAATTTGAGATTTTAATCCCATGTCTGAAAAAGGTCTAAAGTAAATGAAAAAAAAAATAATCAAGTTGGTATTTTGCTCCTGAGCTTGGAAAAAAAAATCGCAACATAGTTTATTTTTACTTCGTGCTAGAAGAAAAGGACTTCAGTACAGAAAGAATTTCCTAAATTCACTAGATCTATCTAAAGTAGTTCACAAAATGTCCTCAGCACTTACTGTTGGGATGCACTTTTAACCTTTGAACCTTTCCCAGTATTGACAATTGTTGTTGAAATACAGTCATTGACTTATATTTCCATCCACTTTGCCCATACATATCTGGAGCTAGTAATGGGCATTACTAACCGAGCTAGTTCGTAATGATAATCACATTTTTTTCCAGGTGTTGGTGATATCAATGATGTACTTGATATATCAATTAGTTGAGCAAATTTTTTGGGTACTGCTACACTTACTTGCTTTGCCTTCTTTTTTGTGTACACACCTCAGCTCCTCTTATTTATTGCATATAACTTTACCGGCACACAGCCCAATTTTGTAATGCTTTCATTCAGTTCACCAGTGTCCATAAGGGATTCAGCCTCTGATTCATTGGACAGTTGTACAGGAGATCCAAGAGGAAAATTGATAATTTTTTCTTTATTACAGTTTTCTACAGCTACTCTATATAAAATACACAATTTCTCACCAGACTTCAAATTGTTGTGAATGGTGCACCTTATGTGGTCTTTTGCAACTGCAAGTGTAATTGATCTCAGACCTTTCTTTGATGTTCTTTTTATGTTTATTAAATGGGTTGCAACAATTTCTTTGCAACTGTTCATACTTTCAAAGTTGCAATTTTTGGTGGTGGTGACAAACTGAACTGGCAGCAGAAATATCAGACAATCCAGACCTTAAAAGCATGAGTTTCTTAGTACCCGGCACCTCAAACCAAAAGTAAAAGTCGTTCCCGCGCTTTCCATAATCGTACGATTCAAAACCAAAAATACAAAAACTATTTTGAAAAGAAAGTGAGAAAAAAAATGGGTGTAATTAACTATCAGTTAATATTTTTGAAATTTATAGAAGTCGCTGCATAATAACTGTAGTTTAGTATTTTATTTTTTTATTGTCAGAAAAAATTAATTTTAATTGAAAATATTTTAAGTATCACTTAAGTAAAACCCTTTTTTTAAAGGAAATGAAAATGAAGTTAATTAAAAGCCTTGTATTTTTTTCAATAACATTTTGGATTATTACCCTGCCTAGTATCAGCGATTGAAAAGGGTGAATTTTTTGTTTGAATCGCCATATTTCAAACCACTCAGTTTGAATCAGTTTATATAAATATGCTGTGACAAAGTAATAATTGTTGGATATTACTTTAGGTGATTCGATAAGAATACCAACTTTGCGATTTTTTTTCCAAGCTCAGGAGCAAATTATTATTATTATTTTTTTTTTCATTTACTTCAGACATTTTTCAGACTTGGGTTAAAATCTTAAATTTTTTAAATGAGATCCCACATGGCCATTTAATTTTTTTCTTAAATATTTACATGCTTACCATTACTACAAAACTGTTAGTCCTAGATTAATTTTGTTGAAATTTTTGGATTCAGCATAAAAAAATACACGGGGAAAATAAATTTGGTTCCATTTGATTGATTAGGAGATTAGGTATTCAAGAAAATATGTAAAATAAGGGGCGCGGCACCTAAAAAAAATAACTTCAAAAATTCATATCTCGGCAAATAGTTAAACCTAAAAATCACATATTTTGCAGAATGTGTTATCTTATGACCCTTTACATGCAAATACATTTTCATAAAAATCTGTGATGGTGATCTGACATGGAATGATCCACATGTTATTTCGTAAATTTTTGAAAAATGTTATGAATTAATTTAATATGCTTCTTTATAGAAGAAAAGCTTATGACTAAATTATATTCAAAAGAAAACAAAATTTTATGGGTATTTTATATTACAATGTGTCAGGCATAATTTACATTTTAAACTTTGGAGGATGCCAAGCAATTTAGTCTGATTCCTATATTGATATGTTCAGCTCTGAAATAGCCTCTGTATAATGATTTCATTCTGTAATTTGTAAGCCAGATTTTGCTTTGTAAGCATCAAAAGTATTTCCTCTTTCTATTCTGTGAAGTCATTACATCCTAATACAGTAGAACCCCAGTAATCCAAATCCCACAAATCCAAAATTTTGGATAATCCGAACAGAATCTATAATGCTGGAAAACTTGCAATGTACAGGAAGTACAGCATTTAATCATAGCACTATACATATTATTAAAATAACCCCTCAGGGCTGGTTAGTTGTAATCAGACGGGCCTGGCGAACCCGGGGGTTTCTTTCCCGAGCAAGTGGTCAAGAAAGATTGGCGGTTTAAACATCAACTTTTCTGACTGCAAACCAGATCCCTTTTTTTCTGGTCTGGGTCTTTTATCTATATCTGAGTCTTTTTCCTTTCTTGACTCGGACACTTTACTTCATCCCATTCTATCTTACCCCTCCTTTTCACAAGGCAAATCCCATGGTTGTTAGACCCTCGCCTAAGGGATGAATGTCGCCGGCCCTTACTCCATCAGGCGATCCTAGAGGGTCTTGATGAAGGAGTATTACTCCAAAACTAAAAAGCTATGGAAAAAGAAGAAAATAAATTTCCGTACCCAGGTGGTAATCCACCCTCTCCTTCGGGAGAGGCAGGCTCCCATTCGGATTCTGGGGGGAGCCATCCACAGCTTTCTTCATCAGAGGCCCTGCGTTCTGCAGAGGCCTCAAAATACACTTTAAGGCAAGGGGCAGCAGAGACTGCATCCAGCCAAAGTGACATGGATACTCAGTCAAACACAGACCTTCTCTCAGAAAGTGAGGAGCAGTTTCTCTGGGCAATCCTGACACACCGGGGACCTCAGACAAGCTTGCGAGCACGACTCAGCAACTTATCAAACTGAAGGTCAAACGAGCTAAAATGACAACCAGCGAACGTAGACTAGCTGTAAAAGCTAGACTCGAAGCGCAGGGAATACCTTGGGATCCTAGCAAATTTGGCAAAAGCAAAAAAGCTAACAAACTCAAGAACAAAGCACGAAGGACAGAGGCTGCTCAGACTCCCTCTAGCAAACCTTCAGGCTCACAAACAACTGGAAGTAAACGCAGTAGAGCAGAGTCCGCCACCCCGCCGTCAACTGAGATTGACAGAAAGCGGCAAAGAGGGACTCAGCCAGCAGCGCCAACAACCTCCAAAGAGATTAATATTACATACAAAGATAAACTCACAGTCACAAAGATGGCAGTGGTGATTGAAAACTATCCAACATCCAAACTTACCAAAGAACAGGGTGAACAGATAGAACAAGCACTGATAGGCAGGATCGGCCGACTTTCAGACGGCACGTATCCTGTCTTTGCTGGCACCTATCTTGAGAGGGGAGCACTAATAGTTTCCTGCAAGACAGAGAGTACCGTCAATTGGCTCAAGCAAGCAGTGACGGAAATAAATCCTTTGGGTGAGGAAATCAAGCTGATTGCAGGCGACAGGAAAGAGGTTATGCGGGCTACCAAGGTGCTCTTTAGAGCACCTGCTAAGCTCGTGACTTCACTCCTGACAAGATCTGCGAGATGCTTGACAACCAAAACCCACTATTAAAGGTCAAAGAATGGACAAGACTATCAGTTAAAGACGATCCGAAAGGAAAAATCTTTATCTTTCTGATAGATGACGAATCATTAGGGGCACTCAAAGCCTCTGACTGTATTGTGAACGTCGCCCTGTGGACGTCAACTATTCTTATACTTTCGGGTAAAGAAAAAGATGACGCTAAGGGCAATACAGATAAACCTCCACCACAGTAGAGCAGCATCAGCTGCTCTCTGTCGTACCTTCATTAAAGGTAATTTCGATCTAGCCCTCATCCAAGAGCCGTGGATCTACCATGGACGTATAGTAGGGCTTGGAGAAACAAAAGGTAAGATTATTTCCTGTAATTCAATAAATAATGCTAGAACTTGTATTTTGGTAAAAAATGACTTACAGATTTTTCCATTGGTTGAATTCTGTTCCAGGGATCTAACCTCGATACTTGTCAGCTGGGGCGAAAGGAAAGAGCAAAGCCTTATTGTGAGCTCAGCATACTTGCCTTACGACTCCAATGAATTACCTCCGTCTCAGGAGCTCAGACTCTTAACGACGCATGTACAACGTTCCAACCTCGATCTCCTTGTAGGGTGTGATGCCAATTCTCACCACAAAGAAGGATGGGGAAGTACCGATACCAATGCTAGAGGTGAGTCACTTTTAGAATTCCTACTAGCAAATGACTTACATGTAGCTAATGTCGGTAGTTCTAGTACTTTTGCTAATAGACTCAGGCGCGAAACTATAGACATTACCTTCTGTACGCAACTAGACTTGGTACAGGGATGGTACGTCTCTGACGAAGCATCTCTTTCAGACCATAGTTATATTATGTTCAATTTAGGATGTACACTAAAACCCCAATCGTATCGTAATCCTAAGAATACAGATTGGCAAGGTTTTTCTGATGAACTTGAAGCCATGGTAAAACCATTGGCAAAAAAAGTCAACACAGCACTTGACATAGAGCAAGTAGCTTCTGCATTAAATGAAGCTATAATGGAAAGCTTCAAAGACAACTGCCAACTTGTGGAAGGATCCCGATCCTCCAACATAAAATGGTGGACAAGAGATCTAGACCGAAAGCGCAAGGCAGTCAGAAAACTATTCAATCATTCCAAGCACACTGGGGACTGGAGGGAATATCACACAGCCCTCACAGCCTTGAGTGTTGCAATAAGGAAAGAAAAAAGGAAATCATGGAGGGAATTTACGCAAGACGTAGATAGCCTCAAAGAAGCTGCTAGACTTCATAAAGTTCTTGCAAGCAAACCTATTAATCCTGTTGGTTCACTACGAAAACCTAACGGAGAATGTACAACCTCAGCAAGGGAAACGCTTGAACTTCTCCTCAAGACTCATTTCCCTGACTGTGTTATTACAACAGATAACGAAACTAGCGGTTACAGCATTACTGGCAAAGATCCAAGGCCATGGGCCACCAGATCGGACTGGAACCTTGCCAGGCAAGTTATCACAGTATCTAAAGTTAGATGGGCTATCAGTAAATTTAGCCCATTTAAATCTCCTGGGACTGACGGGGTGTATCCTGTCTTGTTGCAAAAAGCACCTCAGTCAGTCCTCAAACTCCTCTGCGAACTATTCAGAGCTAGTGTGGCCTTAGGGTACATTGCACGGGCCTGGAGGGTGAGCAGAGTGGTTTTTATTCCCAAAAGGGGTCGCACAGACTACTACTCTGCGAAGGCATATAGACCAATCAGTCTCTCCTCATTCCTCTTGAAGATTATGGAGAGACTGGTGGATAGACACATCCGAGATAAGGTGCTGCTTGGACAGCCCCTTCATCGGAATCAACATGCCTATCAGCCTGGCAAATCATGTTTATCTGCCCTTAACGATCTTGTCTCAAGGGCAGAAGATGCGCTGGACTGTAAGGAAATAGCACTTTGTGCATTTTTAGACATCGAGGGTGCTTTTGATAACATCTCTCATGATACTATTATACGTAGGGCTAGAGAACGAGGCATACAAGCCACTGTTTGTAGGTGGATAGATGCTTTACTCCAAAGCCGCTACGTCAAATCTACCCTTGTGCATGATACGATTGAAATCTATACTAGCAAGGGTTGTCCACAAGGAGGCGTACTATCACCCCTATTGTGGAATTTAGTGGTCGATGACCTCCTTACTCAAATCTCCAATACTGGAGTTCATATACAGGGCTATGCAGATGACATAGCTCTAATGGTTACTGGTAAGTTCTGTGAGACAGTGGTTGACATCATGAATGACAGACTCCAGAAGATCTGCACATGGTGCGAGAGGGAGGGACTAAAAGTCAACCCCTCAAAAACTGTCATAGTTCCATTCACTCGTAAGAGGAATTTAACTGCATTAAGCAGAGTTAAGCTGAATGGAGTCCAGTTGGAAGCTTCGGAATCAGTAAAGTTCCTCGGCGTGACCTTGGACCAAAAACTGAACTGGAACGCACATCTGGACAATGTCATTCATAAGGCCAAATGGGCGCTCCTTACGACAAGACGTGCCATTGGGTCAAACTGGGGACTTAAACCAAATATAGCTTATTGGCTGTATGTTTCGGTTATACGTCCTCAGATACAATATGGATCTATAGTCTGGTGGCGTAAAGCCACACAGAAGACTTCTACTAACAAACTAGCTAGTCTACAAAGAATGGCTTGTTTGTATATTACAGGTGCTTTTACCAGCACCCCAACTGCAGCACTGGAAGTGCTACTAGACCTAACACCTCTAGATTTGTTTTTACAGCTAGAAGCTTGGAAAACAATCTATCGATTACAACAAACAGGTTTGTTGAGACATGGTCGATCTTTTAAAAGTCATACCAAACTCAACAACAACCTGACAAAGTTATTTCCAGTTCTCTATATGTCTTCAGACGTAATGAGGAGAACATTTGTATTTACAAAACCATACACTGTGACCATTGAATCATGGTTACTTTGGGAGACTAGGAAGAAAAATCTTCCAACTAAGGAACTCGTCTGGTACACAGATGGTTCTTTAATTAATCATAAAGCTGGATTCGGGGTGTTCTGTAACAAGCCTCGAACCACTATAAAAGGTAGCCTGGGAAGTTATTGTACTATTTTCCAGGCAGAAATAATAGCTATTTTGGAATGTGCATATCTTGGGCTTTTAAAAGGCTACAGGAATGCAAATATTTCCATTCTTTCAGACAGTCAAGCTGCCCTTAGAGCGCTTGACACCGATGTCGTAACATCTAAATTAGTATGGGAATGCCACCAAACACTTTGTGCTCTTGCCCAACTCAATGCAGTGACACTGGGATGGATTCCAGGGCATAGGGGGTTTGATGGGAATGAAAAAGCGGACCAATTAGCAAAAGAGGGAGCTGAAACTCCCTTCATTGGTCCAGAACCAGCTTGTGGAATTAGCTGGTCTCTAGCTAAAAGCACAATGCACAATTGGGCCAAAAGAGAACACCAACTAAGATGGAATCTCTTTCCTGGTCAAGCCTTGGGGAAAAAACTAGTGCAAGGACCTTTAACTTCGTTTACAAAGTCCTTGACTAGACTTGACAGAGCTAATCTTCGATTAGCCGTAGCATTTATCACTGGACATGGCCACTTCAGGAAACATCTGACAGTAGTAGGTCTACTTCAAGAAGACATCAGCTGCAGATGTCAGATGCCGGAGACAGCCAAACACTTAATCCTGGACTGCGAATCCCTGGACCCTAGGAGAAGAAGGGTATTTGAGGGCAAACAGCCGGGAGATGAATTTGACGCAAGATTGGGAAGTAAGATACTGGAACTTATAAAGTTCACCGGTATTGGAACTCCCTAACAACGCGAAAATGGGAGCACAATAAATCTTTTAGGTTGACGTGCACGGGGTCTGGAACCTCAATGCCAACATTAATCTAATCTAATCTAATCTATTATTAAAATAACAGTTTTTAAGCTAGTATTTAGTGGAATGCAACATCACTACAATATTTTGATTTACATACCTGTATTTTAATGAACTGTTTAACAATTCATTCTTTTTAATTATGTAGTGCTCACATTTATATGAAAACACAGTAACTTTCACATAACTAGAAAAATCAGTAATATTCTTATGGCGTAAGGAACTAAACCTGCTAGATGATGCGATATTGCGGCAGCGTCGCAAAAGCATCACGTCAATCGGCTGATATAATCAGATGTTACAACAACAAAGTACTAGATTTGTAGTCACTTAATTTAAAGTTTAAAATGATAAATACATAACTATAACTCGTCCCGATTTACTCTGTATTGTAGGCTATTGGTAACAAAAGCCAACCAAAAAGTATGCAACACTCCGACATCTGCAGATACTGCAACTGTTCACGTGATTGACTACTGTCTTTTCACAGTGCAAGCAATTGCTGCGCTGTGCTTTCCTCACCCCACAAGGTCAAACAACCCTCATTCTTTTATCTCACTGTTACGCTACATTGCCAAGTGGGAGCTAATACCATAGCTGTAACTGTGTACTGTATAGGCCTACCATGTATACTACTAATATGTTTTTTTCAGATAATCCGAACATTTCCGAATCCGAACAGACCACAGCCCCAATAAGTTCGGATTTGCGGGTTCTACTGTATCATGTTTTATGATTGTTATGACATAGAATGCCTCAAAAAAGTTAAAAATCAGAGTATGTGTTTAACTCTCACAGGCAAAGTTTTATTCTACTCATTAAAAAGTGCCACTACTATTATTATGGCTGAACAGCCCAACTTTGGGCTTTGCCACCTCATTAAAAAGTGTCAAGTAATTGAGATAAATATTGGGACTGTAATATTGGAGCCTTTTGCTGTTCAGCTGAAACTATAAATTAGAAAAAAAAAAAAAAAAAACAAACTGATAATTTGCTAATAATAATAATAAATAATAAATAATAATGATAATAATAAAAATAATTAGCAAAATATTCTGAATATGGCTTCCCTATATTTAGGCAAAGCTAACAGGGAGCTCCATACTTATTCTTGCCCAGGGCCTCATAAATGCTACAAGAGGGCTTTGGAGATTGTTAACATGTTTGACCATATATTCACTAATCTCTTTTAAGAAATTTACTTCACAAGCATTATGTCACAAATTAGTCATTTACAATACACTATCAAAATTGATGATCTTATTCATTGATTTTTTTTTTCTTTTTATTTATTTCATTTTCAGGTTAATTAGAAAAATATCAATTGCACTGTATGGAAACATTCTAGCACAGTATCACGAGTTAATATTTAATAAGTAAGTAATAATGATTGGATGTTTTTTACCTCCTTTTTAGTTCTAACTCCAGCTTCATTAATCAAATGTGTTAAAGCAAGCTGAAGTCTAGCAGATTCTTGCTGTGCTTGCTGAGACTTAATGAGAGCATGGTCTTTTTCTAAAAGAGCATTTTCTGCAGTCTGTATGCTGTCCTTGACTTGTTGTAGTGCTTCAAATTCACGATTTTCCAACATTAAACTGAAATTTAACCAATTACATTAATTTTTTAAGTTATTTTTAGCAATTCTAAATGTGATTAACTATCAGAGCTTCTCTTTTTAAATACAATATGCCAAAATATCAAGCAATCTCTGGATACTTAAAATTCTGCTTCTCATAGTAAGATTTAAAAAATGAATTCAAATTTAAGAAAGCAATGAAATAAACTGCATTAACTGTTACAAATTTCTTTTAAATTAATCATAACATCTTGGTTTTAAATGAATTAACTGGCAACTTCTACATGAATGAAATTCATCACGCCATAAAAAATTAAAAAATTAAAATATATAAGAAGCTTGACTAGAAAAAAGTTTACAACTGCTAGAAATTAAATTTATGAGTTTGCCATAATGTCGGTGATTGCCGAATTATCTGATAGATGGCTTTACTGCTCAGTGCTGTGTGATCTTTCTCGTGTGCTATTGGAGGGGTGCTCTGTCATTTCAAAATGAAATAGACAATCTGCTTGGATAACTGGTCTCCTATTGAAGTTCATGCAGTTATACAATTTCTTCAGGCACAGAGTACTGGTCTTCTGAACGATGGTGTGATCCTCCATTATGACAATGCTCAAACACAGAACTTGCTGTACTGATTCCACTGGAAAATTTTGGGACATCCGTCATACAATCCGGGTCTAGCTCCTAGTGATTTTCATCTGTTTGCTGCCTTAAAACAGTGCAAGTCGACTCTTCACATATAATGAAGAAGTCTAGCATGAAGCAAAAAAGTGGCTACAACAGCAGGGCCCTGACTTTTCTGCAGCTGAGATGGTTAAGCTGATCAAATATTTGACCAATGTTTCAATCATCAATGTGACTTTGTAGAAAAATAGCGTTTCGTGCTACTTGAAGGTTACCATCTCATTTTCTTCCAATAAAGGTTTGCTTTTCATACATACGCTTTGTAAACTTTTTTTCTGATAAACCCTAAAAATCAGCTCAGAGATATTTTAGTGTAATACTATTTTGAGATTCCAAAGATTCTTTTTAATTTTCTTTTGTACTGAAAAGAAATTAAAAATTAACAATTTTAATGCAGGATTTTAATGCAGTTTAATACTCTATTGACAACTTGTTGTTAATAGAGTATTAAACAAATTTTAAGGGTGTTAAAAGATGACTAACTGTTTACTGACTTCCAATTATTCATTGCAATGGTAAATCAAAATGAAACACACATTCAAACAAACAAATAAATAAATAAAAATAAATAAATAAATAAATAAATAAATAAATAAATAAATAAATAAATAAATAAATAAATAAATAAATAAATAAATA
>JAFIDM010014012.1:17400448-17436159 GCA_023159025.1 Thereuonema tuberculata | reverse complement strand
TCTTTTAAGTTATCATAGGCGGTATCCATGGTGACAATAATTTTATTGTAGTGATTTTTAATCTGGAAAATAAGTAATGTACTCGTTATGTTCAGAATCATTAGAAATCCTGCTCTTAAAATTGGTAATGTTTCTAGAATATTCTGTCTATACAGAATGTTTCATAATTCGTGCAGCATCAGAATTTCCATTGTTAAGGAAAAACATTGCCTAATTTGGTAGGACCCAAGGCTTTCAAGTACAATATTTTGATTTGATATTTTAGTCCGAACCTTAGATATTGACTTCCAGTCGATATCACTACAAAATAAAACCCTTTATTTGAAGATTTCTGTGATATTTATATGGGAAATGCTTGATTATTCTTCAATTATGTACTGCAATTTGGGTTATTACAAAAGTACTTCCTAACTTCGTGGTCTTGTTTGCTCAGCAAGTTTTTTTTTTAAAAAAATCAGTTTGCGCAAGTTCTTTTTTCTCTACATTTTATCAGAATAAACAAAAAAAGTAACAGAATAAGGAAAGTAAAATTTATTACTAAGTGCTCAAGATATTAAACAATTAAAAGTAAAAAAAAAAAAAAAAATTTTTAAAGTTACTGAGCAAACAAGAGCATGAAGTTATGAAGTACTTTTGTAATAACCTGATTGCAGTACACAATTGAAGAATGATCAAGTATCTCCCATACATCAAATATCATAAAAATCTTCAAATAAGGGTGCTATTTTGTAGTGACATCGACTGGAAGTCACCTGCTGAGGTTCGGACTAAAAAATCAAATCAACATATTGTATCTGAAATCCCTGGGTCCTACCCAAATTAGGCAATATTTTTCCTTAACAATGAAAATTCTGATATTGCATGAATTATCAAACACCCTATGTGCATTCATAGAGCAGCTGAATTTCAAAATAACAAGTCAGTTTCTTTTCCAGTAGAAAGAGAAAATAATTTATATTTTTGGGATGATAGAATAGACCTTATTACAGATAAAATAATAATTATACTAATATGATAATTACATTAATAATTTCATGAAACAGTAATCATATTAAATAAAGTTAAATGTATTTTATAAATATGAGTGCAAATAAATATAGTAAAGAATCTTGGCACATATAGGCATGCAAGAAATTAATAGATTAATGAAAAAGTTGCAGAAGGAACCATTTGTTTAGCTTTAGAGTGATCATATTACATGCAGATAGAAAAAAAAAATTGGATCTTGCTTTACAGAGAATTACTGGAGAACATAATTGAAAAAGAGCATTCACAAAATGTTTATATGCAAAACTTGGCAATATCAAGTCAACCACATTTAAATAATTGAGTGAACAGCATCAGAGGAAACCCAAGGATGATTTAATAGTGCAACCAAATTAAAAATACATAAAAAGTATTCAAAATTTATTAAAAGCTTTATACAGCTACTGTCGTATATTTGTAATTGGAAACATTTTCAGAATTATTTAATTTCTGAAAAGTTCTAATTTTGGATATGTTGCTTTGCATGCAAACATCTTTTGCATTTCTCAGAAGTCATTGCCTATACAGCAGTACTGTTTTTTACAAGTAAAAAAAAAAAAAAACCAAGCCATTTCAATGAATAATATTAACCCAAGTTAATCATAACATCTTCATGTAACACAGTTGCATCCATTTTGACTGTGATCTTATATGGTCATCCTTAGCGACTTTGATTATTATTTAATTCAGGTAAAGCTAATGAACACTACTGAGGATGGCCAAGGATTTGATTTCTGATTGGTTGATTAGGAGCTTGGTGAATTCCTATTTTAAATAAATTACATTCATAATCCCAAGATATGTGAAAACAGAAATTTAAAAAAAATATTAAAAAAAAATAAAAATCAAACAAAAATGTGATTGTTTACATATGCCATAAGACATGAAAATAATATATATATATATAAAAGTTAACTATATACCAAAAAGCAAAGTCACAGGAAACTGAAGCCTGAAATCAGTAGAAGCTAGATAAGAGACTGGAAGTAAGGAGATTGCACACAAAAACAAAATATATTTATCAAAGCAAGCAGTAGCTAATATGGCAGATACTGGAGAGCAAGAAACATGAATGAAAAGAAGCAAGAAGATAAATAACGATTAGAAGACTCCTGATAAGTTCCATTAATCATCACTATCCAAAATGAGTGATTCAGGAAGAATTAGGAACTACAATGTAATTAGCAGTCTATCAGAAGTAAGAATCTGGACTTCTTGCTTTGCAAACAGTTGTGCATAATCATAGAAATAACCTTAAATTGGCACCAGTAAGAAATGTCATGATAAATATAAATTACACATATTCTATCAGTTAATTTCAACCTGATATTCTGTCAAAGTGAAAGCAGGAATTTGTATTCTGTACAAATAGTAACAATAAAGCAAAACCTGCTATCAGGGTATAAGAGTTCTCTTTTTGTCTACTGTCAAACTGTGACTCCGACTTCATAAAAGGGCTAACTGTGTATGAATTAGTAACAACAAATTTACAGTAGTTCATGTGGTATTTAATCTTATTACATAAGATTTAAAACATTTTTCCAACAAAACATAAAATATTAATGTATAAATCACTAGTTGATTTGATAATAAATTATAGAATTGAAAGCTGGATTTATTCAAATGATCAAGATCATAAAAATTTTGAAGCAAAAAACTAAAAAAATATTAAATTGTATTTTTACTGTTTCAATCAAATGTCGAAAGAACAGCAAATTAATATAAAGGAAAAATATAAAATTTTATTACCAAAACAAAGATTTCTGTATATATTAATAATTGAAAACTTTTTTAATTTAAAAAGTAAGATTAAAAATGAAATTGTGCAAATGAATTCTTATGAAACGAGAAATATTTGGTCTAAAATAATTATATATAACAATCCCAAAAATAACTATGGTCTATGAAATAAAAATAGAATATTGTACAAAATCTTTAGTCAACTAATCGAAGATATCTTAAAAATATTAAAAATAAAAATTATATCATAGTTAATCGACAGAAAAATAAAATGGAATTTTTAGATCACTGTAAATATGATTTTCACTCACTCAAAAATTTGTTAATAAATAATGAAAATATTAATATTATTGTGTATGATCATAACTTGTAATATTTTTGTGTTTTTTAATAATTTAATTGTATATTATTATAATTTAACTTGTAATATTGTCATGTTTTATTATAATTTAACCCATAATATTATTGTACAGTATTATTATACAGAATAATTATTCAGCACCTACAAAACAGGATGTTGTATAACCTAGTAGGACTGACTTGTAACTAAATTATATTTATTAAAAAATGATAAACAAAATTATGTAATACATAAAATTAACGTGCGTACAACATCATCATTATTATCATTATCATTATCAAATTATTATCATTATTTTTCTTTATTAAAATTATGTAATGAAGCTTAAAAATAGTGGCCTTACTTGAATTATTTGTTGGAGAAGATGATGCACTTGAGAAGTAGCTGATTGTTCCTGAAATATAATATAAAAATATAAGATAAGCAGCAAAGGGTTTAAGCTAAAAACAAAAAACCGAAATAAAAAATGGTGCAACTTTGATCCCTTGCTGTTTTCATGTGGGACTATTCATATACTAGTTGTAGCATTTCTTGAGAAACTAAGAGTGTTTTGCAAAACTCAAGCAATAATATGCAAAGTTTAATAAAACCAAAAAGTTATTTTGAAAACGGCTTTAAAACTGGGAGGACATATTTCTTACTTCCTTTCAGTTTCACCCACCTCACTTTGACCTTTCCCTGGATCCAATGGTGTGATAACCAAAGTTTTTAAAAATTCAGATTTTTTTTTTTTCCATTTTGAAAAGTGTGGATGGAAATCTTTATCCACATCTGTTGTCATTTCTGTTGCCCCAAGCTCACCTCTCCCATACATGTAGTGGTGTGCCAGGCAAAGTGTAGCAACTGTAGCTCTAAGGGACTGAATGCATAAAGAAAAAAAAACAACCTACAACAGCACAATCTTCTTTATATATTTAAATGTATGTGTTAATATGTTAATATGAGCCTTTATAATGTATAATATAAATTACTATCATATAGAATTATTATCATTTTGAGTTCCATTAATTATGATAACAATGTTGCACAGTTATACTATTATACCTTTAATATTTTGAAAAGAAAATTATAAGATACCCAAGGTAGAGCTATGTAATACCGCACTTTGTCAGGTTTACTCAGCTATTGGAATAGTACCTCACAAAACTAGAAGAATTTCTTTCCTCAAATTCTGTAAAGTCCCCTGATTTACTAAAACTTTATCAGATAAAGTTTATGTAACTGGATTACAAGAAAAATCTAAATCGTAAGTGATGAAAAATTAAATTAATTTTTAAATATCTTATAACAGCTTATTCAAAGGATGTGTGTCTTTGTTATAATTTACTTTAAAGTACAGTAAAACCCCGTTATTATGCTCGTCAAGCGACCACGATCTGCAAGCGTAATATGCAGGATAGCGCTATAGACGGGAAATGATTTATGAGATGGGGAAAGATTTAGACACCATTTTACAGGAAACATACTTGATTCTGCAATGGATATAGGGCAAATATGAGCTTATTTCCTATTAAAAAAATCTTTGATTGTGGTTTGCCGTGTGTGTGTGTGCTACTGTTATGAATTATGACATTTTCAATGCAGTTCAAGTAACTATTAACATCAATTGATGCACCACTAGGAGCAACACTAATACAGTGAAACCTCCACTAACGGACACTCCTGAAACGCGGACACCCCCCAATAGCGGACAATTTTGCAATCCCCAGTCCCTTAATATAGACGTTTCCATGTATTGACCTTCGATTAGCGGACACTCCCAATAACGGACAACATTCTACAGAAAATGAACGATCTTGTGTTGTTTTTCAAAAGCATTAGAATCAGGCTACAGTAATATGTAGCGTCCAGAGGAAATTTTTAAATTACGGATCACGAACTCCAACGAAAACTCCAAACACATCAAAGTTCGGAGACAAGTGTGATCGACTCTATTGTCTTCGATTGGTTTTGCGCTGCACGAGCAAAAAACATTCCCATTAGTGGGCCATTATTGCAAGGAAAGGTGTTGGAAGCAAAGGGGACTCTGAAGGTCTTGCAAAGTTGAACGAATTAAATATTCATATTGAGAAACATGTTTTCAATGCAAAAAAGAAATGTCAAACTCTGTTAACTGATTACTTTAGTTAATAAAATTAATTTTCTAATCCGTTTGTTTTACTTAAAATAATGACAAAATTAATAGACTACTGTAATTAATTTTGTCATTATTTTAAGTAAGACTAATGGATTAGCATTCATTTAAAAAGGAAAATAGTACACAGTTTGCAATTGTTCATAATCTCTCATAGCGCAATGATAATTGTAGAAATTTAATTAAGATTGTATGTAATTTTTCATTACATGTTATAAGCTAAAAAATGGAAAAAAGACAGTCCTCCCCATTAGCGGACACCTCCCAATAACGGACAAAACTTCCGGTCCCGTGACTGTCCGTTATTCGGAGGTCTCACTGTATATTTTCGGAGCAGATTTAGTGCTCTGCCCGCCATTTCACGCGCCTTTTCTTGAATGATTGGGCCACTTACTGGCACTGATGCATCACGGGACTGATGAATCCATTCAATTAGAATTTCCTTGGCATCTTCATATTTTCCACACTTCACTTTTTTACGTTTGCAACCACCCTTCGCTGCATTGGTAATTCCATTCTTATTTTTTATTATTGTTCTCAGACTGGATGAAGGAATTCCTAGAGATTCTGCAAAATCCTTCTGACTTAGTGTAGAATTCTCGTCGTACTTATGGAGAATTTGCAATTTTTCACTTATAGAAAGGGATTTCTGCTTCAATATTTTGCACTACTGTATTACAGACATGCACTTCAAAGAGTTCAAATATTCCCTCCTACTAGGGCAAAAAAAAAGAATCTTTATAGTGTTACATTTCCTATCGATACAAAATTTCCGATTTAGAAAAAGCGCTACAAGCAGGATTTGAAGCGTTATAAGAGGGTAAAAGTATGCAGAATTATATAGAAAATGCCAGGGACCATATGAAAGGAGCGTAAAGAACGGGATAGTGCTATAAGCGGGAGCGTAATAACGGGGTTTTACTGTATTTTATTTGGTTTACCTGAATCTCTTCTTCTAATCGCTCTATTTCTTTTAATGCAACGTGCCATAATTCCAAAACATTCTTCTTTTCCTATTAGTAAAAAAAAAATGCCAGTTAATAATTAGTTTAATAAACAAGTACAAAGAAAACATATCTTCAGGAAACAAGAGAAATATATTTTTTTCTCTGAAGACTATTACAATAATTGAACTTTTTAATATTTCTAATTATTAAAATCAAACAAAAATTTAGACAAAAACAAAAATTTAGTAATTTCAATTTTAATGCTGCTGTCACATCTGCAGCAAACAAAATACTAGCCAATAATTAAATGAATGACAAAAAAAAAAAAATGACTGCATGACTTAAAAGATACGAGAATGATCAATTTAATGAAAGTAGGGACTTATGAAGATTACAGGGTGTAGAAGGATGCAACCACAAGATTTGGAAGTTGAAAGAAATGGCCAAACCTACTCTTGTGGACCATCACCAGCACATCATTACAAGTGATCTAACAATCAGGACATTTCTTATCAATGTTAAGCCTCTTGAAACTTACAGAAATGAGAATGAAATTGTTGACCCCAAATCAAAAGCTAAGCATAATGCATTGGCAAAAAATTGTAATAAATAAAATTAGTAATTTTTTAAAATACTAATTTTTACACATACATTTGCTTGGCAAACACTATGTTTATAGAATTACAAAAATTTCTTATCTTTAAATTCTATATTTCTTTCAAACTTTGATCTAGAAGCTACAGTCACTTACTGAGTAAATCTTTTACAGCATACATTAAGTGTCATTTTATTTTTTAATTCTTATTTGAGAGACAAGATACTGAGATAAAGCACAGTAGAATCTTAATAATTAAAATTTATATATTTATCAAATGCCTCATCTAAAATTGAGATTTCTGCAATTCAATTTTCAGAAAGAAATATTATAATAAAATAATAGTATAATAGTGGAAGTCGAAGCAATAACAAACTTTCAAAACAAAGAGCAACTTGTGCTTCAAATTGTAGCATCTTTTTAGCAGAAATGATCATTGTTAGTAAGTTCTTCAGCCGATTTTCTTTTCTTTTATATTAGTCTTCAAATCCTAAATCTTTGTAATGAAATTTATTGTGCATTTTCAATGATTGCTTCCTGTGTAAATGATCCAATTCAACGTATTTCTTCTCATAAACAACTTTACATTTCTGTTTTGTTTTTTCTCCCAATATTTAATGATAATTTTTGTGGAATTAATTCTTAGTGATTGGGATTAGTAATGATGCGACTTAAGGAGCATCCAGTAAGATGCCCAGTCCTTCATCACCAACAAGAATACATAAATGCAAATCAATGCAATTATCTGCTCAGCGATGCAAGTATCTGCAATGCAAGTATCCTGATACCTTTAAAGCAAAAATGGACTTATGTAGCAGAGCTAGGAACTGTAGGATAAAAAAAATTGATGCCTATGCAATACACCTCTAAAGGAAAGCACATACATTAGAAAAGGCCATAGTAAAGAGCTGAGCGGCTTTTAAAGTGAAGGTGTAGCAGGTAAGGATCCATGTTCATCATCACTATCTTCACCCCGCTACATGATAGTCATGACCAGCTCCCCCTACTTCAGAATTGGTATGTGTGTTTCTAATTGGTCATACTTGCCCATATAACGGGATGCAGAGCTCCACCAAGTCAGTTCGCCTCCACAGTTAGCAGTTCAGTTCACAATCCTTGGAAGAAGCAGTTAGCCTTTGTAGCACTAGGAAGAAGGACTTTGCAGTCATTGGAAGAAGCAGTTTTTCTTCGTAAAACACGTGGAAGAAGCAGACTCCTACCAACCTGAGGATCTAGCCAGTTTGCCAAGATTAACAAGTATGGACATCTCATAAGATGCCTATGCAGAGTGATAGCCCAGATATGGGGAAACCGTGTCTGTTCACTGCACTTAAAGAACCTGACCTGGAAACAACCAATTCCCCTTTTTGAGTGTTACACATAGGAATGGCATTTTGCAGCTTGAAGCCCCACTGAAGTAAGATTCCCTTATACTATCAGCCTTCCCGAGAGGAATAGGCCTTAGTCATATTTCAGCACTTTCTAGAGTATGGGATCCAACCTCCTTACTGCCGAGGACATATCGAGCACGGCCAAGTTGATGAGCTCCAGTCATCATGCCAATGTCGAGCCAGTACAGACGGTCTTGAGCCGGCATCACCGGACTTGACTACTTTCTCGTGTTCCAGTCCTGGAGACCAAAGTGAATTATAAAAAAAACTGTTTTAATAAACTTTTATTCTACTCAATAAAACCTATATTTTTACTTAAACTTTACTTATTATTTGTTCCTTCATTTGAGCTGATTGGGAGGAACAAAAGTATCATTAGATGCCATATTTGTGCAAAGTCGATTTGTGAAATCCTAATCTCTTACATATGCATCATCGGCTATAATTGCTGGGATAGTGAAACAAAACATGGAACAAAACACCATAATCGCTTGCAGGAAACCAGCGTTTGGAATAAAATAGCCAAATGTTGAAATGGGTAATATCTAGGCAGATTTACGATTTGAGTGATGAAGAATTCAAGGATATCCTTGGAGATTTTTCCTGAAAAACAGTTATCCAAAAAATAAAAAATGGGAGGGGGATGGCAGGGTCACATCATATAATCCAACAAGCAAACAAAAGGAATAAAGGTCAAAGTTTTATCAGAATTGTTAAAAGGCATATGAGAAATTTATTGCAGAAAATGACTTTTAAATGTTAATATTTCCATTTATTTGAATGGGTTTTAATAAAAACATATCTGTAGGTTGGCAAATTTTTAGCCTGCCAGATAAGGTCTCTTAGAATCCAATTTAGACCTATGTATTTACTGAAAATTCCAGGATAGATGACTACTTTAATGGTTTGTTAAAGTGCCAATCAGTTCCAGATACACAACACAAGCTCAGAAAGCCTCTAGGAGCAATTTTAGTACATCTACAATTCACAAGAAGCCAAATGCAAGTGTTTTTATACCCACGTAGTACAAGCTAAAGATTCCTATGAATAATAAAAAATGTTGCTTCTACAGGAGTTTACTAACCATTGCTATTGGGCTGTGGGGAAATGGACACACATTTATTTCTAGTATGATAAATGATGCTACAACCTCAGGCAATTGGATGGAAGGTTAAGACTGAGACATACATGGAGAATGTTTCTTGTCTGATTATTTAATGACAGCTGTAAAGTTTGGTGGAGGGGCGATTGTAATGTCAGGTTGCTTTTTATTGTATAAATTACAGTAGGTTAGGATACTTAAAGTTGTACTGTAACTTTTTTGACAAATTTTGCATATTCACCATTGCTGCAACAGTTCAAGACAGCAATTTTCTGTTAAATATCAGGTGACCATAATTAAAGTATCTCTATCTAGAGCTCTCTGTAGCTCCATCTAAGAAGCAGAATGCCATCAGAATTAGGAAATAGACTATGGGTAAATAGATTCTGTGAAAAAAAAAAATAGTTCCAAAATCTCCAATAGGGTATAATATGGCGCTGTGAAAGAGGAAATGCAATGCAAAGTAACCCCAAATGAATAATTAAAACAAAGCTAAGATGAAATTTCAAATCTTTATGTTTTGTTTGTTCTTTTCTTTTCTTTCTTTTTATTTTTAAACTGAGATAGAAATTAAACTAATGTATTAAGAGAAATGCTGTCAAAGCTCCAAACTCTCTCATAGTTGCTGATTATGAAGTAGATTTTAGATGTGATTTCCACTGTTCTGGACCAGAAATTGCATTCGATATATAGAATGCTCAGTTGCAGAATGCAACAATAGGGAGTAATGTTCAGCACGTAATGTATTATGTTGTCCTTTAAGACAGCCAAGTTAGGGATACTTCTCAACGCATGCTGGCCTTGAGATAATCTCATAGCCAAAAATCCCGCTTGTAAAGTCAGGCAAAGAAGTTATGATTGGCTCTTTCCTCAATAAAGTGATGTTGTAACAGTTGCTGAACTGGTAGCATAATATCAGGTAAGAGCCATCTTGCATAAAAGTTGTCTCATCTCGATATCTTCTTTGCTGCAGTTGAGGAATAATAAAATTGAAGAGCATATGATCCCTTGTTTGTGCTCTAATGAAACAAGTGACTGCTCATGATGCAATTCCTTGAAAAAGAATGGTCCTAGGATGAAATATAAAGTAACATCACTCCAGATGGAGGGTTTCAATGAATGTAATGAAACTTCATGAATAACAAGTAGTGTTTCTGAAGCCCACATGTGGCAGTTTTGAAGTGTTGACAGTCCCATCAAGATTAAAATGAGCCTCGTGATTAAAATGAGCTCCTGGAATGTTGGAAGGACAGGCATCGTCCACTTCCATTTTGGCCAAAAATGTTAGAGCAAACAACCGTCATGTTTCAGAATTATCACCTTGCAGCAGCTGTTGCTGGAAGCTTAAATTGTTTGGATAATAGTAGATTAGTTCTCAAAGCAGTTTCCACACAGTGGAATATGAGTTCCAACTGCCTTGACACTCTCTGAACACTGTCAGACAAAGACACTGTCGTCTCCTGAGAAAGCGCTCCTTAACAATAGTTATCCAGTTCTATGTCATGATCATCGACTGCTTGATCTTGGAGACGACTTCAGTACCTTTGCGAAGGTGGCTTTAGCTTCTGATTTTTAAAAGGAAGTGATTTGGGGAGGAAGATGGCCCTTTCCTCATTATCCTTTTTTTTGTGTTTTTCATTCTTCTCTGTATGCTCTCTAAGTTTCTCTTTTAAGAAGGTAAGAGGAGAGAGAAGAAGATAAGAAGATATTCACTTGAATTTTTTGTTTGTTTATTTTTCAGTACTGTTTTGAAGTAATGTCATACTGCTTTATACTCCTGTTTTTACGTTTTTGTATTATTATTATTATTTTCAGGACCGTTTTGTTTTGGGTTTCTCTCCCCCTCTTTTTTTTTTTTTTTACTTTTGTTCAGAACTGTTTTGGAGTTCCTATTTTTTTTCTCTTTACCTTGCCTGTCTGTTATTCTTACAGGTTGCTCTGTGATGTGCGAGTCAAATGATGATTGCTCTCACTTGTTCCCTTGTTTACATCCTTCTAGGAGATTGCTTAGGTGATGCCTCTGTCTGTTCGCATCTGGACTTGCTTACAGTCCACCTGGCTCCTCTTCTGGTCATGAGCTAAGAGGCAGCCAAGACTGCTACCTTTATGGGTTCCGTCTGTATTTTTTTCGGCTAAGACCCATTCGATTGGGACAGCCTTGACCCCTTTAATACGCATTGCTAGTTGGAAGCATTATCCATAAATCAGTTGACTACAGCTGCTACAACTTCCTCTGCTATTTGATGTGAGACAAGCTTTGTTCCTTTCCAGGCTTAACTTGTAAGGTTCCAGTCTCCTCAAATTTATCTGTCGAACTGCTTCAGGAAAGGGCCTTTACATAAAGGGTTCTTAGAGCACCGAAATTCATGCAGAATGGCTGCTGCATTATATCCATTAAGATAAAAATATGTTCAGTCAGAGTCAGATGCATTACACTAAACATACAGAATACTCTTGCAATATTTGTGCTATGCCTTTATAGCACTGCAGCTAAGAAAATACGAATTTTTCTACTCTCTTAGGTGTGCGGCACTTTTTTATCGTGAAAATAACATTTCAGGCCAATTCAGTTTCTGTCTCAGGTTTTGAAAAGAGCTAAAATAAAAATTTGAAATTTCATCTTAGCTTTATTTTAGTTAACCATTTGTTGATACTTTGTCATTCATTTCCTCTTGCACAGTGATAATATTTCATCTTACAGGCAGATTCTGGAACTATTTTTTTTTTTTCATAGAATCCTTTTCCTCATGTCTAGAATACTCTTTTTCTAATTCTGGTTGCATTTTGCTTATTTGTTGGGGCTACAGAGAGCTCTGGATATGGATATTTTAATTATGTCCACCTTCAATGAACCAAATCAGAAAGCAAGATCAGTATAAGAATAGTTTTGATGAGATGGGTGTTCAACAAATACACTTCCTGCAAACAGCTTCGAACTGAGAATCCAAGAGAGTAGTTGAAATGCTGACTCTGCTCTTGCATAACATACTTAATATCAATAGATGAGTTTCCTGTGGAGGAATGGTAGCAAAAGTCTTTCAAGAAGAATGAAGGCTATCATAGCAGCAAAAGATGGACCAAGCTTTTATTTATGAGTGGTCATAAATGTGTGGATAGTTTGGTTAAATTCTTCTTCTTTTTTTCTTCTCTTCCATTGACGCTAATGAGCGTATTGGGCGACCAGGGCTTTCCATCGAGCACGATCGAGGCAATGTCTTTGTCCTCATCCCAAGTGATGTTAAGGGCTTTGAGGTCATTGATGAACGTTCGGCGCCAGGTTAACCGTGGTCGTCCACGGCCCCATTGACCATTGGGTAGAACCCACTGGAATGCCTGTTTCAGGATGCGAGCATTGTCCATATGAAACACATGGCCTGCCAGACGAAGGCGATGTTGTGCGATGGTAGTACTAAGGCTAGGAAGCTGGCTTCGTTGTAACACCTCTTCATTCGTAATGTATTTAAAGTAGAGAATACGTAGGATGCGTCGCAGGCAACGCTGGTGGAAAGTGTTCACTTTCGGTGTGATACTGGCTGATGCTTTCCAGGTCTCAGCAGCATATATTGCCATTGGAATAATAATAGAGGTGTATAGACGGAGCTTGATGTTAAGGGAAATAGATGTGGATAACCAAATATTACACATTTGTTGAAAGACTGCTGCAGATTTCACAAGACGACTTTTGACGTCAGTCTCTGCATCCCCATCTTGGCCAATTACACTGCCCAAATATGTGAACTTGGTAACTTGTTCCAAGTCTTGTCCATCAATGCTGATCTTCGGCATGTCGGCTAAAGTTCCCACAATCATGATCTTGGATTTCTCATTACTAATGCATAAATCGACTAATGAGCAAACAAAATAAAGCAAAGAGAGGAATTTTAAAGGTTCAAGCATTCACCAAAGATGAATATGTAATCTAGCATTCAGAAAGAAATACTGTACAGGCCATTTGTAAAAACAATCTTTTTAGATTTGACTAATGGAATGATAATAGATTTGATGTTTAGAGCATTTAGATTTAAGTGAGTCATTAATCACTGCTAATCTTCTGCATAAATAAGACTTGCCAGGAGAAAATGAACAAGTCAGGGACAACATGGTTTTTCTCTTTCTTTTATGAAACCAATGTTGAGTGTCTATGTCACAAATCTTTTTAATTTAATTAATAAATAAATAAATAGGAAGCACCATTTCTTTATATATCTTTTTTTATATTAAATAAGATTGTTTCAATGATCAATCAGAATATAAAAAATTATCATTAGAGTTCCTAGAAGAAAATTATGAAGAAAACTATACCTCTGCTGCAGATAGCAATTGTTGACGAAGATTAGTTACTTGTTCTCCTTCTCCAACTACTTGTTCCGTTTCCAATATATGAATATGAGTTTCTAAATGCTTTTTTAAATCTTCTCTAAGCCTTAAATAGAAAATTTCCCAAATAAATAAAATTGATCTATCCATTCAATGTCTTTTATTCCAAAAAAAAAAAAAAAAACTTACATGAATTCAAAAGTTCAATTCTAAATCTTGTTTTAAATATCTATATATTATTACTTTTCATTTCATACATATTTTTCAGTAGGAAAAAATACTGATTATGAAGTAAGATTTGAAAAGGAAAAAAAAAAAGAGGAAGGGACATTTATACATAAAAGAAAGTAATCTTTCTTAGAAAATTAAAAATACAGGAAAATTATCAAAAGTAAACTTTACCTATCATTTTCTTCTATGATATTTTTAATAAGTGTCTTCATTTCATGAATTTTTTCCTAAAAAATAATTTTATCATAATCAAACATAGTGAAAATTTTACTGAAATAACTTCTTAAAAATTACATGGAAAAGGAAGAATTGCAACATTATAAGCTAATATTACTTGAACTGGAAATAAGCCAGTTTTCTCTTTTTTTTACTTAAAGAAATGGCGATTAAAAATATTATTAATTACTCAAACTAACCTCACTGTCAAAAACATTAGCGCACTCTGAAGCAGCAATCAAAATAGAATGACACTTGGCATAGACAATGAGAATGATGATGCAAGTAACTGATTATAATATCAGAGCAAAATACTACATGTCAGTAGTCCCTGTAGAACAGCACCATACCACCCTAACGTGGATGCATGCAACGATACAGCTTGGTATGGAACCATACGGAGACATCTAATGCTATGCTGTGGTAGATCTGCTCGAAGCTGTTGCAACTGCCATCCCAGATCGCTCATACCCATTGATGGCCGAAGTTATTATCCCTGCTGGTCCCATACATATTCAATGGTAACAAGTCTGGAGATCTGGCGGGCCAAGGAAGAGTGTTGACAGCACAGAGGCAGCCCAAGGAAACCTGTGCTGTGTCTGAGTGGCATTATCTTGTTGGAAAATAAACTGCTTAGCCACTCCATGAAGAGAAGCACATGAGATGCAGAATCTCCTGAACATACTTCAGCGGAATCATTGTTTCCCTGATCACTACCAGATGGCTCTCCACACCACGACAACATCAACCCTGAAATTTGGATTTCACTGTTGAGCGAAACACTACCAGTCCTGGCGGTGTGTCGCTCAACAATGAAATCCAAATTTATGCACTGCACAGTACTTCTCCATATTTGAGTGCAATGATTATCTGTGTCCAGACAAAACCTGGGTTTGTCACGAATATGATTCGTTGCCAGTGCACAGCCGTCATTGTCAGCAGCTCACTACACTGCTGCAAATGAAGCAGCTGAGGTTGAGGTGTTAATGGCATACAGCATTAGGGGAGCCAAGAATGCAAGCCTCGCGATCGTGTGGGTAGACATAGGAGTTTCTAGTGATGCTTCTATATATCTCTGGATGGTGGACAGTGATACATTGGATCAGTTCGCACCTGTGGGATGATGACTCAAATCTTTCTTCTGGTTGTCTGCCCAGGTCTCCCAGTGCCTTCCCTGTGTTTACATGCCCTCTACATCTACACTGCTCCCAACACTGAAGCACAATACATCCAGAAAGGTCCAAATGGCAACCAATTTGATGGAATGACCAGTCTGCCTCCCACAGTCCAAACAACTGCTCTTAAACTTTGTCAGTTGCTCAAAACTGCATTGAATACATCATCAAGGAATGAAGAGGACTCAAGAAACTTGCACTCCACAACCACACTGATTGTAAAGCACACAGCAGTCATATGATGGCCATTTACATGACCACAGCCATAATGATACTAGCACTCCTGCTGGCAGTTTTCAGTGGGCAATTGCACCTAAATGCAATCAACTACCTGTGACAGTGTCATATATTGGGTTTAGTCATTCCCAGATCACCCGTGCTGGGTGCTCTAATTTTTTGGGACAATGAGTGTACTTTTTTATGGAGGATATTGAATATAATTATATCAGAAGAAGTAAAAATTGCAACATTTTTAAGAATGAATTCCCTTCCAATCTAAAGAATAAAATGTTCTCAAGGTATTTCCTGAAGTGCCTACAGTTTAATTTTAAATCTACAGAACTGTAACCAGCCAAGAACGTTCGTTAGAAATATATGTCTCTCTATTTATTTATTTATATATATAGTTGTCTAGGTAAGTGTTACCCCTTAGATTTTTTGTTATTTAGAAATGATGAAGATTTTGATGATAGATTCTAAAAAATTAAAAGGGTTATTTTTTTTTTATCAAATAAATAATCCTTTTAAATTTTGGAAAAACAATCACAGAAGTGAATTTCTCACTTGACTCCAGGAAATATAAATAATTTCAACATTTAGCTTAAGATCGAAAACAAACAAATTCAACCGAATTTCAAAACCTTTTACAAAATGTGCCAATGCACAACTGTGCACATGTAATGATAGATCTATGAACTGACATCAGCACAGTTTCGCTGATTCCATTACAGCATAGTATTATGAATTATTGCAATCCTGTGGTATAGTAGTTGGTGTGGTGCACACCTGATCTTTCACATATCCTACAAAAAAAAAAATCCAAAAGTGTGAGATCTGGTGATGTAGCCAGACACTGCATGGGCACTTGGTGACCTACCTAGCAGTTGTAAATGCGATCGTCTAGAAATCTTTAACTACAAGAGGAATAGTTAAAGATGCGGGTGCTCCATTGTTTCAGAACCAGATTATTTTTATGTTGCCAAAGACACCCTGTCTGTGTACTGATCTACTGGATCCATCAGTTTTGGGTCCACAATTCTCTAGCCCTCCAGCATACCAATGCAGAAGTTCTGGATTCCAATAATCTCACACCAGACACTGAAGCACTACTGCCTCTGATGACTTGTTTCTCCAAGCCACTGTGGGTTTTCCTTACTCCAGAGATGAACTTTGTGGAGATTTACCATACAATCTCTTGTCAATTGGTCTTCATTAGTACAAAGAATACGAGATATTATTGCTGGATGTTCATCATACATCGTTAAATTCCAATTGCAAAAGCCTATACCAGCTGGATAATTCTGCTCTTGCAACCCTTGCTGGAAGTACCTGTGATATGGGTGAAACTGGTAAGCTCTTGATACACAGAGGACTGATTGGTGAGATATTTCTAATTGATGTCTTAATTGTCCTGCTGGTGGTACATGGATTTACAGCACATGATGCCAGGATCAAGATAACAGTCTCCTCATCTGTTGCAAGTGATGACCTCGTTATATGTGATCCTGGGATAACACTTCTAGTCTCCCAGAATCTTTGGATAATTCTTATCACTGCTTGTCTTGATGGATGCCTTCTGTTAGGATATGTCTGGATATACATCCTGACTGCCAAATGCATGTTTTACTGGCTAGCAACATAAACATAAGACCATATCTACAGGCTCATTTACCCTATATGAAGCCATCCTGGTATTCGATAGTTGGTATTGGCCAACTTGGGAACTACCTTTTTATTACCCATTATCAGGAAGTATGTAGAATAATCTGCAAATCTCCCTAACATTTTCTACTATGAAGAGGTTTAGCCTGATTTGCATACTTCAATATTTCACAATGTAAGCCAACCCAAACAAAACTCTAAGGGGGGGGGGGGTAAAACTTACCTGGGCCACCCTGTATAAGTTTGATAGTAAAGTTGAAGTGAAATGGTTGGACAAAAGTTGTGCACAGAATCATCCATAAGGAACTAATTATTAATCGAAACTATCATTTCTTCTTAATAAGATTCTTTGTATATGTTAAATAACTCAATGAAGAGGAGTATCAGTGAAATTAACTAAGTGTAATCCCTGACCAATGGAAGCTCACCTTAATCTGAACCCAGAGGAAGGTTTATGCATGATATCATGCACCGATCATTAACAAATAAGACACGGAATCAGAAATGAAAAAGACCTAGTTCAAGATGATGTTACAAAATCTTCATCAATTAGTATCAAAGCATAAATGACATGCATACAAATGCAGGAAACAAGCAAGGAGAATACGGAGTTCAATTCTAACATTAGTAACTAAATGTAATTAGAAAGCTTAGTACAACTAGAATTTGCAGAAAGACACTTAAGTTGAAAAATATGTTTGAAAAAGAAAATGATCATGATGTACTGAACTTGTGACGGTAGGAACATTTCAGGAAATTATCAAATGAAGATGGATAAATGTAAGCTCCATTGCATTAAAACGGGTCTTCTGAGCATTAAAAACAAGGCAAGACACCTATATTAGTTGAAAAAGCCATATACTTAACACCAAGATATTCTCAGTTTGATTAATAAGAATACCTCTATAATTAATTTTAAAGGAGTTGAAATGGCAATCTCAATTGTGCTAGTAGGACTGAGTGATGGGTGCTATTACAAGATTAAATGAAAGATTCCTCTGGAAGGATCTTAGAGCTTTGCCATACACACACATATAAGTCTGGAATGTGTCATATAAATATCTGTTATAATTGTTAAGTTAAAGTGTCCCACTGCAGGCCTATGTGGCCCTTGGGGTCGCGGGAAATAAAGCTCCCAGCGTTCCGTGACCAATGGGACTAATTTGAGGTTGAGTGGTTAGTCCGACGCCCACCCGTCTTTAACCATGGGAAAGAAACCTGGTACTTGTTCAACAGAGGACTGGGTAGACCCTAGGGCCGATTTGGAGGAGAATGGAGCATTGAAAAATCCACACCCTCCGCGGAGGCCGGGGATCTAACCTGCAGCCAAATGAATATGTTATAATAGTAAATATAATATGACTAATTATTTGTAATGTAATCAGTAATCATTGCTATCTATGACTAATTATGAATTCTGAGTTGTAGAGAGCTAATTAACAATCACAATTCAATAATTATAAGAATGTTTTATTATTCCTTTAGTATCTTTAAAAAAAAAAGGCTTCATTATACTGGATACTTTAGATCACGTGATATCTTTGACCCAAAAAAATGGGTATGACATTGATACAAAGATATCAAGTCACTGCAACAATAAAAACAAAAGGAAGAAATCTAACAAAACAAAACATCCTCAAACTAATGAAAAGATGAAGTCTTCTCCAATGGCGGCAACTACTGTGTGACTAATATTCATGTCTCCCCAAAATATGATTGAAATATGTTGTAAAATGAAAGTGGATAACAAAAGTTAAAAATAACTTATCAAAAAATAAAAAAAAAATAAAAATATAAAAAGAGAAGCAGCATAAAAATCCAAAAGGGAAGATGAAAAGACCTAATGATAAAAATGAAAGATGATACTTTGAAAATAAAACATTAACAGCAAAACTGGTAATCAAACTGTTAACTACAATCAACAAAAATTCTAAAACTTCTATGGTCTAAACAAGAAAAGCAGAGACCATTAGTCAGTAAAGCTTTACCCAATTTATAATGATGCCTTATCCTGCCCAGGTCAGAACATCTTCACTCTTGATTAAGATCTCATTTAGAAGACAGTCAACTTAAATTTAAAAAGATAGAATTAAAACCACTATGTTCAGTCAAACACTGATTAACAAAAAAGTCTGGGTATAATCTGCAATCTTTAACTTCTCTAATATAAATATTCAAGTTACAATCTTTAATGAAGTTTTCCCATTCAGCCTGCCATACTAAAAGATAATCTTTGTGATGGGAGTGTAAGAGTAACTCTAAAGTAAAGGACGTAAATATGTGGGCTATTAAGAAAGTAGCTCGTTTGGCAGCTTCTTCATTCCAAGGTGTCCTAACGTGGATCTTAGCCCAACACAAATGTTGGGCTTATCTAAACTGCTAAATAGCCAATAGGTGTTTCTAGCTTTTAAGTAATCATAAGAACAATTGGAGATCTGCTGCATACTAAACAAAACTTGGCCATGACCCTACTAACCTTGTACTAGTGAGGGGCCTCAGAATATTCTATCAAGTTCTATTTACTATTTGTTTTATTCTTTGATAATGATGACTTGACAGCCATCGAAATTGTTTTTTTTTTTTATTCCATTTCAGTTTATTTTGATGTTTAAATTTATTTTTATGTGCAGTTTTAATTCATTTCATTCATTTAAATATTCATTACTTACATACTAATCCAATAATTAATATCCTAACAGTGGCGTACCAATGCCTTTGGGGGCCTGGGGCGGGAGTTCCATTATTCCACAACCAAAAAAAAAAAGGGAATCTTACTTTTACAACCAAAAAAAAAAAAAGGAAATAAACTGACTGGTGGGGCCCCCTAGGCTTGCTTTTACAACCAAAAAAAAAAAGGAAATAAGCTGACTGGCGGGGCTCCCTAGGCTTGCTTTTACAACCAAAAAAAAAGGAAATAAGCAGGCTGGTGGAGCCCCCAAGGCTGGCTGGCTGGCGGACCGCCCCCCCCCCCCTTGGTACGCTACTGTATCCTAATATTTATCACAGACACGTGAAGGAGACATTCTTAATTGCATTAGCAATTAAGATTGAAAAGACTAATGCTGCGCGAAAATCAGCAGAATATATATTCATCTAGCATAGATAGAAAGAAGACGTGACTTTTTGAGAGAAACTTAAATTTTCTTATTAGGAACACCTCAGAATTTAATTGTAGGGAGTGATACAATTCATATAAAACATTATTCATAAGCTAAACAACTGTATAGTAAAAAAGCAGTTGGCAAAAGTGGTAGTTCGATCAAGAACAAAATTTAGAGGATGTCTGCAAACAACTAAGTAAATAAGATAGCACTGAATGACGGAAAACATCACTCTGAAAAAAGGGCTCTTTTGCCTAAGCTGTGTGACTCTGAATTAACTATGAAGCTTCAGAACTACATGTGCAGCATTCATACAGTGTGTTTCAAAAAGAATTTTAAAACTTTGTAAGGGTATAGAAATTGATTCAGAAAAATTATGTAAGTGGTTGAAGCATCATTTTATAGCAAAACACTTCAAGTTTGGCTGACATAGTACCATAGTATCGAATTCCATCACAGCAGCTTGCATTTCAAAATGGCTACTTTCACGGGTTTGGAGCGTGCTAGCTGTTTTTTTTTTTGGTTTGAAAAAACAAAATCTGTGACAGCAGTGCAGCGGAAATTTTGCACCAAGTATAGTAAGGATCCTTCCAGTAGACTTACAATTTATTCTTGGCATAAGTTTTGTTGATACTAGTTGTTTTGTTTGCCATGACAAATTCCCGGGACCCAAATGTTGCTAATGCTGTCTTTGAACAAGTGAGGGAAAGATTTATCCAAAGTCATAGAAACGATGTGTTTCTTGTGAGACTAGCATTCCACAACTGATCTTTTGATGCGTTTTATAAAACACGTACTTCAAATCATACAGATTCACCATGGTGCAAAAAATTACTGATGCAGTTAAGGTGGCTCGGCAGGGGGAATTCTGTGCAGAAGCGTTACATCAGATAGAGGAAGGCGAAACTTTACAGGATTACATAATTTTTAGTGATAAGCCTACATTTCATAAGTCAGTGATATTATTAACTTTCACAACTGCAGGATTTGGGGCTAAAAATCCATGTGCAACTCTGGAACATGTTTGTGGCAGCCAAAAGGTGAATGTTTTTTGTGCCCTTAGCAAAGTTAAAGTGTATGGCCCCTTGTTTTTCTATGAGAAATCCATCAACGGTATTGTGTATCTGGATATGCTTGAGAATTTTCTCATTCCATAGTTAGACGAAGATGATCAAGAAGAAAGCCTACAGTTTCAGCAAGCTGGTGCACCACTTTACTACTCACAGAGGTCAGGGATTTCCTCAATAACCATTTCCCAAGTTGATGGATAGATTGAGCAGGGCCAATAGCATGGTCACCTCATTCCCCAGACTTGATACCCCCAGATTACTTTTTGTGGGGTTTCATTAAAGATCTAGTATTTGTTCCACTCTTACTTGCAAATCTCACTGAGCTCAAAACTCAAATCTCTGCCGTGGTTGCAGAATTGATGCCAGACATTCTGCATTGAGTTTGGGAAGAAAATGATGTCAGATGGGATGTCTGCCGTATCACTAATGGCAGTCACATAGACCACACTGACTGTAGGAGGTAAAACTTGATGTGTTTTGTTATAAAATGGCACTTCAATCACTTGCATAATTTTTCTGAATAAATTTTTATGCCCTTACCAAGTTGTAAAATCTTTTTTGAATTATCTATATAATAACAACAATAGAAAGCCTTAGCTCATAGTTTTAGTGCTTTAGACACAATTTGGATCTGCTTGCCAGGAACATGAAAAGGTGGAAATATAGCTTTTCATAATACATTAATATGACTGAAATTTCTATGACGACAGTTTTTCCATGTAAAACTTCTTTTCCTTCCATAATAACTAAAACATTGTGGTTAATTAATATTATATATAATTAATACAAATCCTTCTTTACCTTATAATGATGATTTTGTTTCTGGATATATGAATTAACTGATTCATATTCATCAATCAACTTTATCATAATCCTAAAAAACAAAAGAAAAGAATTTTAAAAAACTATTTTAATTTTACACTGTCTATTATTTTTATACAAATTTTCACTTGAAAAACACAAATAATTAAGGGTCATTTTCATGCATGTCTTGCAACCCAGTATAAAAATAAGTACAGTATTCATCTTTTTAGAACATATTTTCATGAGATGGGCTTTCAAATCGGGACTTGGAACTTTTCAGAAGTCTCTCATGGCAAAGGAGCTCCTAATGGTGTTGGAGCAGCAATTAAAAGAATCAGCAATGGACTTGTAGCGAAGGGTCATGACATCAGTACTGTTTTGGAACTTTACAGCATTGTAAAGTAAAAGACAAAAGTGAAAATGTTTTTTATAAAAGAAACAGATATTGAGCAGATTGTGGATTAAAAGAATACGATGCAAATAAATAAAAAACATCAGTGGAATCATGAAAACATATCAAATAATTACAGAGGGAGAGAAGACACTATCAAAACAGTGGTTTATCGTGTTTCTGTAAAAATACTGCCTGTTCTTTGTAAATGCTACGGATTATTAAACATAATTTGAAAGCTCTTTCCTTAAAAAAAAAAAAAGAATGAATATGTTAGAATTTACATTAAGAATATAAAAAGTTCTTCTGTTCATTTTTATTTCAGAATGTAGTAAAAACTTTTCTTTATAAATATAGCCTAGATTAAAAATCTTGTCAGTCTTAGATTTGACTAATGGACTTTTTTTCTTTTCAAATGTTGTATTTTATTGTTAAAAGAATTTCCTAACTGCTCTTAAGATTGCTTAAGTTACATGTGTCACATATATCACCATTTTTAGGCTTCTGAAAGGCGCCTTATATCTCCGGTTTGTCTGTCTGTCCATGGACACACACCCCACAATGCTTTGCAACGGCTTCTGTTAGCTCAGTGGTTAGAGCGTCGTGCAAATAACGCCAAGGTCTTGGGTTCGATCCCCTCATGGGCCATTCTTATTCTTCAATTTTTTTCTCCCCCATTTTAAATCTTTTCCCAGTTTCTCAACTTATGACATTATGAGATATTGGTTATGTAATCCTTTAGAATTGGGATTTTGATAACTACTTTATTTTCTCTAAAATTAGTATCATGTTGTTAAGTAGATACTTGGAAGCGACTGTTTTAGGATTTCTTGAATGTTGTAGGTGGCCTGTTAGCTCAGTTGGTTAGAGCATCGTGCTAATAATTCAAAGATCCTTGGTTCGAACCCTTCATGGGCAGTTCTTATTCTTCAATTTTTTTCTCCCCATTTTAAATCTTTTCACAGTTTCTCAACTTAAGTTTTTTTTAAATCATTATTAGGAATTCAGTGTATTCACAAGGTTTGAGTTAAGAATGACAAATATTCCATATAAATAGGGGTGGGTAAGAAAGCATGGGGTCGCAAAGAGACTCATGTGAGCATTTTCTAGACCATCTCGGCGCAGTCTACTCTAAAGTAAAGGTGACTCAGAAGCCGTTGCGAAGCATTGGGATTGGTTTACTAATTGCTATCCTACCTTGTTAAGTAGGAGACTTAAAATTTCTTATAAAGATTACATTTCCATTAAATTTGATTTTGGAAGAAATATAAAACATTCTAAAATATCTGAGTTCTTATTTTTCTAATTGCATACTCATAAAGCCCTGTTTTGATTAAGGTAACGTATGTGACATAGTCACATAAGTTACTATTTTAGTAATGACGAAAAGTAATAAAATACTGCAAAAAGTTTGCTACTGCTATCTCTTTAAAGAAAAATCTCTTTAACATTACTTATTGGCTTTATCTCTACAAAAAATATTTTTATTATGAACAATCAATTTTTTTTTCTTTTACAAATCGAATGAGTTTACTGAGAATGACTCTTAAATGTAAATTAAAATACTGATCTGAATGAATTTAAATATATAAAGTAATTGCTACCTTTGATTGTCTCCATTAGAAATGTTAAGGTCCTGCAAGAAAACAAAAGTGTTAAAAAATTAAGGTAATTAATAATGCTATAAGTTAATGAAAATTTTGGCTTCAGTTTTAAACTGACTTTTAAAGATAATTTGTCAGCAAAAATTTGAGACCTGTTCTATTGGTTTACCTCATTTGATTCCAAGGAATTCAGCATCTTAAAATGTAAGATGTAATGAGTTGATACTGACTTAGGTCTTCATAAAAAGGATCTGAAAACTACAATAACAAATAAGCATCATTTTGCTAATATTACTTTAGGTAACACCAAAATTAGATAAAAATGGCTTAATCTATAGAGAGAATGTATTAATATTTACTGCTTCCTCATTATTGTAAATCATTCTAAACTTTAACCTGTTGGCCAGATAATAATAGACCAATGCTGAAACAAATTGCAAATAAGGCTGTTAACAAATAATAGCTTCATAATGAAGCCCCGAAAGCCAATTTAAAAGATCAATTCCATGGTCAAAAAGCTATTTAATAAATTTTAAAGCAAAAAATAAGTCATTCTGAAAATGAACAAATTAAAAAATTCAAAGAGATGATGAAAATTCATGAGTCATCACAATCCACAAAATGCATACTACATCTAAAAAACACCAGTAATCTTTAACTGCTCTACAATGAATACAGAAAATAACATTTAATACAAACATTTACACTACATCCTTGCTACAATTACAATATCCAATATATTATTTTACCAGCCTATATGCTTCATGTTTAAAATCCTTTCTATAGAAAGGAAATGCAAATATTATGTAAATATTTGTCAACAAAAATAAGTCATTCAAGCATTCAGAACATTATCTACATATCAGGTTTCCTTCATTTTAATGCTATTTTGTTCAAAGACTTTTAATAATTACTGTTAATCTGTAAATTCAGCAATTTTCATCAGAAAACCATGAATAACTTTCTTCAATATTCCTTGGCAACTGATGTTCAATCTTTTTTAATCATTAAAATCTATTACACTAAAAGACAGCAACAAATTGAAAAGTATTTAAATATGTAGTTTCCTTACTACTTCAATATCTTCATTTACTAAGCATAGGATGAAAGATTGCCAAAAGAAGTAACAATTTATAAGCCAAAAGGAAAGAGAAGTGTTGGAAGGCCAAGAGCAAGAATGATGATAGAAATTTGATGTCGGAACAGGCCAAAGGCTTAATCCAGGAATGAAGAAGAAGTAGAAGAAGACTTCATTTTCTAAGCATATCATAGTTTTTAGTTAGATGAAAGCTTTTTTCGCATTTATTTTTATCATAATGAAAAATTTATTTTGAATGTAGAATATTTTTAAAATCCAGTACAATTATTATTAGATGAATAATTTTCTAATTTTAATTGTTAGTTTTTAACCACTGTTCCTTTCCAATCCTCCCTTTACTAATTTCTTCATCCAACTCTTATTATTAATCAACTTATTCTTCTTATTTCCTTGTATTCATTTACTATTTCTGATAACATGTTCTCATAAAATAGGTCCAAAAAATTCAGTATATTTAACAGAAACTGTCAACAGAAACAGATTTCCATTCATTTTTTTTTTTTTCAATAGCATAACAAATCTTAGTCACAATTGAGGGATTTCAAAAGCAAAGAAATGTAACTTATAGAATGGATTATTTTGTGAACTAGGTCATTAAAGTTAACTAGTCCCATTAACCTCCAGCTAACACTTCAATACCATTGGTGGGAACGGCACCAGACAATTATTTTATTAATTGTTTTCCCCAGCAACAATTTTTTACTTAAATTTATTATTTTTACAATTATCTGCTATTTTTCTCCTGCTTATATTCCCTTAATTCTAACCATCTTAATTATATTGCTGTAGTTTTTCTTTGGGAAACAGTATTAATTATGATGCACTTGAAATCAGACAAAACTCCGAATGGCAGTCCCAACTTATGAAAACCTTATGATAACAGTATGAGTGTGAAGGATAACACATCGCCAGAGTAATTACACATCAAATCACATAGTTTTCGCTTAACATATTTAAGTATTGTCCGAAGTGTTCGTAAATATCTCGTGGTGAGCAGTCAAAGACTTCTAAAGCGTTCCGCTGTAAAACTGCATGACTTGTTACTCTTGGTGCTTGTGGTCTACCATGGCACGTTTAACCTTAAGCTGTACGAGTTGCAACAGTAAACACAAATCCAAGAAAGACTTTTATTTGTTTATAATTAAAATGCATAAAAATAAAAAATCATATTAATAAAAAGTAAAGAATAAAAATAAAAATTAGCAAATATAAAAAAAAAAGAAATTAAATGAAAACTCTAAATATTCTTCTTTTATATATGGGTAAAAATTAGATAAGTGGCTAAATCTAATTCCTGACATTTATAACCCGGAAAAATTGTTTATTTTTGAAATTAAATGTTTAAAACATTTATAATATCTCCTTATTAATCATATCAAATATGTTTAAGATAAAAAATAAATAAAAATTAGGCATTAAAATTTCAAGGAAGAATATGAAAAGTCATTTTCCTCCCGGGCGACAATTCCATGATCGCACCTTCAGTTCACTGTAATTTAAAATATTGTTATTTCGAAACATGAAATCTGTGTTTAAAATAATTATTATATGTTATAGAACATAACATGAAGACTAAAATGTAAGCTAATATGTAATTTGATAATATTTCAGAGGTTTTGTAGCGGCGACTATACTACTCGTCATTTTCCTGCTCCAAATTAAAATCACATTCATTGTTCCATTTCTTTAAGGATTATGATTTATCAGAGGCTTTGTTATGTTGATTTTCCTTCATATTGTTCCTTTATAGTAAAACATTATAGTTTAATTATGTTAGTAGTTGATTGAACTTCATTTTCCAATTAATAAGATTGGGAGTGATCATTTTCCTGTACCTTGTCATTCAGTTGTCAGGGGACGTCATTTTCCTGTCAGACTGTTTATTTTCTTGGCATACCACTTTTAAAAATTCTATATTAAAGCTATAATATCTACTTAAGTGTATGAAAAGTGATTTTGTTATCAATAATAAGTTAACAGTAAGTGAATTAAAAATTAATAAATGCATATTTCTTAAATTTTTTCCAATATTTTTCTGTGTTTCATTTTAGCCACTTATCTAATTTTTACCCATATACAAAATAGTTTGTTTTCTGTTAGATAAATGGATAAATAAATGTAATAATTCTGACTATGTGCTATCCTTCACAGTCATACTGTTATCTGTCATTAAAAAGGTTTTCATAATTTGGAACCGCCGTTCGGAGTCTTGTCCGCTATTCTTGATTTCAAAATCATATTTACAATCATTATTAATTCTCATTCCAACATTTGCAAATGCAAGAGTCTGTATGTGTTTGTTTTATTTTATAATAATGCATTAAAAAAAAAAAAAAAAAGACATACTAATTAAAAAAAAAAGTAAAAGAAACAACAACAACAACAAATGAACGTTGATGATTTGAGTAATCTATTTAAATAGGAACATTTCTTCATTCTAAATTTGTTGAAAACAGTTTACTCTTGAGATATTTGCTGTGGTTATTAGATTTCACTAAATTAAATAATAGGCACTTAACATGAATATCACTGAAAATACTAATAATAAATAAAGTAACCTCATATATTTCCAAACATTTCTTCGAAAAATGTTATTTTTTAAAAAATAATTTCGTTTCATATTTGAGTATTCGATGTTCATTTATAAACAGGATCATTGTCAAAGATTTATGTCAACACATTATATTAACATTGTTCATTACACCCAAAAACAATGATTTCCGTAATTCTGCCAATATCCAATATCAGCAACTCAAATTTATTATTGTTTTCGCAGAAAAATAGAAATTCCTTCCAGTTTTGACAAACATGAAAACGAAATCTACGATTTTCAGGAAATTAAAAATCACCGCTTCTGCTACAGAAAGACGAAAGTGAAGCGTGATTAGCTAAAAATTCATAAGAACTAAAATTAAATTTTAATTATAATTTTAAAACAACAAACATAAAATTTCTCTCTTAAATAAATAATTGTAAATTTGAAATTGATAAGAGAAATTTGTGTTTAATATAGATTCAAATGTTTTCGGTAGATTGAAGGGAATCACATGTTTCTCATCAAACGAAAATGGAGGAGGTGGATAATATTATCATTCATACTTTACGTCAAATTGGCTGGTTTGTTCTGTTCATCATTATTTAATCAAGATTTTTTTTAATATAATATTTTTTTTCATTTAAAAAAAGATAATGTATCCGTCATGAACATCATAAGTTTCTCTTAATGATAAAATTTTAATTTTATTTTCATATTTACATTCACTACAACTGAATATTGTAGTGATAATAAATAATTAATCGTAAAATTAAAAAATATCTGAAAATGTTTCTAATTATAAAAAAAAAATGCAATTAAATATGGAATAAAAAGTTTGGCTAAGATTAATCTTAGAGATCAGAAACCAGCTTTCACTGGTAGTTGTTTAGTTTGTTTTGATAAAAGACATTAAAAAATAACATTTAAATTCTCGATTTTATTTATTTATTTCTTATCGTAACTCATTGATAGTACAAATAATTATTCAGTTTCTTTTTTTTGAAATTCACTTAACGCTTATGGTCTGCTAAAGGCATAAAAAGTTATTAGTTAATGTAAAAAAGAGCTTGTTAATTTTGTGAAATAAATATTAGTTTACTTTTCAGAAATTCATTAAATAATTCCCAAATTTGGAATTACCAAATATACTCTAGTTCTAAAATGAATATTGTAGCCAACGGAGAATGTTATGTAATTAAGTAAAATGTTATCTAAATTAAGAAGCTGATTTCCAGATAACTTTATGATACTATAAAATTATATATTTTTATGAGAAGAAAACAAATTGAAGAAATATTGGTACTTGCAATAATAAAATATTTAATTCTCGCTGGAACTATTTTAGTATCTCTGGCATTCTTAGATCTGTTGCCTGATTCAGCACACTTTCTCCAGATATCTCACAAATTACACTATTAAAGCTAAAAACATTGGATACCAAACTCTGTAATCGTTTATTTATTATTTTTTTTTCAATAATGAACTAATTTTAATAATGTAATTTAGTGGCATTGAGGATGGTGTCATCAGTCTCAAGCAATTTAGCACAGAACTAGTTGTTGAAGCCACAGTGAAATGTCTTCAGTTGATCAACCCAAGTCTGCAGTTATCTCATAATCTTCCACCTGGGATGTCTGCTAGGTTCCGAATTGGTTCTACACTAGCACAAGCATGTACTGTAAGTTTATTTATGACTTATTTTAATTTTATATAGGATCTTATTAATAAATGTAGGTTATTGTTGTGAAATACAAACAAGGAAATGACACACCCTGTATATTATGAAATTTGGCAAAACTCCGAACGGCGGTCCCAAATTATGAAAACCTTTTTAATAACAGATAACAGTATGACTGTGAAGGATAACACATAGCCAGAGTTAGTACATATCAATAGCCAGAGTTAGTACATATCAAATCATATAGTTTTCGCTCAACATATTTAAGTATTGACTGAATATGTGCAACTTATGACTAAAGCGTTATTACTCTTGGTGCTTGCGGTCTACCAGCCATGGCACGTTTAAAGTGATTTTTAAGCAACACTACACAATGTTTCATTAATAACAACAATAACGATGTCATTAGACTTGACAGAATGTTTCATTAATAACAAGACCAATGTTTCATTAATAACAACGTTGGGACCGCGTTCGGAGGTTTTCGTAATTTGGGACCGCCGTTCGGAATTTTGCCTGAAATTTGATGCATTTTGGGAGATAAAAGTAATCATGAAGTACTTCAAAAATATATGTGGGTTTGGGACCAACCCTCCTAGATTTCGAGATATTGATGCTGTTTTCATTGAATTTCCTGTAGCAACTTAAATGTTAAAATGCAGCAGTTCTGTTAATGTTACCTCAGATGATAATGTGATGGTCTCATGCCGAAGGACCTGAAATCAAATCCACTGCATCTTTTTCTCTTTTTTTTTTTGTTTTTTTTTTTTCTTTCTTCATTATTGATTTTTTTTTTCTTCTTCTTTTCTATCTTGGTTTTCGAGATTTTTCAGACTATTGTTAATGCCTTTTTACATTCTTCGTATCCTTTAGTCCAGAGTTTATCGCCAAGAGTGGAGTTCCACAAGAAGATATTTACCTCGTTACTATCTTGGTTTGCTTTTCTTTTTCCTGAGGTTAATATACTTTATTATTATTATTGTTTTTTCTGCCGTTCTGGCAAAGCCTAGTGGTTTAGGATATGTACGAGGCAGATATGTTGGAACCTGGTTTTGAATCTCGGCATTAGCAAGAGTGCTTGAAATATTTCCTTTCCTTTCTTCATCTTTCTCTTTGAATCTGGAGTCATTCCATAACGACTTCCTGAGGAAGGCAACTGGAAATCACCTCAGTATTTGAATTTCAATGGATTCTTATAGGGGTTCGCCATGATGGTAATCCTCGAGAACCCTTGAAGACGTAACTTTGGATACGAAAATTGGACTTCAGTGCATACTTTACAAACAAAAAATTGTTCTTTCTGGCTTAAATTAGTAATGTGAATGAAAATTTTAAAATTTTCCCCTGTAATTAGAACATTAGATAAAATGTTAATTTATTTTTATGACTATTATTTAATAAATGACAAATATCATTTACTTTCTTCTTCTTCATCTTCCTAGGTTTTTTTTTCCATCCTTTGTTTTTCTTTTTTATTATGTCAATGCATTTTACTTCTTACTTACCTTAAAAAAATTAAAGAGATTATCTTTTACATATTTCTATTCTTTTTTTTTTTCTGATTTTATATAATTAATAAAACAATACATTAACATAATAGAAAAAAGGAAAACAAAGGAGGAAGAAAAGGCATGGAAAATAAAAAGTGATATTTGATCATTTATATAAATAATAAAGTCATAAAAATAAAGTAATATTTTACGTTATCTTCTAATTAAAGGGGATAATGTTTAAAATTTCTAGTTGCAATACTATCGTAAGCCAGAAAGAACTAAATAATAAATAAAACAAAAATATATTAACATAAGGAAAAAGAAAAAAAAAGTCAGCGATAAAGAAAGATAAGATAAAAAGCATACATTGGATTCAATCCCAAGATCTTGAAATAGAAGGCAGGCACTTAAACATCTGAGCTATCTCTAACAACAATAATGAAACTGACACATTTCTAACATTTAAATTATTACAAGAAATGCAATCGATAAAACGTCAAATATCTCAAAATTTGTGATTGACCTATATATATATATATATATATATATATATATATATATATATATATATATATATATATAAACATAAGTTTGTGAACCTTTATTAAATGAGGTGAATAAAGGAGATCAAGGTGAATGTATTCGAAGATTATTTGAAATGATGAAGCAACCTTTGATTGTCTGGTAACATTACGCTTGAAAGTCAAAGCAACTAGCCAGGCATAACAGTTTGTGGTGGAATCTCATACCACGGAATACTCGGACCATAGTTTTTTGATGGCACTTGTGACTGATCAGAATTATTTGAAAATGCTGTCAACTTATGTAGTTCCAGCACTACAGATGCATTACAATAACTTTGATTCCTTATACTTTCAGCATGATGGCACTCCACCGCACTATGCCACCACTGCATGGAACTACATCAAGGACGATTTTCATGGGAAAGTCATTGGAAGGAGAGAATCAGTTGAACTGCCACTAAGGTCTCCAGGCCTCACTCCTATGGATTTCTTTTTTTGAGGCCTAGTCAAAGACAAAGTGTACGCCATGGAATCAACAACACTGGATGACCTCAAAGCATCCATTGACAAGCCTTTCATGACATTGATACAGACCAACAACTTTGCCAAGCTGTTTGTCTCAGTATTCCTGGATGCCTTCAGCTATGTGTCAATGTGGAGAGAAGGCAATTTCAACATACAAAGTAGTTGTAAATCACTATGGACATTAATAACTTAGAAAGCATAAGTTAATAGTAATCAATGAATAAATGGGTGGTGACTTTTGCATAACCCTATATTTGAAGTAATTCATGTGTACTTTCATCTCCCAAAAGGTCAACAAATTTTGTAATATACAGGGTGTCATCATAATATTTGTTTATATATACTTTTAAATTTTAAGTGTGTTATCTTTTAACTTTTTAACAATTATTCTTCGCACATGTTAAGTATTGCAAGTGTAATGATGAAAACCCTTTAACTCTGCCATTGAATCATGTTAAATAATAGTGCAATCTGATGACTCTAGAAATGATATGCATAGAATTGAATTATAATAACTATTTGGATATGCATAGTTGGGGAAAGAAATTCTTAGAGAAATGTTTAATAACGAAACATTAGTCATTTGATGTTCAGGGATGCATGTTCAGTGTTGTGAAAATTTACAGATGATTTAGCTCAGCTGGTGAATTTGATAATTGTAAAATATGTCATGTAGCGATGACAAACAGGAATCCTTCATATTCCAGCTTCCCACTTGACTTTCAGCTTTATTTCAGTGTTGAGATTTGCATTAACCAAATGTTTAATGTATCTTTGGATATTTAAGAGGCATTAAAGGAATTACATGATGTTGTAGGTGAATAAAACTCCCTCTCTATAATGTACAAATTAATCGATACACTTAGCCAATTTTACATTTCTAATATGATAGAATTCACTGAGAATACAATTTATTTATTTATTTATTGCATTCTCCTAAAAAATCATTTAATTTTATTTTTCATTATAGGATTTAGGATACCAAGGAGAGATTGGATACCAGACCTTTTTATACTCAGGAGAAAGTGACATCCGTAAAGTCTTCATATTCCTAATTGAAAAGCTGCCAAAGGAATCTGAGAAGACTATAGAAGAACCTCTTGGTAATGTTTTTTTCCCTAGAAAATTTGCTTCTCGTATCTGCATTTGATTTATTATTTATTTTCATTTATTTTTTTTATTTTTCAAATTTTCCAAATTCCATTTAAATAAATGTTATCTTTGAATACATAGAAAGAAAATAAATCACAATTATAAATCCCACTGTATTCACATTTAATAAACAACTTTTAGACATGAGCCTCTAACCCTTAGTCGTACTTCTTTGATTGAACTTCATGTTTCATACATTTCTTCTATTGTTACTCATTCTACGCAATGGAATCCTCCATCCTCTTTTTATAGTGACTTGAGATTCTTTTCCATCCTGTCTCCAATACAGGTCTATCATTATACTGGTGTTCTACTGTATCTATTTATCCCTTTATCAAGGACACCAATCCTTGATCCACACCACCACTTATCTACTAATGCTATTCCTAAGCTCTTTTCATCTTTTGATCAAAGGTAACAATCTTCTTCATCTCTCCTTGGTGATCCAAGTTACCTTTGAGGAACTTCTTTTCTGTTTCCTTTCTCTTGCTTTATATATGACCATAAACTTGCAGTTCATCAGGCTCTCTGATATCAATAGCCCAACTTAACCTTTAGAATGTTCCAAATTCAGCCTTCAAAACAGTATCTTCACTCAAATCTTTCCCAGCTTCTTACAACATGCATTGATCATATAATTTTTAATCTGTCTTGCTCATTCAAATTTCAGGCAGAACATTTCTGTACTGTTTATTTTGTCCTTCTTTACAATCAAGTGCATCTCGGGCTCAGATTTGCCTGTTTTCATTCATTCTAATGAATAGATTTCTTTAATCCCTTTTGCGGAGCTGCCTAGACTACCTTATTTGATTCAGCCCTTTTTATTGTTTCTACTGATATATGTACTTTATCATATAATTTTCTGTCCAATGCATATTTTCATGAGACATTTGCAATCAACCTAAGCTAATTTTTTCACACCATGTTTTCAGCAGAACAGAGGCAATTTTTGGCTGTTTCTTGCTTCTATCATTGATGTCGTCTCCACTTTATGATCTTTTGCTACCTTTGCCATATTTTTGTATTAATTTTATATTTGGAAGGCCTATTGTAACTAGTCATTTCCTTCTCAGCCTTTCTGTTTCCTTTTATTTCTCTTCAGAACTTCAGTATGAAAATAATTGATCTGCTTGAGCAAAGTTAGATGAGATTTAACAAGATTGTACTGGAAATGTGATAGTTAATACATTTGTGTTGCATTGACTAAGAAAATTTTATTTTTGATCCCATAATTTAATTCAAATAGATTTTAAGACTCTTAACTAAAAAAGATTCAAGTGACATCATATGGCATATATATACTCTGACTGCTCAATTGAAAGTGGGCATCTGTGATATGGAACAGATGCTTTATTTACAGCGTGTCGAATAGCGCTTACTGTGACCTGTTGCCCTAAGCATAGCATCCACACACCGTGACATACTTTCCACCAATTTCTGATAGGATGCAAACGGTATTTTTGCCCACTCCTCCTTCAAAGCCTGCACAAGTTGGATGTGTGTTTGCTGTCGCATCGGACACGCACGAATCCGGCGCTCCAATTCATCCCACAGATGTTCAATAGAGTTGAGGTCCGGACTCTGGGTAGGCCACTGAATTACCTCAACATTATTCTCTGGAAATCAGGCGCTAACAACACGGGGCCTTATGGCACGGCGCATTGTCGTGCTGGAACACAAACAGCCCTTCACTGAACTGCGACCACAACATAGGAAGCTTGGAATTGTGTAGAACGTCCAAATACTGTGTGGATGCCATGTTCCCCTCGATCACAACCAATGGAGCACATCCAAACCAGGAGAAACACGACCACACCGTCACACCACCACAGTCAAACTTCACTGTTTGGATGAGACTTTCAATTGGGCAGTCAGTGTATATAGTATGACATAAAGTTGATGGTCGATTAAAATAGACATAAAGTCAAACATAAATATTCTTTGTGTATACATAAATTTAAGACTAAATTTTTGGGAACTTAATGACAAGATTTACTATAAAACTTCTGTTTCGTTTCGTTAAAAGTGTTCATTCTTTATTCTATTTTGTTTCATGTGGACAAATTTTTATTTCTTTACTTTATATCAATAATGAAAATTTAATAACAATATTTTAAATGTACATTGATATATTTCTGCGTTCTGTTTCTCCTTTTCAGATTCCAGAACTGTGTTATATAGATCTATTTCTTCAAAATTAGCAAAACAATTACAAATTCCATGGCTTCCAAGATACTGCAAAGTGAATGGTATCAGGTGGTGGCACGGAGAATGGGTTAGAGAGGTAAATAAAATATCTAACATTTTTAGATAGGAAAACATATGCTTTTAGATGTAATTAGTTTGTGAACACTGTAAATTTCTAATTCAGTTATTTTGGGAGTTAACTTCCAACACTTATTAACCTTATGTTTGGAAATCTTACTACAAATCATAATATCAGGAAATATCTGACTAAAACTTTTATTTAATTTTTATTTAGGGTGTGCGGAATACTTCTCATTTTCACTCGAGTTCAATTAAATATCCATCAGGTTTGGAGGATCTAACTAAAAAAATACCAACAGGTACTAGATAAATATTTTTTTTTTTTTTAATTACAAAAATAAATTCAAATT
>JAFIDM010014012.1:17371601-17400048 GCA_023159025.1 Thereuonema tuberculata | reverse complement strand
TATGTTGGTTGGGTCGGGCTGATGATAGGCCAATAAGCCTTGAAACCAATTTATCCATCATCACCTATTCAATGATACCACTTAAGTGTGTATTTTCCCTTCAAAACCAAGACAATAAAAACAATAGAACAACACCCCAAATTGATAAAATCGAATGAGGGCCGAAATTAAGGCTAGAGGATGGAATACCCGTTATTAATAAGATTGTTTTATAAATGTTTGTATTTTGTTTTAATCCCCATTTCCCAGGGTGTATGAAAACGAGGTTTTCTGGTAGGCTAGGAGATTCCTCCATAAAGCATTCTGCTGACAAGCAATACACACTTAAGTGGTATCATTAGATAGGTGATGAAACGATCTTTAAATTGACATTATTTTGATTCAAAAAACTTGTGAATCGCGAGGAAAATAAAACAAAAAGTAAACAAATGCAACTGGTGTGATTTTTCTGCTCTGAAGTGTATAATAATGAAACAATGCCTTTACATTTTAACATTAGTAATTGGTTCTGCAATATCTGAATATCACCCCATTGCCAGCAAATAATGAGATCTATCATCAATGAAACATCGTTTGGATAATTTTCTGATAACACCAACTGTTATTTTATTCCTACATTGATATCTCAAATACAAGATCTACTATAATATGTACAACTGTATTTATGCAGAAGGGATACTTGCATGTTAAGTGAAAAATGTAAGCAATTTTCATTGATATTGTAAATCTTTGAAATCATTTGGATGTTCTTGTCTGTTTTTATTAACATTGTTGTAGTTTTTAATTATGACTGACATTTTTTTTTATTTTATTGATGGCACAGGAAAACTTATTTTTAAAAACCTTAGCAGTTCAAGGTTCATTACTTTCTTACTATGATTTGTTATTATTATTATTTCAGTATTATCATTTTTAATTTACAGGAGTATATATTAAAGAAAAAACAGAAGATTCAAAAGAAAATTTCTGATCACCTGAAGCAGGAAATTCAGAAGAATTACAAAGAGTTAGGTTCTTTGACACCAGAGTTTATGAATTTCCTCAATTCAAGTGAGAAGGATTCAAGTATAAGACAGAAACAGTCCAGATTCACTCATTCAGAAAAATTGCAGTTTACAACAGTAAGTTTGAACTATTTTTATTATTGTTGTTGATATTATTATTATTATGTAAAAGTTTCAAACCTTGGGTTTCCCCAGCAAAGACAAAATGGCGGGTCAAGGACCAAAGCACATATTGTCAGGTGTAAAAAAAAAAAAAAAGTGTGTGCAAGAATGGTTAGGGATGTGTGGTTGTGTCCATAAATTTTCTAACTATGAGTGTTGTGTTGAGTACCACAGCCTTCTGGAGTTGTGCATAAGTGTTTTTGTGAAGTCCTAGTGTCCTGAGACTGTGGTGCAATGTATGAGGCACCAGACCAGTGGCAGACAGAACAATAGATACAACACGTACTCGGTCCTGCCTCCACTGCTTCTGGAGCTTGTGTGCTAGGTCGGTGTATTTACTGATCTTTTCTGCATGTTCTTGCTGATAGGCACTGCAATATCAATGAGATAGGTCTGTTTGTTGACCTTATCAACAAGTGTGATGTCAGGTCTGTTATGATGTGTAGTTTTGTCTGTGTGAATGGGGCGGTCCCAGTATTATTATTACTATTGTTATTATATACTGTTGGAAGGGAAATTAGTTAAGCCCAAATGTTTCAAACTAGTTTATAAAAAGTATCATTAAAAAAAGACTAAAAATGCCATTTTTTTATTTTTTTATTTTCAGTTCTTGAATAAAATCAAACTAAAATTACATTTTTTGAAAGAAAAAATAAACTAAAAATAAATTATTTATACTTTGTTTGAGAGAGAGGGAGGTAAATTAATAAAGAATAGCCTATCAAAAATTACAAGTTCATAAAAAGAGAAGTTTAAATATTTGTCACACAAAAATAAAAGCATCTTGAAAATACTAAAGAAGGATTGATAAAATTTCAAATAAAATGGAACTGATTTGATTTGATGATAGAAAGAACTCATTGATGTGAAAACATTTATTTATTTTTTTGTTTGTTGTGAATGTTGATACAAAGCTCATTAACACTTTTTTTTTTTTTTTTAATCTGAAAAATTAATTACTATTTATTTATTTTTTTACTTACACAATTTAAATATTAATCACATAGGAAGAAGTAAAAATTGCTAGTCAGCCAGGGATTGAAGCAATACCTACCAAACAAATTCCTTCCGAAGAGGAACAGCAGCAAAGCCGTGAAGAAGAAGTTCAGTCATTACGCAACGAATTAGATACAATCAACAGCCATTTGGAATCTTTGCAGTTGGAGTTATATAAATTTACAGGAAGTATCCAACAGGTAATATTTAAGTTAAAAAGATAGATTTTTAATTTCTTTTTAGCTTTATTAAAGTTAATAAAATTTGGTTTTTATCTAGTCTGGCTGCTGTGAATCTAGCTGTTTCTTCCACTGATTTTCCTAACCTCATATTTTCTGTTTCTACTTTGAATCTCAAATGAATCTAGTTTTTATCATTTGTATCAAAAATTGTGCACAAATAATAATTTGAACTAAAAAAAATCACTTGGACACACACAATAAAAAAAATAAAAACCTGGACAGTTTTGGCCTCTTTTTAGCTTCACAAGGCCATCATCAGCAGATTTTTTATTGTCATAAACATATTTAATCTTCATTATGTGTGTCCTGAAGTGATTTTTTTTTTTTAATTCCTAATATAAAAATAAAAATTTGAAACAGTTATATATCATTTAAGATAATATCCATTTTCTACTTTCTTCCTTATTTTCATGATCTTAGCTTGAGTCCTAATTTTCTTCAGATTTCCAACTTTCATCTGATTTATTCATTATGGTTAACTTTAATCAGCATTGAGTTTATTTTTTGGAAAATTATAGAGCAGTCTGGAATTACAATGAAGTCTGTATAGAATCTCTTAAAAATTGTTTATTTTTTTTTTTAACATTTCACAAAACTAGGAATCATATTGTTATTAGAAAGTACAATGCCATTCATTATTAGTTAAGTGAAATTTAAAATCTTCGTTCATTTGGAAATCTGTAATTCATTCTTACTTGTTCTTTGTTTCTGTTGAGATATAGATGAAATTTCTGGTTTTTCTTTGATAAGTAATTGCTAAGGCTAGGATTGAAATTAGGTTATAGTTGTTTTGGTAATATTTGATATGCATTTATTAAGGGATTTAATTGAATTATCACTGGAAAATCTAACTTTGAATTTATTCATTACACAAATTCGATATATTTTTCCCAGTCTTACTTTTATGTAAGTCTTGGTCTGCACTGCTGAATGGATTGTTTCAAAAAGAGAATTGTCATAACAAAAATGTAAAATTGAGAATACAGTAAAACCTCGTTAAGTCATCATTTTCCTTTGGTCCCGACAAGGTCTCATACACAATAATGTAAAATAACCCTCCTTTACCCTTCACCAAATTTAATTCTACTCCGGATAACTTCTCACCCTCAAAATGGTCAAAAGCATCTTTCTTCATTTTGCATGCCATAGTGTTGTCTTTTCAGCCCCACCCCTTCACTTTTAAGAAAGCGAAGCCTTTAAGGAAAATTTTCGACTACGCCTGTCACTTCATTCCATTCCTACCCCTTCTGGGGGATTTGGGTTCTTGAAATCTCGCTGCTAATCATTCAAAGCTTCTCGCCACGACTCTGTCGAGTGTAGACGTTTTTCTTGACCGCTCTTGAGTGTGACTTCATTTCATAAGGGCTGTTTTTCTCTTGCAATTTCGTGGTTCAATTACGTTTTTAACAAGGAAACGAAACCTCGTTATCTTTTAAAGAAAAAAAAGACTTAATTGTACTTTTTGAAAAATCAAATATTTCTAAACAGCTTTTGCCAAAGAACACCATATTCCCATGACTACATTAAACGATATTTTTTCATCAAAACATATAGGCCTAATTGAAGAAGCTGACTGCAAAGACAAAAGCAAGAGAATGAGGAAATCGAAGTTTGACAAGATCGAGGAGGTTTTAGTTCAATGGCTAAAACATGCCAGATTGCAAAATGTGCTAATTTCTGGCATGATTTTCAAAGAAAAAGCCATGGAAATTGCTAAGGAGTTGAACATTGAAGATTTCGGCGGCAGCAATGGTTGGCTAGAATGTTTCGAAGACAGACATTGCCTTTCTTTTAAAACGATTAAAATGTGATAACTATAAAAAGTGTTTTGTTTTGTTTTATTTTCATTCATTTGCATGTATTGATTTCTGAAAATCTTGTTTTTCTCACCGAATCCTATAGCAATTCATGAAAATACTGTAATTCAGTGTTTTTTTGTTTGTTTGTTTGTTTTTCAAAAACTCCCACTCCGCCTAAGTCGTCAAAAATGTTTGGTCCCTTGAGTGACGACTTAACGAGGTTTTACTGTATTTTATCTGTTAGCTATTTTTAACCCCTCTAATAAGGAAAAGGTCACCATTATTTTAAATGGTAGGAACTAGGATGCCAATGATACAACAGCATCCTTTTTGAGAATCTAGGACAGACAATAAAAATATTCTAATATTTATTATTTACAACTTTTCTGTTAGACAGTGCTTGCTGTTTTTAGACAACTTCTCCATGGAAATCATTATGATAGGAGATTAAAGATCATTCTGCCTCCCTCCAGATTGCCTGGGAAACATTTGTTTATACTGCAGCTTTACAATTTATGTAAATGCTTTGAATTAAATATTTCTTGTAATACAGCAGTTCTGCCGGATTTCAAATAGTTGCTTAGTTGAGAGTTTTGTTATAAACTTCTTCTAAATAAATAAATACTTAATTTAATAAAGACGCAGTTTGTCTTTAATTATCACTTTGTGTTTTGCTTTCCTTTTTTAGTAATGGGGCCAATAATAGCTTTATTCCATTCTTGAGGATTTTTCTTCCTAGCCATGTTGAAATAGGATAAGAAAAAGCCATTAAGTAATTATTCCTCCAAAACTTTTTTTCCATTTCAAGATTTTTAATAGTCTTTTTTTTTTTTTTTTATACAGTTTCAACATGCTTTTTTTTTGCCCACAACTTTTTCAGGTTTTAATCTTGTCTATTGCGCCACCATTAATTCCTTAAAATATTTCCTCTCGAGAACCTCAATTCAAAGCTCATCCTTTTTCTTCAATTATATCCTGATTATGGTTTTCTATGTCTATGTAATCATCATTTAGTTTTAACAGAGCTTGTATTTTTATACAAATAATACATTTAATGTGTTTCAGATGGAAGAACAAATAACTGAAGAAACTAACAAAAATAGAGACTTAGAAGAAATGTACAGAGTAAAAAAGAAGACACTAGATCTCTTGCCAAATGCTGATGAAAACGTAATTAAACTACAAGATATGATGGACGCCAGTGCTCAGCGATTGGTATCGTTGGCCAACCAGTGGGAAAAACACAGAGCACCGCTGATTGAACAGTACAGGCAGCTCAAAGAAGTGAATGCAAACAAACTGGTAATTTTATTGGTTTTTGAATTCTTTATATAAAGCCCAATTAAAATATGTGTAACATATTTGATTTACTTTCAGAAAATATTTTTATTTTAAATTTGCTAATTTAAGTAGCATTACATGACTCTTTTAGTAACTTTTTTTGCAGATGATCAGTTTAATCTACTGATACAGAACCTTCTGATAGCTCAGAGGTTTCATTAAGACTATTATTATAGTAAATATAACAATTGATTCATTATTTAATTTATTATTAAGGACATCATTTTCATGAAAGGGCTTTGCTATCATTAAACATTAAAACTGTTAAAAAAACAACCTACAATTATGAAAAACTGAAAGCAAAAGCTTCATAACACTGTAATTAAATTACAATAAGAGATATGCAGTTTAATTTGCTTTCTTTGATATAATGTATCATTACTATTACATATACGAGCACTGCTTAGCCAACGAAATAATATTGGCAAAACAATCCAATAGTTATTTTAGCCAGAAGAAAGAAAGATAGACAAAATGATAAAATTTGTTTAGCCTGCCTGACTGAAAGAAAAGAAAAGAAAAAAAAACAGACGCGATACTGATCATTTTGGAATCTTGTTTTAAAGAATATATAATGCACATAATCCTAATAATTGTATAAAAGTGAAAATCTGTAAGTTTGTATGTCATTCTTGCACGCCTCAATGGCGCAATGGATCCGAATGAAATTTTGCATGCAGATAGTCTATGACACGGAGAAGGATATAGGCTACTTTTTGTCCCGGTCCATTAAGTAGTTCCCATGAGAGCAATGAAAAACTTCTCAAAGGTGCCGATAGATGACTCCAATACAGTTTTAAAGCGAGTGCATTTAAGAGATTCTTTGCTACCGAGGAACACAATTAATTTACGAGTTACCTGATAATTCTATTAGGCGATGTATAAATATACAATACGGTTAATTAATACGTTGGATATTTTTTAAAACTTAAACTTTAATTTAGAATGTAACATTAATTGGTAATGATTTTTTACCAATTTGGGGAAGGTTTCAAGTGAAAGGGGGTCTGGAGAAGGCCATAAAGAGCTGAGAAGTTGTATATTCTCCAATATTAATTTGCTAAATAAATAAAGCATTTTTTTACGTTACATATGCAAGGCTTCCAGAGCAAAGCAATGGTAGCCGGCTAATCATTTATAATGCCAAGAGGCAAACTTTTTTTTACACACACACAAAAAAAAGAAAAAAAACTCGATAGTCTTTCTGACGGCTTATTGTTATTAGTTAACAGATTGAAGAAATTATGTATGTGAGATAAAAAAAAAAAAAAAAAATTAAAATAAAAAAAAACAAATTTTTAAAGATTTAAACAATACTTTTCAAAAAAAAAAAAAAAAAAAAAAAAAAAACATTAAATAAGCATATCCAAGAACTTAGCTTCTTTTTTTTAGCCTATAATGTATTGATTGACTTAAATAAGTCAATAATAAAATAAATAAAAATAAAAGTAATAAAATATATATATTTTTTATTTGCTTAGCTGTTTTTTTCTAACAACTATACTTCTATAACTCTAAATTATATTTTTGTATTCTTTCAACACTTCATATTTTCTTCCAGTCAGAGACTCAGAAAAAGGTAGAAGAAATTAAGAGCCTTAAAGAAAAAATTAAGGAATTAGCAGATACTGCCAAACATAAAGAAGAACTTCACAAACAGTTGGTGAGTTAAATAATTGCTCTCTTATAAATAGTCTTCAGTTAATTTGTCTTTTGTATGAATGAAGATGAGTAGCTTTGTTCTTGTATTAAATTTATGGTAATTTTTGGAATTTCTTCATGATGGAAACAGTGTCATCCAGTGTTAATTTTAACTTTCACAAGAAGTGATTAGATTTAATTTTTTGTCCTTAAAAATTAAAAAACAAAACAAAACAAAGCTTGGCTTAGGTCTGTTATTACAGAAATAATCTTAAAAATTGTAAATTGTAAATATGCATAATTATTAAACAAATAATTTTGATGTTAATCATGATTTTTTTTTCATTATTTGAATAAAAAAACTAAAAATAGTATTTATAAGTAATAACACTGATTTTATAAAGTGATGTTACATCAAGCATAAATATTGAAAAAAAAAATCCCATCATATAATTGATATATAATAGATATCTTTATGGGAAAAATGTTTATTAAGCTCTTTACATGTTTCGTAACATTGTGTTACATTTTGAAAAGGGAATTGTTACATCAATTGCTTATCGGCTAATGCTCTTCATTTTGTCCAAGAGTAGATCACCAGACTAAGAATTCCTTTGCCATACCATAGCAGTAAACCAAGATATCAATAGGTTTAGGCAAGATAACAATAACTCATTTTAAACCAGTAAAATGAGGTATAATTTTCTTGACTTATTATCTTGCTTAAACCTAAGTTATCAATAAAATGCTTCCCTTCCTCTTTTTCTTAGTAAACTATTTTTAAATAGTCAGTGACCTCGTCTTCACCTTCTTAATATTGACTCTATCTTAAATGCATTAACCGATAGCAAATGTAGATATCATAGTTAATTAAGTAAAATAGATTGCTTGAGCATCGGAATTCAGGTAATTTGCTATATTTAAATTGTGAAAAATTTAGTTAAATTCTACATAATAGAAATGTTTTTAATTTTTTAAAAAACAAAAACAAAACAAAACAGCATTTATGTTAAGTAACTAAAATTTATATCTGATGTTTGCATAAAAGACAAATTTTTATTGTAGATATATTAAAACTAAAAATGTGAGGTATTATTTCATTTTATTCTTTGATGTGGCAATTTATTATATATAGCCTACTTTTTATTTATATATAGTTTAAACAAAGCTTGAAAAGAAATATTGTTGTTTCCAATAACTACTATTACTTTAATTTCCATTTTTTGTTTTTTGTTCATTTCTTTCCCATTGTAATTGCCACAAATTTTTAATAATTTTTGCAACTTCAGCTTGAATTAATGAATATTTCCTTCAATTTAGTATTAACAATTATTTCCACACATTTAAAAATTGCTCTGCAATAAATTCCTGATAATTTAAATGAATTACAGTGTAAACAGGAAAAAAAAAGTACAGATTCAAATTAAAATCAAAGTCAAAAGAGTTTAACGTGCCACAAAATAATTTAAATTAAACAAGAAATGAAGGCGGAGATCGGGCTGATGAGTCCCAAGTAGGACGAAACGGCTGTTCCCGATAATCGAACCAGAAAGGCATTTTGGTTAAATTTGTGCCGAATTCATTTCTTGTTTCATTTAATTCAAATTAAAATTCTTTCCTATTTTTATTTTACAGTTTATTTTATTCTATTTTCAAATAGCTTCTAGAATATGAGAAAATGACCAAAGATGTGAACAGAGCTGCTTATACACGTAGGATATTGGAGATTGTAGGCAATATCAAAAAACAGAAACAAGATATTGATAAGGTAAAGTTATTGATTAAATAAGAAATAATATTTGATGTGTACACAAATGTAAACAGTCAGCTTGTGGTCATCTGACAGTAAAAGATACAAAACTAATATATATTGATATTTAAATAATGCTTGTTTAAATATAATAAAATTTTTCATTGATTTTATTCATATAAACCTTACCATTGTCAAATAACGCAAACATCATTTATTACACCTTTAATGACTTGCAGTTTAAGATCTATTTTATTTGTGTTTATTGCTTTAGGTTCTGATAGATACCAAAGAAGTTCAGAAAGAAATAAACCAGTTGTCTGGTAAATTGGATCGGACCTTCACAGTTACAGATGAAGTCATTTTTAAGGTTTTGTAGTGTTTAATACAAATATTTTTTTTTTTTTACTTTATATCATTTGTTGTAACATTCTGAAAAGTAAAGACTGGCAGAATGTTACAATATTTATTTTTATAACTGAGTAAACCGTAAAATACAGTTATAAAAATAACTGTGGTGGTTATTTTGCATATCTAAAAATTAAGAAATACTGTATTCGCCGACTCGTAAAGAAATCTAACCAATCCTAAAATTCATTTTTACTCTTTTTCCTTATATAAGAACTCTGTGTTTTTGTAAACATTATGTATGCTGACGATGTCATGGCATAAAACCGCCTGACGAAACTGTACAAAATGTAACTATACCTTTTTTAATATAGATATTTTTATATATACACATGTGTGTCGTTTCTCTTATTACCTGTTTTTATTCGATGGCTCACACACGTTAAACATCAGATTATTAAGAAATATAAAAGCCTTATATGATTTTCACTTGGTATTTCATTTAATTAAGTTTACAGTGATTATTTATCTTAATAGATGTTTATCAATTATTTATATTCTAGGATGCCAAAAAGGATGAGGCTGTTAGGAAAGCATATAAATATTTAGCAGCTCTACATGAGGTAAACATCAAATAAAATTGTGTTCTTATAATCTTAAATTTTTTATGATAATTCATGATTAGAAATACTATCGTTCTTTCTTCTTTTTAGAACTGTAATCAACTCATTAAAACTCTGGAAGAAACAGGAATAATTATGAGGGAAATAAGAGATTTGGAGGATCAGGTATACTTTATTATTTTATTTTTCCAGATCATCAATATTATAGCAGATGGTTTCAATAAATTTAAAGGAAAAATACAAAGAACACCACAGTTAATGTTTTTTTGTTAAGTTTGCACTTAAAAAGTGAAAAAATCACCTATGGTCAGCAGCTTATTAATCTGTCTGTATATGTGAAATAGTTCTCTCTCGCTATTATGAAACTTGATATGTAGCAAAATAAGATGAAAATTAAGAGCGATAAGTTTTAACTTTCAAAAGAATATATTTTACGTTACAAATTTCAAAATGGTTTTTAAACAAGCGTATCCAATAGTAAATGCGCTCATATTAATACCTTTACTGTTTAATAGTTCTGCACAACTATTTTGTTTGTTTGCATTTACATCTTAGCCGTTTCATTTTGTAAGCATGTTTGCTCATCCATAATTTTTCTGTGCTATAGCATTCTCATTGTCTCCATCACTATTATTATTATTTACATATAAATCATTTGTAAGAAATGGAAGATAATACAGTCAAATAAATTTGCCCTATGAATGTCTAGATAAATTTAGCCTAACTAATTTTTTTTTAACTTTAGCATTTTTTTAACCCCCATCCAATGTATAAGAGCAGGTAAAATTTGATATACAATAACTACTTGAGGTCCTGAATAAATGATAAAAATTTCAAGGGAGGTTTCGACCTGTTTACCATTTCCTTGTAAGAGACATAATCTAGAATGGGTGTTGTATTTTAAAACATTTAAAATGGTTAAAATGTTGTTGCAATCAATATTTCATACAGAAAATCAATGCATCCAAGACAAATCATTTGATATTGAACAAATTGTTGTGTAGTTAGTCTTAAGAACTTTTGAACATTATTCTATGATTATATCATTTACACCTAAGTCGAGCATGAATTAATATCAGACTTTTTCCATAAAGGATGACCTTAAGAAGTTCTTTATTCCTTTTTCAAGTTTATATCACTAAGGAAAATCTAGTTCTGTTGGTGACATTTTTTTTTTCTGTAGCCAAATAGAAGTAATAAGCAGCTTTAATTGAGATTATCTTATCATAAAATATGCAGACTATATAGAATAACTTTTCCTAATACTGATTATGTCCATCTCTGAACCATTGAATAAAAAAAAAACTGCAGTAAAATGTATACATTTGTGAATCTTATAAAGAAAATTGAGTTAAACCTTATAATTCAGAGTATTTCCTATTATGAAACAGCATATTTGTTATTTTCCACACGATTTAAAAGACTTTCTTTAGTAATATTTTTTGTTAAAAAGTTAAAGTGGCTGGAGGGTAGGCTCCAGCATTCACGACCTACGGGACGAAGTTGAGGTCGGGGGGTCAGCCTGATGCCTGCCCGCCTTTAACTCCCGGGAAAGAAACCTGGTACACATTCTAGAGAGGGCTGGGTAGACCCTAGGACCCGTTTGGAGGAGAAAGGAGCGTGGAAAAAATTCCCGAAGTCCGCCGAGGCCGGGAACCGAACCCGCCACCTCCAACCCGCAGCCAAGCACCCTAACCCACTCGGCTACCGGGCCCACAATATTTTTTGATACTTATGTTTAACTGTTGTTTGGCAAATAAATGAGGTAAAATTAAGCTAAACATTTATTCTACTTGTTTTCAAAGCAAAAACTTTCATTTACTGGGACTCCTAATGTTCCCCCACAATGATGAAATGTAATGTAGACATTTCTTAATTTCTCATTGACTATAGAATTATTTCTGGATTCTACACTTAATATCGTATTAAAGTAAAGAATTTCTATTTTTTTTTTTCCTTTCTTTCCAGATTGAAAATGAAAGTCAGAAGAAAGTACTGGCGAATTTGGAGAGAATAATGGCCGACTATAAACAAATGAAACAAGAAAATTCAGTGCTTATAGGTAAACTCAAAGAAAGAGGAGATAATTAAAAAAAAAAATAGACATAAATATCTAAACCAAAAACAAATGCCATAATAGTTTCTGAAATCAGTTGATTACCTGATCTTTCTATCACTGCTTTCCATGAAACTACATACATTAAATGCTTCATAATGAAGTGAAAGCAATAAGTCTTTAAAACAAAAAAACTTTTTTTTTTTTTTTTGAGAATTGCCTGAAATTGCAGCATATTAGTTCTCTTTTCTATTACTGAAATGCTGCCAGATTGTACAGAATTACTAAACTATAGGAAATAAAAATTGTCAGTCGGTTTTCATAAACTGAAAATGAATTGAGAAACTGTATATTAATCAACTGTGTAAATATGGAAGAGTCGTCAAAATAAGTTTAGTTTGAAACATGAATTTAAATGTTAATTAAGAATAAAGTTGGTTTTTTTTTTTCACTTTTACGTTGGTCAGTTGTGGATTCAATTCACTTGTTACCATTTTTCTCGTAGCATTGGTTCAAGTGATATTTTTGTGGCCTTTTTAGGTAATACTAAAGTCTTGTTTTTCTTATTCTCTCTTCATTAAATTACTGTATTTATCGGCGTATAACATGCACCTTTATTTTAAGAATTTTTTAAAAATTTAAAATTAAGAAAAAAAAAACTTAAAATTTAAAATAAAAGTAGTGTACATATATAACACACAGGTAGAATTTCAGCCCTAAATTTTAGGGAAAAAATTTCATGTTGCATGCCAATAAATATGGTGTATACTAATGAAATCTGCTTCTGTTATTTCCTGGTATAATTTGCTAATTATGATTTGGATTCTTTAATATATATTTCTGTTTCTTCTTCCAAAAACTTCATTCCATCTATAATTTCTTTAATCACATTCTGATTCTTCTATGGATTTCTTCAACAATTTCTTTATTTCTAATTCATTTGTTGTAGCTATTAATTTTTGATTGTCCCAAATCCTTCTTACTCTTTTCACTCTTAATACCATTTACTTATCTAAATTACCTTTTGAAATGTAATTTTTTTAATGTAATGTTAATAATAATATATGGAATTTTAAATTTTATGTTTATTGTCAAAAATAGCAAATATCCCTTTCGTCATGGAAACAATATATAAAAAAGCAAAAAAAAAAAGAAATGTTCCTCTTAAAAAAAATCCTTTCAAAAAAATTAATAAATCAGGCATATACATTTAAAAAAAAAAATGCATTCAGACATTTACCAAAGTTGAAGATTACAAACAATGGTATACTGTATTTTTTTTCCTTGCTAATGAAGCACTAATGTATTATTAAAGAGAATTAAAACTGAGATTTATTTAGTCTTTGGTTGCAAAAGGTATTGAATCATTGATCTTATTTCTAATATAAAGAAAACTGTGATAAATTACTTTTCATTATAATAAAAGGAATAATGTCTTCACAGAAAAGGAACTAATTCCACATTTTTCATTAATGTAAATTAAAGCAATTAACAAGAATGAACCGAAATTAGTCTGTCCAACGTAGAGTGATTATAAAGAACATTAACACTAAACTTATGTCCACAAATGAGCCGTTTTGGCCCAAGATGGAATCAGCGTAATTGTTGTTTTCTGACTTATTAGATGTGTACGTTTTTCTCGGGCAGTTGGTGACGTCATACCAGCACTGTTGTTCCTGATGTGTGTGATTTGTTGATAACTCTTTAACAAGAAGCAGTGTTAAACCATTGCTTTATCAAATCAAAGATGTTGGGGATTGTAAAGCAGGTACAGTGACTCTACATATAATGTTATTATTGGTTATTACTGACTCCAGCTCAGTATCACAGCGTTTCTTTATTGTTAATCAACATTCAATGAACCAACGATGCAATCTCTGCATTGAAGTAAATGGCCAACATTTCATACAGTTGCTGCAAATCTGTCACTCTCATGCTAATATGATATGCTGCTTTGATTCCAATTTGTGCCAAAATGCTCATTTTACAGACATGATTTACTTATTTTGGTGTCCTCAATAACCACCATGTATGTACATATAGGGCTAGAATTTTGTTTTCAAAGGATACGATAGATGACTGTTACATCTGCAACTTGCTTCAATGAAAGAAAAAAATGGTGAAGATTGTGTGTGATAGATTTGGTAATGAATGTTTATTGTGCATTATAAACTGAATGATAAAACAGCTAATGTCTCTTGAGATAGTTCAGAATAAGCATCTTAAAGAGAGAAGTTTTTTTTTAATGTAATTACCATTGCTATAGAAAAATTCAAAATGATGAATGACTGCTATTATTGGAAAGCTGTCTGATTTGTTTCATTAATGTATTCTTATGTAAGTGCAGCAATTGTTTGAATATTTGATTTAATCAGTAGATATAATCAAACGAATTTTCTTAAAATACTTTTAATCCCAAATTTATGATTAGCACTAGCTTGAACTTGGCAGATTTGTTGGCCCCAAAACGTTTCTCTCTAAAAAGCATTGCTAATTGTTCATGACAATTCTTTATTTTTCTTTTGAGTTTACAAGATTCATTAAAATTGAGTTTCTCTTATTACATCCATGATATGAATAATTCCCTAAACTTAAAAAAAATATTAGCAACAAAATTGGAAACATTTGTATTCTATATCAGTTAATTTTAAAATAACCAGAAAAGATAATCCAACAATTTCAGTGATGGATAATTAACAAACAAAAATGCTTTAATCACTTTCTGATATCCTCTGTAAAGAACATCTCTTTTTTTAGTTGTTGACAAATATTTGGTATGAAATATTAGTACTGTTAAGCTTAACAATAACACTGTTACTTTCAGATTTGTTATAAATCAAAATTAGTTTACTCTAAAATAACTGATTAAACCTGTTCTCAAGAAATTTTGAGAAACTCTTTTAATAAGAGATTTGCTGCTAAATTAGGTGTCATTGTCCCATCCCAGATCTTTTTCTCGTATTCCGTCACCAAGTGTGAGACACTTGCACTGCGTTTAAATACTTCAATAAAATTATCAATGATGTTGCTCCAAAGCCACAGTCTCAGCTGCATATGTCTTCTGGATTCCAATTCACCCGAATCTAGCATTAGTTGTCGAAATTCCTTCACAATTTCCCACATTTCTTTAATTCCTTCGTTTTGCATAGCAGATACATGAATGATCTGAAACAAAAACAATTTAGATTAATTAAGCTGGGAGCTCAACAGAATTTTTTCAAAATAGTCATTATGCTAAAGATAATATTTTCTGTAGGTCCGTTTTTTGAGGGATTTCCTCACTCCGGGATGAGATGTGATCTCGATATTTCGGCCCCGTGCCTCGGGCCTTCTTCGGGAGATGTTTTAAAAGTCAATCACATGAAGGTGAGCGCATAATGAACGACTTTCGTCGTTAGATCTTCGGTTGAGTTGTTCATCGTGTCTGATTCCGAGAGAATGTTGTTTGCACTGAGAAGCAGAGGGGGTGGGAGAAAAAGGAAGGGGAAGAGTCCTGGGGACAATTTCTTAATTGCGTGGGGGGGGGGGGTTGCGGGAGCAGCGGCAACGGTCTCCTCGAATTCAAAAACTGTTAGAGAAAAAAAGACAGCCAGGCCAACAGGGGGACAGAGTTTGAAAGGGCCAAACTAGATAATATTTTCATTTCAATTATGCTTCAATTGTACGTTATTAAAAATTTACACTGTTTGACAAGACACACATTAAAAAAATATAATAATTTGTATACTTGCAAAATGATCTGCAGTAATGAAATGGTTAATTGGAATAAAAGTATTAAAAGAGGAAACAAAAAACAGTTCAGGTACTGCATCAGACCTCTGCAATGGCATTCACTTCTTGTATAAGTTGATATGGACAATTAGGAAGACCGTAAATAAGATACATGGAACTAAACAGATAGCATACTGACAGCGATCACTGATCTACAAATGTTTCTTATATCATAGCGTACCTGAGTGTATGTAAGAAAATAACTCATTGACATAAAAATTTGCGCGCCAAGAAAAAAAAAAACATTCTATACACGCGAAAATATGTAAATAGGTACGGCGATGGTAGATATGCAAATGAATAATGTTTGGTTCAATTGCGCATGGCCGCTCGTCCTACAGTGGCACTGCAATCGCAAGCCTTATGGCTTGTAAAACACAAGCAGTGGAGCGCACCGTAAGTTGATCAGGCGAGGTCTGTGAGGGATCAACATGCTGCCAAGACACCTTAGATGTGAGAGAGGCCGTATTATCCAGCTGCAAGAGACGGGCTGGACAGCACAGCAAATTATTCTACATTTAGGCTATTCTGATTTTACAGACAGATCGTGTTGGAAGCAATGGACACATGAAGGCACCTCTACATGGCTGACCAGCTCTGGACAACCCAGACAGACCACCAGGAGAGAGGATCGTTTTGTTTGATTGTCGAGAGAGGCAAGAACAGATCCAATGGCTTCCTTGTCCACTATCCAATGAATTGTGGCAGGGTCACAAGGGAACCCTGTCTCTACCAGAACATTTCCAGGCGCCTAGCAAGAGGCGAATCTGGATTCTCGATGCCACTTCCGTTTTGTGCCTTTAATACCTCAATATCGTCAGCTGTGTTTTCAGTGTTGTCAGCAGAGAGCAATGTGGAATGCTATGGACTGACGACATAGTCTTCAACTATGAATGCTGCTTTTGTTTGGGAATGGAGGATCCCAGGTGAGTGCTACAAATCCCGCCTCCACTGCAGGCATTTTGGTCTGGGGTGCCATTGCATATCACAGTCATTTGTCACTAGTAGTGCTACGAGGGACATTGATAGCCCAGCAGTAGGTTCAGGAGATTCTGCGGCCTCATGTGCTGCCTTTCCTGGCTGGTTAACCAGGAGCAATTTTCGAACAAGATAACATCTGTCTGCAACATGTTGCGACACTCCCTTGGCTTGCCTGCTTGCCTGACTTATCGCCAATCAAGCATGTCTAGGACCAGATGAGACGTCAATTGTCGCCATGTAGCAGTGTTTCTGATTTGGAGCATTATTTGCAAGAATTGTGGGAAAAGCTGCCGCAAGACAACATACGACATCTGTTTGACTCTATGCCCGACCATATCACCACTTGTATCCAGGCACAAGGTGATCCAACAAGATACTAAAGGTGACCTTATTGTGTATAGCAGCTCTGCGGGACATCATCCTGCTGCTGTGATGTTGTAATCACTCCTGTCCTTTGTCTCTACCATCACAATAATAAAATTTCATTTGAATCCAACACTTCAGAGCTATCAAAACCACTGTTGATCTGGCATTAGATTTAAATGAATGGGGAATTTGGATAATTTTGTTAATTGTATTGATATCTTCTTCAGGCGTAAAATAGAAGAGTAAACAAAAAAAATGCTACCTTCAATTCCTTTTTTTTTTTTTTTTTTTGTTAATTCTCAGAAGTAATGACAAGAGCTAATTTCAATATCTGTTGGGGGACAAAAGTAATAAAACTTATCTCTATTTCAATAAAACAAAAAAAATGCAGCTAATGGCTTTGTCTGCATATGTGCAGACACATGGAAGGTGGATAAGAACCAGTTCACTCAGTATGATCAAATTTTAAATAATGACCGATTGATATCTAATGTAAATGATTTATGTTAAAATATTTCAATCCTTTAAAGCTATTTAAACTGGTAAATAGTTGAAATACAAAACAACAGCTATTCTGAAATTAGGTTTAAGAAAAAATCCCAAATGACACTAGTATTCAGTAAAGTAACATTTCAAATTAGCCCTATGTGGTGAAGGTTTTAATCCTGCTGTCAGCGTAGAATTTTCAACATCAACTGGTAGATCCATGACAATACTGTACCATATGCTGCATTTTGCAAATGTGGCAGTATTACAAAATAATTATAAGACTATATACAAATTCTAAGTGTTACTTGAAAAAAAGTTATCAAACTGAAATTATAAAATTTAAAATAATGGCCTAATTGGAGACCTGAAATATCATGAGTGTTATTTTTATTTGAAATTATAAATATTTACTACTACTCGTAGTTCTTCCTAAAAAATCTTAACTTACAACAATTTCTATAACAAATGAAAAACTGCTATAATTTCCTTTTACTTCTGGAGCATATCAGATCTGTTTCAGTATCCCTTTTTCCTTTGATTCAGCATTACAACGTTAATTATTATCAGTTGGAAAAAAGGAGATTCAGAAAATGCTGAAGTAAAGCTGTAATTTTGAGGAGTTTTACTTTTTTCTGGCCATGACTGCGGAAATGATATTGCAGCCCGTTTATGGATTGAGCAAGTGTTGAGGATTTTGTCTTTGTAGATAGATAGGAACTGTTTGTTTGTTTTTTTCTTTAGAAGCACTACAGGAGGTAAGCATCAGATCAGCCATCTTACTTACTTGTCTGGACTGCCTCTTGAAAAGCCACAATCTCGATCTGTGACACCCTATGAACCATATTCGCTCGATGTATCCAACTTTATTTTTAGATTATGAATCATTAGGATCATATAATTCCATATTGCTCAATAACTATTAATGTGTTGATAAGCCCATTTTCTATTCAATACACACTAATTTCCCTTTGCAAACAGACCATGTATTTACCAGTAATACGACAAAAACTAGTGAGAGATTAAAAATACTCACTGTTGCTACACCCAAAGAATATGTCAGTTTTCTCTTGTTAGAAAATTCCATGTATGTAATAAGAACAGTTTAATTTCTTTTCTCCTTTTGAGAACTTGGTCCAGAATATCCAGTTTGAAATTCTAAGACTTCAAATTTCCAAATTCATGAAGTAAGTGATTACATTTTGATTAAAAGTTAGTTATTTGTTTTTGTCCCGCTTTTCTGCTATTTAATGCATTCCAATGGTATCTGAAAGGCTGTACTCTACTCAAAATTATAAATTTTGTTCAGTAAGGTTCCTCAAAGAGACAAGACATACGTCACTGTAATATCTGTTATTAAACAAATTACACTGTGCCAGAAACTTATAGTTATTAGCGACTTTTAATTTTAAAATATTGTGAAACAACTGTTCAAAGACATTAATACAAGTTAAAGAACTCTTGCAATCATGGAGAGAGAGATCAGATACATTACCTTTGGTTTCCATGATTTACACCGTGGCTTAATAAACTTGAGAGCACTGGTGTATTCATACTGGATTCTTCTTGCTGCTGGCAAGAGATTTCCATCTGCTTTGGTCACAATTATTAAATCACTTAATTCCATTATTCCACGCTTCATTGCTTGAAGTTCATCTCCTGCTCCTGGAGGAACAAGAAGCATGAACATGTCGACCATTTCCACAACTTGATATTCAGATTGTCCGACTCCTATGAATAAATTAACAATTAAACACAAAGACATTTTATATCTTTCCATTGCAGTATAATGTTAATTTCAATAAATGAAATTAGTTTGTCTTAATATTTAGTTTATGCAATTTAATTGGCAATTGTTCACTTCACTTAATTCCAAATTTAATTCAACCCTCCTCAGATGCTACTTACAGGTAAATTGTTGAATTACCATTGCCACAAACAACACTTGTCGTTATAGTAAGTTTCTTTGGAAATCTTGGCAATTTTCACTAAGATTAAATAAGACAAATGCAAGTATAAACTGAATAAAATAATTAAATAATCTAGCAAATGAAAAGTAGCACACTTCTATTGTATCTAGTCTGAATGACCGATATTTGACTGGGAAAGACAGACAGACAAACATGCAGAGAAAATGAGATTTGGTTAAATAAAAAGTTAATAACTAATAGGATCTGATGGCCAAAGCAACACCATTCCTATAGATTCAAGAAGTGGATGCCAAAGCCACATTATAATAGACAATAGCGTAGCTAGATTAGGAAGACGATCGGAATCTGAAGGACAGGAAAAGTAGTTTGGGTGACATGAGCTGCAGCAATGAAAGATATTATTAGGATGGAAAAAGCAACAAAGCTAGGAAAGTTAAACATAATAATTGAAAAAAGTAGGAAAATGGAAAAGTAACAGTATTTGACTTGCAATTCAAGATGTTTGGTCTCATTAGAAGATCCTATATGGTACCCAAAGATATTGTTACGATAGGAAGCTTCAATAACTGAACCAGGATTGAAGTACAGTGAAACTTGGATAATTCGAACTTTTTCTCTGGTCCCTTCAGCTTCAAATTATCCAAGTTTCACTGTATTTCTTTACAATAAGGAAACAGATATAAGGAGCAATGCTAAGTTTTTTTATATTATTGACAGCCATGCAAGTCAAAAATGACAAATATAAGGGCAGTGTGCACTAAGCCTACATTAACATTGAGGATTGTTCAAATCTCCCCTTAACCTATATTTTCTGTGCACCCAATATTTATCGGTCACTAAATCGCTATTGAATGATCAAAATTTAACAGCCCAATTTTCTTCTGTTAAATCATTCCTCAATTAGAAAAGTCCCACCAATCCTCTTTAAGTAGTATTTCAAGATGGCTGACATTGATCACAATTTAAATTGACCCCTGGGATTCTAACAATGAATTATATGTATTTATTCTACTAAATGTTCCAAAAATAATTTTAAATACAGCTAATTCCTGTGAAGGTTCTTGCCTTGACAATTCTTGTCTTAATGGGAAAAATTCAGCTCACGTTTTTTTCTCCTGCACAGAAGCTGCTATTTTGAATATACTTGCACATGTGAAAAGTGATTCAGAAATGACGTTAAATGTTATTAACCAATCGCATCCACTTTTAGAAACACAGTTCACTATCGAGAACTCATTAGGTAAGTTTTGTATAATTGTGTTTGGTGTACCAATTTTTATTTGAAGGCCAATTACAAGTAGACATCTTCAACTGAAAATCACTTGGCATGCTGCCAGCCACCCAGCTGCGTTTGAAAGAAACTTGGTCCTTTTACTGTACTCTGAAGAATACTGTGTATGCGGAGAGGAAAGAGGAAGACTGGCATAAATGAAATTACCTGTGACTATAATGAAAGCTGGCACAGTGTAGTAGGACTGATGGCAACATTATATGCTTCCATTCACTGATATGCATTTTTTACCTTTCAGTCTGCTTCACGAGAAAAAAACAAATGATTTTAGTAAACTCAACTATCCTGAATCCGAATCTGTATTCAGAATTTTTGTATCATATCTTGTTTTTTTGTAATTTGCACCTTAAACTCAAAAAAACAAGAAATTTGTCGAACTTCGTAATTAAAATAAAAAACAATTAATGGGATAATCTGAGTTATGAAAGTGTCAAGACCTTAACTAACTAGTATAAAAAATGTACATTGATTCTGCTGATATAAGATTGATTAGTTGTCTCTCAAAACTTTGATGCTTTCTGCGGTGACTCTTAGAAGACTCCCTTTTTATGCACCAACAATAATCCGCCAACTTAGATTCATTCACTTGCCCTGATATCTCGTTTCCAATGTTTTGATATCTTGATGAAACCTTTCACCCTGCTCCTCACTCATAGCACCAAGTTTTCAGGGAAATAATTGATGTGTAGAAAATGAAGTTTAAAACTCTTTTTGGAAACCCAGTATTTTGAAGTTTGATAGCATTTCATCAAGAAGTTCTTCATAATTTTCATTTTTTTTGTTTCCTAGGAAGTTTTCAGTCTCGCACTTAAGAGACAACCATGCAGATTTTTCTGTTTCATTCATGATGGTCGTGAAATTTGAATCCTCTATCAGATCGCGTATCTGTGATCCTTCGAATATACCAGCTTTAATTTTTGCCTTGGTCTTTCTAGGAAATTCAATCTATGAATGAAGTCTCTATTATGTTCATTCATTAAGATTTTAAAGCATAAAACAATGGAATTAAAAAGAATATAAAGGAATTGCAGTTTATCCACAGAATTAAAGAAATATCCTATACTCTGCTTCTCTCAGGAAATACTTTTCTGTTAAAAATCACATTATTGTATCATTCTACTTAATTACCCGATTTAGAAAATGATTCAAGAAGTGTGAACATAAACTGAATTTAGTAAATAAGAGAGAAATAGAACAATAGAAAAATTATCTGATGAATGAAAACACAAACACATAAAAATATATCTTTTGATGAAAGAATTAATGTAAAGGGACGATAATGAAAGATTACCTTAATGACATTAGTTTTACTATTTTACCTCATAAATGTCACTATATTCATATGATTTTGGTACCTGCATTCACAAAGGGTGTCAAGAGCATCATAATATCAAAATATGATGCTTCACATTTCATTGGGACAAAACCACTTTTGAAAAAAAGTAGATTCAATGGTTCAATATCAAAGAAGAATAGAGATTTTCAATCTTTATCATAAGCGACAGTAAATTTGTAAGTAATTGAGAGCAAACCTTATTTTATTGACAGAATTTGTATCATGATATTTGACTTAAAGAAGAAGGTAATTGCACTTTGTTTTCTGCAGCATGTACAAGTAGCAGAACTACAGAAAAACACTATTAAACAGCTTGATGGCATATCAAAATAAATTATTAAACAACAAATAATTACAAAGCGTCTGGTTAATTTAGAAGCTCAATGAAACTCGTCTCTTATTTTTTTTTAAACTCGATTTATAGAATGAAAAATATTTATTTATGTGGTACTATAAATAGTCAATAAAATGGGAAGCAAGACTTCATGATATGAAGTCAAATATCGAAATGGAACGTTACATTTTGAGGTTTCACAAACATAAAAGTGTTGCCAGCATAAATGATAACTATTGTATTAGATTTAAACTAACCTACAGTTTCAATAAATATGATATCATATCCTGCAGCTTCACACAATACAATAGCCTCATGGGTGGATCTTGATACTCCACCTAGTTTACCAGAAGCAGGTGTTGGCCTTATATAAGCATTTTTGTCTCTTGATAACTCGGGCATGCGAGTTTTATCACCTAAAAGGGAACCTAAATGAAAGAAATTTAAATAATATAAATATCAAACAGTAGTAAGCAGAACCTTAAAAAAGAAAAAGATTTTTTTTTTCTGTTATACAGGGTGTTTCAGAAATGCTAGACAAAGCGAAGAGATATGGGCTCCAAAGGTCATTTTGAGGCGAAAATATTCTACGACCTTTTGTTGTACAGGCCGTAGTTTTAGAGTTAGGAAATGAATGCCCGGAGGCAGAATGTCTTTTATCTTTCTGCAACGATTGATACTAAGAAGAAACTTTCTGCGGGTATGGGCGTTTTTTTCGTTTATGTCCCGCAAAAAACGTTCATTCTACACCAGAACTTGAGCAGACTTTTGTAAGGTAAGGGCTACCTCCAGTATACTCCAAGTGGCGCGGGCACTTTAAGACTAAAAAAAACGTCTTGGCCACCCCTGTTCTATACGATATCTTTCTGCAGCCCTCATTTTCATTCTGCGACAATGTCACGTCGTCTCTTGATATTCTGCTTTTGGGAATGGTCCCTAATCAAAGAAAGTTCAGTTCACATTAGGAAGTGTAAGTAAATAAGTTAAAGGTTTATTAAAAAAGCAATCCAGATAACAAATGTCATGACTGAAAACAGGTATGATAATTAAAAAAAAAAATGCTGAAAATGCCCAGAACTGAGCTTTCTTTGATTAGGGACCATTTCCAAAGCATTCATTTCCTAACTCAAAAACTACGGCCCATACAACAAAACGTCATAGAATATTTTCGACTCAAAAGGACCTTTGGAACCCGTATCTCTTTGCTTTGTCTACCATTTCCAAAACATCCTGTATATCTAAATAAACATTTTTTCCTGTGACCTGATGATTCAATAACATTAATATCTATCAACCTCATTCAATTGTTAAGAATCTCAATGATTTGAAATAATAATAAAAAAAAACAACAACAACATTATGATTAAATTTAGAATAACATCAGCAAGCTTGGTCAAGACTTCTGAAGCTAAAAGTCTTGTGCATACATTTAAATTTAAGCCAGAGCAAAATAATAAACAAACCTCCTGAAATTGCAGAAGATGGATCAATTGCCAGTACTGCTACTTTATGACCCTGATTAGTCAAATATTTTCCTAAAACTTCAATAAATGTGGATTTTCCAGCTCCTGGTGATCCTGACAGACCTGTAGGAAAAATAATCACAGAAGATAAGCCTAATGACCTAAATAAATTACAATCTACTTCATATCTTCCAATAGTTAAAACAAAATTTAGTGACTTCTAAAACTAAGTCTTTGCTATTACAGGATAAAGCAACTGAATATTATTTCTTCGTATACTTCCCACAGCATCCCAAGCAGGATGTATTGCTTAAGCATGTATTTCTTATGTTGATGAGAAGAAATTTTTATGCCACCATATTTGTTTACAACATAGATTAGTTACTGCTTTGCCACTATTTTGTTTTTACATTTTAGCTAAATTTAAACTCATAGAAAAGTGAAAATTCAATGTGCCAGTAGATCCTTTGAAGATCGTTGTCTGACTTTTTTCTTCAAAATTAAATGAATAAAAAATATTAAAGTGTTTGCTCAGATAACAGATGTTACTATTGAAGAACTATTTTGATATCAGAAGAAAAGCAAAATCAAGTTAATTCAAGGATTTCTCGTTTAAAAAAATAACAAAAACAACATGTTACGATTTCACATAATAATTTAGGTCACAATGTGCCTTGTAAATAAAGTTTGTAATGTAACATAATATAAATAATATTTGGAAGCACAGCTCTGTATAAAAGGTTGAATGATCGAGTTATAATAAGATTGCCATTATAATTTCAAACTAATATTTACTTAATTTTGCCATTAGGGAAATCTTTACATAACAATTGAGGCGTTTACATGGGAAAGGTAGTAAGTAAAGAAAAAAAACCCTTATTCAGATTTTTCATTGAAAAGGTAAGACATATCGCCAATGGCGTAGCAATGGTAGTAAGTCAAAATTTTGAGTGATGTAGTTCCTACGAACGATACAAGATAGCACCTGTGGTAAGTATACATGAGGTGGCCAAACTGTTTTTTGCTTCCCCTGGAAAATTTGCTTTTCATGTCTTACTACCTTTCCCATGTCAACGCCTCAATTAAATAAATTTGAAATAAGGCTCTCCAAGCTATGCTACCTTTAAAATCTTTCATCATCAATTACTCTACAATCCTTATCAGATCTTAGCTTCCTTTATGAGTTGCCTCCATTTCATCCTGTCCTGGGCAATTGCCCTTCAATTGATAAACCCCAGTTTTCTAACATCCTGTATAACTCCATTAACCCATCTGAGCTTGAGTCTGTCTACTTTCTATTGCTGTACAAGCATGAATCCAACACTTGCCTATGTGGATCTATTTATCAAACCTTGCCAAGTATCCTTGCCAGCAAATACGCCCACTTTAATGTGCGAAACGAGGTCTTAATCACCATACAGCTCATAGATGTCATCTTTATGCCTTCTTCTCCAGCAATCTCCTTCCTTGATAGCACCAAAGATTTCTTTTCAAAATCTTTCATTCAAAAATATTATTTTTATTTTCATTGGTGTTACTCATAAACCATGCTTCTGCGCCATATGACACAATCAGTCGTATTAATGTCTAGCAGAGTCTTAGTTATGTTTGCTAAGTCAGGTGTTTGGATTTGAGAATTTTATTGAATCCATAGTAGCTTCTGTAATTCTTTTATTTATTTTCTCTGAAATATTATTCTTTGTACTGACCAGTGAGCCCAAGTATTTAAACTCCTCAACTACCTCAAAATGGTAACCATATATAGTGTGATTCCTGCCCATCTTGCTGTTCTTTCTTCTTGTTGTTACTACCATACACAGTTTTATCTTCATTAATTTTCAAACCTATGGGGGTTGCAGCTTTTTCTATATTTACCAAAGGCTTCATCCATAGCTTTAGTTCTTGCAACAAGATTAATATCATCAGCATAAGCTAAAAGGTGGATAGATTAAATAACACCTCTAGTATATAATTTGCATTGCTAATGATCTTCTCTAAGGCTATATTGAAAAGGTTACATGCTAGTGCATCTCCTTGACTGAGTTCTTTGTGTTAGAAAACATCAGTAACATCGTTCCCCAATTTATAGTCTCTCATTGTCATTTCATTTTAAAATCTTTAAATTTGCTAAAAATTCTATAGCATTAAGTGGCAAAACAATTCAGGAAAGCATTAAAGTTATTAACTGCAGTTTAAAACATTATATTGGTCAATGTTTTTCATTATTTGAGGATAATAACTCCACTTCCTACTTATTGAGGATCAGTATATTGATGGCAATTACTATGTTTATAAGGCTGTGAAGTGTCACATTTCCAATAGTGAGCCATTTTCTCATCAAACTGTAGCAAATGTGAATATAAATTTAGAAACTAGTTTGTTTAAATTCAAAATGTAAGAATGTTATTTCAGAAAGAATAGCATACATGATGATCTGGAAAACTATTCACCTACTTCAGCTTCTATTGGTATATAGTATTTGTAGGATTTCATTTGAATACAGCAGAACTTTCTTTAACTGAGTTGCAATGAGCTACTGTCTCAAATATAGAGATCTATAAATGCATTTACATTGTCTAGAATTACTATAGATATTTAATATTAACATACATATATTATTTATGCAAAATCACAATAGCAGGTTTCAAGAAAGTTACTACAATACAGTTTCATACATGCACAATTAAAAAGGCCACGAAATAGTTTATGTTTGAGTGTCCATAAAAGATTATTTAAACTTCAACTACTTGGGCTGATTAGCCTTTAGAAATAAACGAGATGGTTATTAGATTTTTTCCCCCTTCAAATAATGACTGGACGGTGGCAACACAAAAAGAAAATGTGTTTTAGTATAACAATCTCCTTTACCCAAAAACTGGTTGGGATTTTTTTTCTCTGTAACTGCGTTTAGCAATTGGACTTCATATCTATTTTATTAAAAAAAACCACAACCATTATATTATAGATGACTGAAGAGAACCTCTCATTGATAAGACACTGCTATGTTTGGTATTTCCAGAATTTAGAAAAATAAATTGTCATCTACAAATATATATATTAGAAAAGTGATTCCAAGACCTTTATATCGATATATCGTTATGAGATTATTTCATTAGTGAACTACTATATTTGGCCTTTTTTTATCCTTACAATACAGTATGCTATAAAATACTTCTTTTTTATTTTTCTATTTCATTTCTTAATTTTATTAAAAATAAATGAATAAATAAATAAACTTATTGTTAAAAAATGCAGAAAATTCTGTAACACCTGCTCTAAACGAAAGTGATTTTTTTCCTTCTTTTTGGTATCTGATTTTTTGTTCCTGAAGAATAAGACTAAGAAGTGCTTGTCCTTGAGCAAACTTTTTGGGATGTGAGGATTCTGTTAATGTGATTGCTTCTGCTAAACAACTTCGTTCCCCAGCTTTTATTCCATTAAATAATCGTTGGACATTCTTCTCCTGCTTTTGAACAAAATCTATGCCAACAAATCTGTCCGTGTGAAATCTTTTATTCGGAATAATCCCCCAACATTTCAAGCATCGAGTCCTAATAATTTGTCTTCCTAAAAGATAGCAAACATTCTTCATGTTTCTGCCGATTGAATACTCCAATTAAAACATTAGGCGACTTATTTAATGCCTCCTTCACTTCTCATGAAAACTACAATTCTCTCAAAATCGAATAAATGAGGATCATTTATTCAATTGAGGATCAGATTCGTAGTAAACCCCAAGTTAAAGTTTCGATTTCGAAATTTTAACTTGTGCAACTAAATGCTCCAGTGACGCCCTCTATAGTAATAAGAGTAGACAGCAGAAAGGCGCTTGATACATGAGATTTACACTGGTGTTCAAAATTATAGTCCGAAAGGCAATTTTTTTTTTTTTTATATTTTTATTTTAAAACTCACTTAACAATATCGATATGAATTTAGTTCGCATTGTTAAATTAACTTGGTAAAATCTAAATTTAACGTTAAATTTGCAGTTTGAAGAATGCAAATTCACCAAAAAACAAATGAAATAGAAAAATTCTATTCCAGAAGTAAAAACTTATTTTTTATCAAAAGCTCGTGAAATGGGGGACCCCGTTTAAGTTTGCTTTTCGAAAGCCAGCTTTAAAATAGTGCCGATATTTGTGTCGTAATAATAGTAGGGAATAATTAAAACGTGAATAGGATTGAGAGGAACGGAATTTATATCTATTAAGGTTCAGAAATTTTTATGTCTAAATCTAGAAAAAGTCTAATCAATAATATAACTTTCTTGTTTATTTGTTATTTTATTTTATTTTTTTTTTTACTTCTTTTTCTTAATTTTTCTTTACCTTATTAAGAAAATAAGATCTAATCTAAACCACGACAGACTTTATTTTTTTTAAGTGTTTATATATGTATAAAGACCTCTTTTTTTGTAAAAAATCGGATGCTGGTATATCAGTACTGTACAGGTGTGTGTGTGTGTGTGTGTGTGTATATATATATATATATATATATATATATATATATACAGTCGGACCCCG
>JAFIDM010014012.1:17355914-17366601 GCA_023159025.1 Thereuonema tuberculata | reverse complement strand
TCAAAGTAATTATTTTGTAAAAGCTAATGGCGAAAGACTTCGTTAGGGACAGTTTTAATTATTGTCAGTGATTTTTATTTTAGTTTAGGCTTTAATTTATTTTAATTTAGGATTTTAGGAGATAAATCTTTTAAATGTAACTTACTAGGATTTAATGCAATTTAATGTTAGAAATTTAGGTGTTTTAAGTAGTTGTGTAATTTAAGATTAGTTGAATTTAAGGATTTTAATAAGGAATTAATTTTCTTTTTGCTTTAATTGAGCTGATTTGAGTTTGGAAATTTCCTATTCTTAGGAATTTCCTTGTGGCCATCATTCCATATTTGGAATTGTTGTAAGCATTGTAATTCTATTGGTTAATTAGCATTATCACTCCATGTGAGGTAATCTCCCTTATTTGGGCAGATATGCAATCCTGCTATCCGTATGGTCTGTGCGACGCGTGACGTCACACAGCGGCGCTCTTAAAGTTTATAAAACGGGGTGTTCGAGGAAGATCTCTCTCTCTCGCCGCAGTTTCGCTCTCTTAACCTTTGCAACAATGCACCCGGCCTCGTCGACCGCCGCGGACGATGTCTTGGCGGCCGCGTCTCAAATTCTCGATGCGTTTGTTAGAGATAGGGCGTGTTAATTCAAGTTATCGTTAGTTAGAATAGGCAACCCGTGGATAGCCTACAATTTCTACAATTTATTTGAGCGAAACATTACTGAAATCAATTTGCAAAATAAAGCTTGCAAATTTTGTGTTCAATGCACGTGTACACCCGTGCAGGATTCCCCAAGTTACTTAGTGCTTCGTAAGTGAAAATTTGTGCTTCGTAATTTAGTTATTTAGTGCTTCGTAAGTGAAATTTCAGTGCGTCGTAATTTAACTTTATGCTTCAAGAAGTTATAAGCCATAGCTTCGCCGAAAGTATTATTCTAGCAGTGTTGTGTCATATTATTATTTTGCAGTGTCGAATAAAAATGGTTAAGTTTAATGAATGTGGTGAATGCGTTGTGCTTCTTTGTGCGTGAACGTGAAGTGTGGCTCCCCCACGCTCCGAATGGATTGGATTAGTCAGGGCATACCATGTAACGACTTTGGAGGGGGTAGATAGAAAATTCACCGAACGGACTTTTCGGTTGGCGCCCAACAAAATACCCGAACAACCCCTGAAGGACTAAAATTATCTCTTGGTACCGTTACAATATATATATATATATATATATGTAGAAAGATATATATAGGCAAAATATATATATAGCCGGACAGTGATTTGGGATTTGAAAATGCTAATACCCAAAAACAAATCACTGTTTCTATATGTACAGGCAAAAGTCACATCTGGCCCTATGAGTTCCAAGAAGCAAAGATTTCAATCAATCATTTGCAATTTGAATACAGGTTTGTTTTGGATTTGCAAAATTCCACATCACGAATTTTTTATTAATTAGTTTTAATTATTTCAAAACAGTAAAATGATTCTATTTCTAATTTGCATATTTCTAGAAGCTTCTCGAATCCAGAGAATTCTCGAAATTTCACTGCAACACCATCTGATGGGTAATTTCTCAATATAAACTCCTATACTTACCCAGAGAAGGCAGAGCATGGGATAATCTATAGTCACGAAAGTTCATTAGAGCGAATAAATATTATTTCAGTGTAGTTTTCGCAGTTTCTGTCTATTTACTTCAACAAATTCGTGACAATATACAGAGGATTGATTCCTTTACAACGTGACATATTTCCATAGCTTTACAAAAGCCCCTTCTTCCACCATCTATTATATTCAATGTGGCCACCAGCATTCCTGGCTATGGCTTGCAACAGAGCTATCACTGCAGGAGTGAATGCTGTAAAATACACATGGGTATTTTGTCCTACTCCACTCTACATACTTTCCAAAGTCCATCAACTATTGTAACATGTATTCCCTACTCCACATTTTAGCATACTAAAGCCACAAATATGTATATGGTGTACATGGTGTTCATCGACATAAAAAAGGCTTATGATATGGTGAACAGGAAATACATATGGCAAAGTCTAGAAGAACTGGGAGTGGATCCATACATAGTGAACTGGATAAAAGAAATATATAGGGTGAACCGATGTAGAGTAAGAACCACAGAAGGGCCAACTGGATGGTTTGAAATTCAGAGAGGATTAAAGCAGGGTAGTGTTTTGTCGCCAATGCTGTTCAATATAATAATGGAATGGGTAGGAAGAAAGGTTAAGGAAAACCTACAAAAACAGAAAAAAGACACAAATCATATGATCTTCGCAGATGACATGGTAATATGGGGTGAGGAAATTGTTGACATACAGAGAGAACTGGATGAATGGACTCAGCAACTGAAACTGGTGGATCTGGAAATTAGCGAAGAGAAAAGTGAAGTGATGGTAGTGGGACGGAACAAAAACCTGGAAAGGGATATCTGCATAAACAACAAGGCATTGAAGATCACGGAGAGATTTACTTACCTAGGGGCCGAAATAACAAGTGATGGTAGAGTGGAGCATGAAATCACAAGGCGGTTGGAGAAAGGGGGAAAGCTATACCAGAGAGTGAGACACCTGATATGGGACAAGAAAGTCCCAAGGAAGGTAAAAGAAATAATATATAAAATGTATTAAGTGCCTATAGTCACCTATGCAGCGGAGACATGGTGATGAATGCTAGAGACTGGAGTAAACTTCAAGCTGGGAGATGAAGTTTCTTAGAGGTATAGCAGGGAAGATTAGATTAGACAGAGTGAGAAATGAGGATATCCGGGAGGAGTTGGGGGTAAAAAGTTTGAGGAAAAAGGTAGAAGAGGGAAGGCTGAGGTGGTTCGGGCATGTGAAAAGCATGGAATATGGTAGGACTCCTAAAATCTGGCAAGAGTTTAAAGAAGGAGGGAAGAGACCAAGAGGGAGACCGCGTAAGCGATGGCTGGATGATGTGAAGTACAGCCTGGAAGAAAGAGACATCCCATGGGAAATAATATGTAGAGAAGAGGCTTGGAAGAACAGGGAGAGGTGGAGAGGCTTAGTTAATTCCTAGACCCACAACAGGTGGAACGGGAAAGGATATGTATATATGTAAAGCCACAAAAATCCATTGGGCTGGTGTCGGAGAACTTAGAAATATCACTGAAGGGGATTGTACATATTCCTGTTCTGGCTCCCATTTCTTGATTGAATCTCAGGGACTATTTGCTGTATGGCTTGAAGCCTTGTCCTGATGAATGGTGACTTTTGTGACATCAGGACCATACAGAGCAAATAATTGTTGTGTAGATTGACATCACAACTTTTTGTTGATAATAATGAGCATTTACTTTGGCATTTTTGGCAATTCTATGGATAGCCAATTTGCCCTGGTGACAGTTCCCGCAACCACCATGAAACCTTTGGGAAAACTTTCCTTGCACTGAGGCACAAGATTACATCTGCACTTTTCGTCAATGAGGCAATATGAAACTGCCCTGACTTTTCCCTAGTTTGTAAGTTGGACCCAAGCCTCATCCAAAGTGACCATAAATCTGTACTTTTCGCCAGCCAGGTGTCATTCGTAGAGCTTCCTGCAGTTGGTCTGTCTTTCAGTAAATGGAAAAATGTGACAATGTAACCTTTCCAAAAACCATTTATTTTTGGAACCATATCAGAAAAACTACATTGTTGTAGCATAAAATGATACATTCGATATAGAAGCACATGGCTAAGACACCACAGCATGTCTCATTTTAAATAGTTGAATAGGGGAACAAGCAATCATGTCGACTTTGTCAGGTTACTATATATATATATATATATATATATATATATAGAAATAACTTTATATACAATGGTTAATTGGTTCAGAGAAACCCGAGTGGTGGAAAAGTGCACTGATCAAATCATTATTATAATAGATTATATTGTAAAGCATTACCGATCAATTATTGGCTCGGTTTAAATTAGTGATTAAAAAATTTTAAAAACTTTTTCAGATATGAAGGCCTAATTTTTTTTTCGTTATTAAATATCATGAAATACTTTTTCTCTCTCTTATTTATTAAGTAATTACTCAGTAAGTGATACATATCAGTTAAGGAAACTATAAAATTTTACACCAACAACAGCAGGAGTATAAATTTAAACTTAAACAAACATAAGTAGGCCTATTTAAAGTTTTGATTAATACTTTGGCTCATTACTGTATTATTTCTTTGATGTTTCTACGTATCATTTTGTAATTTTACCATTATCTAAAGTATTAATTACTTTGTTATCACTAGTTCTGTCGCAGTGAACCATCTAAATGTATTCAGTTTAATGATTTAAAATATACGAGTTTATTATAATGTAAACACTTGTAGGCCACATCTGAATAACTGAAAATGCTAAAGGTTTATATTTAGAAGAAAACAACTAGATTTTTAAAACTATTTGATGCAAGGGAAACATAATATACATTTAATTTTAATGATTTTATTCTGTTCAATTACTTGTAAAATATTTAATGACTCAATAAAATTGATTTTAATTACCACTTTCATTCAAATTTGTTGAAATTTACTCCCAAATTGTTTCCTTCAATGAAATGTTATAGCAATCTTTATTACTAAGGTCGTAGAGCACTGGATAGTGTTCAACCATAGCAATCAGCTTTTCATCTAAAAACATCGGAAGAAATTCACTTCAAAACGTACGAAAAGGCGACACAACAGCTGAGAGGGACTCTCCTGCGAATGCGTATCTCTTCAGAATCAGAACAAAATTCCGAAGTGTTCTGAGCTGAGAGCATGGATGCGATCTGAGCAGAAGCAGTGTGTTTGGAGTTGCATTGAAAAGCATGGCTTCCAAATTTTTCTGAGACAGAGTGTGACCAGCCTAAGTCTGTTAAATTTCTTGGGGTCATTCTTGACTCCAAGTTGACTTAGGAAAGAGCATTTGAACCAATGTATAAAAAAATTACTGCCTCCTTTTGGTTATGTAGAAGAGTCTTTAGTATGACACGGAGATTGCATTCTAAATCCTTTACACTATTCTTGTTCGACCCATGCTCATTATGTATCAGTTATCTGGTGGACTAGAACCAGGCTAAAAACTGTGCAAAATAAGCTCTGCCGTATTCAAAGATTGGCTTGTCCCCTGTTATTGCTAGAGCTATGAAGATGGCACTCTCTGCTGAGCTGAAATTCTTCTTTTTTTGCTGCTCCTTTATCTTTTTATTGAGCATGTGGCCAGAGCTACTGCCCTTAGGCTTTATAATTGTGGACACTGGGCTCCCTTACCTGTTAAAGGGAAGGATTGAGGATTTCATATGGATTGAGGCCACCAAGTTCGGTCCTCTTCCTTCTTTAAAAGCAGAGTCAACCTTACAGTCCTTTTGTCTCCCTAACCTTACTGTGCACTTCCTTTCTAATGAAGACTGGTATAAAAATGAATGTCTTTCTTCACTGGGGTACTGTTGGGTTTACAGATGGCTTTAGGATGGATAATAGGACGAAAGCTGGGATCTATCGTCTAAGACCAACGGCATGGTTTCCCTTGCCCTTGGTTCCAATGTCGTGATCTTCCAGGCTGAGATCTTTGGTATCTTGGCGTGCTCCAATTAAGTCATTATGCTCATAGAAGCATCTTTATATGTTCTGACAGTCAGGCTGCTATTAAAGCTCACAACAGTTTTTGTTTCTTATCTCCTATTGTACAGGAGTGTAGAAATGCTTTGGATCTTTTAGTCAACCGCAATTATGTCTGCCTTCTCTGGAAATCTGGTTATGAAGGCATTGATGGTAATGAAAGGGCTGACTATCTTGAAAATATTAGCTCTTCTCATCTTCCTATAGCTCGTGTGTCATTTCTTGGACCTATAACCTGGCTTAGGTAAATGACTTCTGAGGGATTTTTTTTATTTTTTTTTTATATACCTCCTTTACAGAACATTGGCTCAAGATTCAGGGCTTAAAACAGTTCAATCATTTTGTTGCTGGACCCAATAAAAAGCTTGCTAACCTTTTGCTTAGTTCATGTAGCAAGGGATGTAGGATGATTACTGGCCTATTAGAGGTAATTGTCACTTCAAAAGTATCTACACATTCTTGAGTTGTTTTTTTTTTTCCTTGACAATCTTTGTCCAAGGTGGGATTTTGATCAGGAAAATTTTGAGCATATTTTATGCTGCTGCCCTGCTTTGACATGACTTAGATGGGATATCCTGGGCAGGATTAGAATTTCAGCAAATGAAATGTTAATCTTGTTAACTTCAAACTCTTAATTGCCTTTTGCTGAGCCACTAGGCTTTAGAATTTTGATTAATGTTCTGATATTGTTCCTGAGCAGTGCTGGCGTGGCCGTGCGGTCTCGGCGGCGGCCAGTGCGCCAGTACCTGGGTTCGAATCCCGGCAGTGGCATGGTTGTTTCAATTTCCTTTCCTGTGTTGTCCAGCCTTTTCTTCACTTTCTCTTCGGTCTGACATCATTCCTTAATGGCGTCCTCGGGAAGGCCACGGGAAACCACCCCAGTATCTTTCCCTTGAAATTCTAGGGAGTCTGCTAGGGCTTCGCCATCTTGGGAACACTAGCGCTCCCTGGAACACGGAGGCTTCGGCTACGAAGCTCGCACTTCCGTGCGAACCGGCATCATCATCATTGTTCCTGAGGGCAACAATGGACCCACTGGGTGATCCAAGTATTTAAGTAGGATTCTGCTTAAACCTTTTATTCCTTAGACAGAAAGGATCTATAATGAAATATCTCCCCAATCTTAACTAAGAGAAAAAACTTACTATTTATAATCTATATTACTAAAATCTTTTATTTCTCTGTCTGTCTGTCCGGCGCAATTTTCTGAGAGAATGGAAAATAGAAATAATTTTTACAATGAAACATCCGCGACAGGAATCGAACCTGCAACCTTCTGATCCGAAATCAGATGCCTTATCCATTAGGCCATAGGGACTACAACTCTCTTCGTTTGGTTTTTTGACTTATATCTCCTTTCCTTTCCCCCATCAATAAGGAATGTATTCAATCTTTTTTTTGAATCTCAAGATTGTTTATTTATTTCACATCAGTCAGTTTATTTGTAATTTGAAACTGACAATTAAAACGATAATTGCCAAAACGTTGCAGTATTTTAAATATTCTTACTTAACCAAATCCTATGTGATATTGAAAAATATGTGGGTGTACACGCCAGATGTTGGAGTAAAGAAAACAGAGTCAAGAAAGAGAGAAGCACTCTTTTTTTGAGGTGGAATACCAGAAAAAATCACTATTTGCAACTCAAAAACCATCACTATTTCTAACTCAAAAACCACTGAAAAGTATCAATAGGAATAAAAAAAAAAGATAGTCAAGAAAGAAAGATGCACTATTTCTATTAGGTAGAATACTGCTCAGAAGTTAGACGTCTTAGCCATTAGACCACTAGGCCTACATTCTAATCTCTGTAAAAAATAAAAATATATCATAGAGATATGATTTACAAGGTGGTTCTAAAAGCAGTCGTAGATTGAGAGAATATAGACATCAAAAATTAAATTTAAAAAAAAGCTTTTAAAAAATTTTAGTTTTAGTTTCCTTGATGTAATTTGTGTGTGTGTGTGTGTGTGTGTGTGTGTGTTTTTTAATAAATAAAAAATTGTTTTCCGTTACATAAGGGAGGCTTCCGGAGCGAAGCGACGGGTAGTCGACTAGTTTACTATTAAAATATAAAATTTAGCTCTTATGAATTACTGATAATAATAAAACAATGTTTTAATATATCAAAGCCTTTGTTTATACAGATTCCTTAACCAAAACCAAATACTGGTGAGCTAAATAAGACAGTCAAGCTTCCTTTCCTAAGGAGAGCTAGATTTACAAACTGCATATCAAATTTTGATTACACATCTAATAACTTTGAGCCAGTCGGCGAATCTTTCTGTAACTTGGCCTACAGATTTATGGACAAGACAATCAATCTTTTATATTTGAAAGTATGTCTCGTGGATTTCTGTGAAGATGACAAAAAATTCCCACACGAAAACATTTGACTTGAAAGAATCCCTGAAACTCTGCAACAATGACTTTCTATTAAAGCACTAACAGTAGTGCATGCATTGGTTTTAAGAAATGAAATTTAAGCAATTTAAGTATTCCCATTTTAATTCACATTTAACAAATGAATAACTCAAAAATTAGGGTTGGTGAGTATTCTAATTCAAAATAGACTTTTCCTTTCTATTGTTTTAAAACGTACAAAAATATAAAAAAAGGTAAAATTACAAGGAAAGTGAGCTTAAGTTCTTTCAGGTGCTTTTTGTTGGAAATGCATTTCATGTAAAAATATTCTATTCAAATACAAAAGTATGATTAAGTAAAAGGATTCTAAATCAATACATTTACAAAAATTGGCAACACAAAAAATTTAATGCGAGAATGCAAATACACTTTATTTGAAGTAAATTGTAACAATTTCTCCAGACGGAAAATTAACAAACTGCAAAACATACATAATACTGTTAGCATTCCTTATAAAGCAATCTTTACAATTATCAATAATAAAAAGAGGGGAAAACATACAGATACAAGACTGATTATTGTATTGAAATGCTTCTTTCAAAATGTTTATCAAAAATACATTTGGGATGAAAATGCTTATTAGGGAAAAAAAAAACTGAAACAAGTCTGAATTTCTTTTTAAACTAAAATAAAGAAAATCAAATATATTAAAAAAAAAGGGGGGAGAGAATAAAATCACATTCTTACAAACGATTTCTGAAAATTATTAAAGGGGGGGGGGGAATAAAACAAAATTTCTGATAAAATAATTTGAAAGATCCATCATTTCCCCAACCTTTCTTTGGCCAAGAATAATAGCAAAGATGTTAGCCATCAAATATACAACATTTTTCATCTTCCAAAAGTTTTTTTTGTTTTGTTTTGAGGCATTTTACTACTCATTCATCGAATTTCTCAAGCGAATGAAGTACAAAAGTGCTACAAATATACGTATAGCCACCGCAGTAGGAATTACAAATCCTAAAAGAGAAATTTATCACAACTTCCTTGGCTTTTTCCTAGTTAATTAAAAATCAATGACTTTCCAGGTTGACAGTAACACATTTTTAACTGTAATCTCTTGAATAAAATAATTGCACAGTCATATTTATAAAGAGAAAAAAAAATCCCAGTAAAAGTGCAACACAAGAAGAAACAAAAATCAATTTATTACATATTAATTAAACCTTTGAATATTTCAAGCATAACTGATTCTTCATTAAGTCAAAGTAAACATTAATACTTCCTTCATCTTAAATTTTGGTTTTTCAAAGATATTCAGTTTTGTAGGATATTTGATATTACAGCAAGCATAAGATATTTTTCACGATGTATGATTATACCAATGAGTACACTTATGATTACAGCAGTGCTGCAGTTCTATTTGAACACTGCGTAATTTTCTTTCTTACATAAATACTTATATTTGCAAAAGAATGTAAACCTCCAAAAAACAACCACTAATTTTCTTGAACTAAATAAATAAATAAAATAGAAACTAAGTTTACATTCTGTTTCCTAATTGACCCTTCTACAATTTGCAAAATGTGTTTAATATTAGATTGATGAAATTTTTTTAATCAGTTTACTTGACCTCTCCAGTTAAAGAAAGAAAAAAAGCAATTAAAACTTTTGCTAGTTAATTATTTGGGAAGAAATACAGCTTTAATCCCCATTAATCAGTCACTACAATACAAGACAATCCAAGATAAACGAAGACCTCTCATTTAGATCTCTACAGAACACAAACGGAATCCATTTATTTTGGATCATCTGTATACAAACAAGGCACTTCCGATAGAAATAAAAAAAATATCTCGACATGAAATGTTAATGAAAAAATCAACTATTTTAAGTATAGTTATAAGACTATATAGTACTATTAAGAGCTTCAATAAAAGCTTGAATTATTTAACGACTGGATCTTTAAGTAATCCTTTTTTATCCACTAGTAACAATAATAAAAAAATAGCCTTCAAGGAAACAATACATGATTATTTTCTACTGAAATATCAATGTGTGTTCACCAGAGAACAGTTGAGGTGTTTTTGCTAAAGTTGATATTTGCATCATTTGAATTTATCCTAATTTAATGATGCTACTATCATTGATAGCAAAGGCCTTGAAACTCTTCTCAAGTACGAAATACTGGTTTAAAAAAAAAAAAGGTAAAAATTTATGAACTTTAGTAAAGTCTCATAAATATAATGAAAAAAGAAATTCAAACTTCATAATGTTTAAGATGAAAGACTATCGCATTATTTTTCGAAGAAAAGGGATCTACCAATATTTACAAAAATGTTATTTATATAGATATTTAATCATTTTAAGATTAGATGTCAATGACTAGGAAGATTCTCCATAAAATATTGAGCAGATGCTTTACAGCTAAATGGAAGTAATCTGATGAAAGGATCTGAAGAGTTTCAAGCCTTTATAAAAGGAGAAATTTCAAGATTAGAAGTCATAAAGATTAAAATGTTACAATATTATTCATTATTCCTCAATGTTACAGAAAATTAGATTTTTACAATATTAAAGGCTACATTAATCAATTAACCTGTCTTTTTTTTTTTTTTTTTTAAATTTAAACAAAAGTTGAATTAAAAATAAATATAGTGCAACATGCAAATAATGCTTTGTAAATTAAAAATATTTAAAGAAAACTCCAAACATTCTGTAAATTAAA
>JAFIDM010014012.1:17263320-17355904 GCA_023159025.1 Thereuonema tuberculata | reverse complement strand
TAAATTAAAAATATTTAAAGAAAACTCCAAACATTCTGTAAATTAAACATAACATTTACATGTATTCAAATACCATAGAATCTGCATAATCTCATGAAATAGCTGCTCTTCATTTTTTTAAGCGGAATAGGAGCAAAAAAAAAAAAAAATTACTATAGAAAACTGACACTTGTTGAAATAACAGACTGTGTGATAATTATGTAAGAAAAAAATCAATAAAAGAAAATACATATGAAAAAGGGGTAAAGAAAATGCACATTTCATTCAAGCCTTCAGTTATTGTCAAATGGGAACCTGGACAATAACTCAAGGAGTGAACGAAATTTGCATTTTCTTTTTTCATCCCTTTTTCTTGTTTCCGTTTTTTTTTTTTTTGCATGTTAAACTCCCCTATAGAAAATACTTGTTTGAAAGTTGTGAAAAACTACCATTTAAAAAGTCCTGTCATAAAACTTAGCAGAAAAAAATACACCTTTATTCTATATTACACTTTTTTAATTTTTCTCCTTTTCCAAATCAGTGCAGATTTACTCTTTTATATTTAAAAGCTATGCAGACTTTCTTTACTAAAGCTAATTTGAAACATAACAAACAACAAACTGTGTAAGTTTAATCCTCAACTACATGTAATAAAAATCCCTCTATTAATGAGATACTTTATGCTTTGATATAAAAAAAAATAGTAGTAACAATATATTGCAATCTCAAAGCTTTTATTCTCATTCAAACTAAATAAATTCTTAAACCATCCGCAGTAGCTATGAAAAATTGCCAATGTTTACACAAGATTGCATGGTAAATTCAATCTTTGTCATATTTATTGTTACATCATACAATGAGCAACTTAATAAATCTCAGGAAATCCACATATAAGACTTTTATTATGATCTTTACATCTTATTAAGAAATCTTATCACAATACGTAAACATCAGCTGATGAAAGAAAAGATTCTCTACACAATCGATCCAATCAACATTTGTCAGAAAAGAAAAGAAATCACGATACAAGGAATTCCCTTAAATCTACCTGTGGAATTTATTAACATAAATACATGGAAGTGATATTTGCGAACCATGTCCAAGTTGCAGAAGCAAGCTAACAATTTATTTCTGGACATTGATGTTTCGATTTCTGAATTTTAAATGGACCAAATAAAAATGGCTTGAAAATAAAAGGCAGTAAGTAAACATTTTGTCTTTTAATTTTTATTGGCAATCAGAAAAATTTTGCCTTGATCTTTAAAATGTTCAGATACTACCCTTCACAAGCCTACTACTGATTAAAACAAATGTGTCCTTAATTTTAATAATCGAATTCTACAACGTCGAATGTCTGCTTTGTTTATAGAGATTCCACAATTCAGCTAATCAGATTAAATTATTTGATATTTCAATGGGGATGTAGCTTTGATTTCTAGAATCAATATTTCTGCATCCTAGTCCTCAAAGGGATTTTCTTGAAAGGCACATTATACATTCCTTTAAATGCATCAGAAACAATTCAACTAAATATTGTTTCCCTGAATATCTGACCTCAAAACAGGTATACAATTCAGATCATTACCTTCTAGTACAAATCGCTAATATTTCTTCAAAGGAGAAACGACTTAAAATTTGAAAATTTTTAACATTAAAATTGTATTTAGATAAAGCTGTTTCCTTATGTAACACTGCTGAATACATGCTTTGAGCTCTGTATTCATTAACAAATATACAGAGACAATAAATGGATGCTTAGAAAATATTTATACGTTATTTACAGTAAACTTACTCCATTTATTACCACAGTATTCTTCATTTTGATTCCAAATTTTAATAAAATCTTTTCTAGGCATAACATTCAAAGCATATATTCCTAATACCATTTAATCACATTAAAAGAGGAAAGTACATTAGTAAGCTTATATATCTTCAATGACTTTAAATTATTCTATATCAGATAATCACAGAAATATTATCAAATCAGATTTGAAAGATACCAGGAAGGGATGCCTGACCAAAGTTTAGGAATGTTTCATATATCAAATTTTGTAATAATCAGTAAGAAATAGTGTTTCCAAACAGTTAAATTTGATATTATGTTATCTATTCAGATAACATAAAAAGAAGAAGAAAAAAAAAGATTCAATCATCTACACTATAGAACAGCAGGCTCTCTCCCGGGACTTTTTCGTTAAATCAACAGTCTGTCCAAGATAAGGTCTCTCCATCCTCTCTTCCATTTTCAACCAGTTTTCAACTGCTAAATTGAAAGCAACTGTCACATTAGTTGCATCTTTTGCACTGGTTTCAACAAATGGCAGGTTGCCATTGTTGAGACACCATTGTTCTGCCTCCTCTGTGGAAACTCTACGTTTTTCGGGTTCTATGTCAACTTTATTCCCAACAATAACAAATGGAAAATTAACTTCTTTAATATCGGCATAATGGCGAAACTCTTTCTTCCACATTTCTAAGTTTTTGAAGCTCTGAACATCATCTATACTGAAGGTCAGCATGCAAATGTCAGAACCTCGATAGAAGGGAGTCCTCAAACTTTTAAATCGCTCTTGTCCAGCTGTGTCCCACACCTGCAAAGTGTAAGTCTCTTTGCCAACAACAATGTCCTTCGTCAGAAATTCAACACCAATGGTATGAAATGAACAGCTGTCAAATTTGTCACTCACAAATCTATTCATTAGACAACTTTTGCCAACTCCTCCATCACCTAATATGATGACTTTTAATACAGTGTTTTTAGGTTGCTTATTGGATCTGTTCGAAGCCATGTTCTTTAAAAAAGAAAAAAAAAATCCTTTTTCAATATATCTTTAAGCAGTTATGCAAGTTGTGCTCTCAAGTCATTCTTCAGTACCTGAAAAAGACAAAAAATTAAAAAAAAATAATACATTAAAAGCAACATTTCATACATGCAAATAAGAATAAATATTTCCTATATTTCTATTTTCACCAGAATGTTGAAAAATTATAGGATTTACTGCTTCAAGTCATTTGGAAGAATAAGTTTTACTTTTAATCTGGACATACTTTTTTTTTTTTTTAAATTCACTTATTCATTATAAGAAATTCGTTTTTAAATAAAATTTAATTTTTTCTAATAACTTTTATGAATTATATATAAGAGGATGCTAATTCATGCTTTTATATATGAAATTCCATCTAGCAAATCGTCTTGTAGATTTGTTGTAATGCAGTTATTTTTTTCCTCTTTTTCAAATATTGTTTAAAAAGTGAAGGAAGAAAAAAAAGATACAAAATTGCAATAAATATTAATTTATCTATTGCAATTTCCATATTTATTTATACATTCACTCAGGTAAATCAAACATAAAAATCATTATCAATAAAAGAACAAAAAGAAATTTATCAAATTAAAAACAAAACAAAAAAACCTATGAGAAGCAGCTGAAGAATAGCAAGATTTCAAATTTTCTTCACCAGTGTCAATTTCACTTAAACTTGCATATTTTGGGTAAGTTTGAGCTTTTACTTTATCATAGCTATTTAGTTAAAAATGGATTATATACAGGGTCTTTCATTAATAATGGTACTATTTGATAAGGATGCCATATGAGAATGATTCAGAGTACAATAAAATAAGAGGCACAGATGGATAGAAGAAGTATTCAAGTTTTATTTGTCCTTGACATAGAACCACAGGAAAAAGTCACACAGCGTCAAGCCACACAGCATTGATGAAGACATGCTGCACCGAGTATGACAGGAACTTGACTATCGGTTGGACGTCTGCCAAGTGACCACAGGCAGACGCATTGAACAAATGTAAGGTAACAAATAAAACTTGTCCATCCCTGCTTCTTATTTTACTGTACTCTGCACCATTCTCAAACAACATCCTTTTGAAATACAGTAAAACCCTGTTATTACGCTCGTCAAGGGACCATGACCTACAAGCATAATAAGCGGGATAGCGCTATAGACGGGAAATGATTTATGAGATGGGGAAACATTTAGACACCATTTTACAGGAAAGATACTTGATTCTGCAATAGATGTAGTGCAAATGTGAGCTTATTTCCTATTAAAAAAATCTTTGATTGTGGTTTGCCGTGTGTGTGTGCTACTGTTATGTATTATGACATTTTCAATGCGGTTCAAGTAACTATTAACATCAATTGATATAGCACTAGGAGCAACACTAATATATTTTCAGAGCAGATTTAGTGCACTGCCCGCTATTTCACGCGCCTTTTCTTGAATGATTGGGCCACTTAATGGCACTGATGCATCACGGGACTGATGAATCCATTCAATTAGAATTTCCTCGGCATCTTCATATTTTCCACACTTTACTTTTTTACGTTTGCAACCACCCTTCGCTGCATTGATAATTCCATTCTTATTTTTTATTATTGTTCTCAGACTGGATGAGGGAATTCCTAGAGATTCTGCGAAAAATCCTTCTGACTTAGTGTAGAATTCTAGTCATACTTACGGAGAATTTGCAATTTTTCACTTATAGAAAGGGATTTCCGCTTCAACATTTTGTACTAACATACTCTATCACAGACCCACACTTCAAAGAGTTCAAAGATTCCCTCCTACCAGGGAAAGAAAAGAATCTTTACAGTGTTATATTTCTTTTCGATACAAAATTTCCGATGTAAAAAAAATGCTAGAAGCGGGATTTGAAGCGTTATAAGAGGGTAAAAGTATACAGAGTTACATAGAAAATTCCAGGGACCGTATGAAAGGAGCGTAAAGAACGGGATAGTGCTATAAGCGGGAGCGTAATAAGGGGGTTTTATTGTAGTAGCCATTATTTCTGAAAGACCCAGTACTGAGTCTAAGAAAGTCTAGCATGTTTAAGGAGATAACGAAGTCCAGAAGAGACAAACAACAGCAGAATAAGAATACAATGACTAGGATGAAAGAAGTATAGCATGGATAATTTATATATCTTCAGAAACTGTCACAGATAATTAAATACACTTTTCTACAATTAGATGTTTTTAGCTGCATAACAAAAAGCAATCAATTGGAGCTCTCCATTTTACACTAAAAACAACAACAAAACAATGGTTTGATATCAATGGAATAGATTCAGCACTGTAAAAATCAGATTCAGTTATGCATAGATTTCAGTACAGTGAATGCAATTAGGAGCAACATTACTTCATCAGTTGATGTATTTAGATAAAACAATAGAAGAGGCTTCGCTAAAAAAAAATTAGGATCAACCAATATTTAAAAGATGCATTCATAAAGATGTACAGAATTCCCATTAATAAGAAGTGACATATAAACTGATCACCTATGAAATTTTTATAATTAGTTCTGGTCTCTAGCTGAAATAATGAACTTTGCATTTTCTCAAACCTATCCTTTCACAGGAGAATAAACTCCACTCGTAAATGGATACGATGCCAATAATAAATTAAAATTCAAAAAAAAAAAAAAAAAAAAAAATGAAGTTTATTAAAAATAACATTACTTAAATTGTCACGGTATATTTTCACTTCAATATAATTAACCGTGCCACTGTTATCCCTTATTTTATCTTTTATTCATATATTCGCCCCCCCCCCCCCTTTTTTATCCTGTGAATTTCAATTAACGTTATTCTTTCCATTGCAATTCGTTAAATTTCTTTATTTTGTATTTTTTCCGAGTTCGAAATACGAGAGAATTCTTTTAAGCTAAATTCCACTGTCCAGACCAGCTCTCCCTTCTTTCAGCCCCATAAAGTAAATAATTTGCAGACAGCTTGGCGACCCTTCGTCAGTCCCCCCAGCCACCCAAGACGATAGGTCAAGAGTCGCCCTCTCTAAACACGAAGAAACGAGCGACCCGAGTGACCTTGGGTCAAAGGGCTGCATCTGCTCTGGAAAATTAAAAGACGGCCTGATACCACCACCTGCCCTCTTGTTTCTCTTTGCTGCTCTGTTTATCTGAGAACTTCCTCTGCTTTATTTTACTTTGTCTTTGGGCCTGTCAATCACCCCCTCCTTTGCTGCTTTCCTGTCTCTTCGTCGCCTGTCCCGTTATTGGTTAATTTTTGTGTGTTTTGGTGACGTAATCAGTTATTCTTTTCAATTTTTTTTATCTTTCCAGAAAAATAAATGAGTTGGTGTCGGAGTAGTTAAGCCGTTAAGTCAAACAAAATGTAGTCTCCACAATTATTTGAACTATTTTTATTTTTACCCTTTCCTTTTAATTTTTGCCTTTTCGCTATGAATAAGGACTAAGATTGGTGACATAAGAGAGATACGGTGACGGATACGAAACTCCGATCGTGTTTTGCAGTGTACTTACGATATGGACTCTTAGGCGCTGACAACCGAATAAAGTTCAGTCGAAGCCAACGTGAAAGAATACTGGCGCCACAAAAATCATGTACTCCCAGAATCACTGTTTCATTAACTCCGCAAAGAAGTCACCAAATATGCTTCATGTAAAGTGCCGACCTCAAGAAGTGTCCAAGCTAATTCAGAAGTTCGTTTTGGGAAGACAAAGTCAAGGCATGGATAGGCGAGTCACTGATGGGCAAGAATCCCAGCTGACCGCATCGCCGTCCGTAAACTCGTGACCACCGCGGGATACGTTTGTGCATCGCTTCGGCAGTGTGTTTGTAGTATTATCGCCAGTGTTGTGAGCATATCAACCATTGATAAATGCTTCGAAACATGTGCTACTAAACTAAGAACTTTTGGTGCAGCGTAGACTTTGGAGAAATGCGTAAGTGACAGTTTGAATAGGCCTATTCGTTTTGTTAAGAATACGTTTTGCTAGAAAATATCTTCTTCATTTTTAATAAGTGTTAAACTGTACGTTCAATCAATACTACTTCTGACTTTTGAAGTTTTTTCGTTTAATTGACACTTAATTTTATCTTGAACATTTTCACAAAGAAAGACTTTCGAGAATATACTTTCTATGTTCATTTAAGTTAACTTGATGCTTTCTCAGTGAGCCTTAAGCCCATTGGTTTGATTGTTTACCATGTGTATTTACATTTAACCTTACAGTAAAATTCATGTTATTAATCTTTACTTATCTTGGTTTTTGTTTACTATTCATCTTTAGCTTATTATTATTATCTTTCGGTTGTTCATAATCCCAAACGAAATGGTAGCAGAGATATTTTCATTCATTTTTACCTTGATTTACGGAATTATTTTAAGTAAAGTTCCCAAATGGTTTAAGGAAATATTTAACATTTAATAATAAATTAATTTTTTTTTGTGTCAAAATCATTAAAATATGGAAATACTAGGTTTCTGCTTGGGCTTCACATGGGTGCATGTCGGGTTGCTTATATCAAATAAAAAGTCTCATATTGGAGAAAAGTCATCTTAAATTTGCTCAAGTTGTTATTTCACTGTTTAGCCCCTATTGATAGTAGAGTGATGACATCTATACAAAAAAAAAAAAAAAAAATCTTCTCTATAAAATTATAAATTAACAGAAAAAAAAAAAAACCCTCAAAAAGTAGTTTTGGGAAAATGTTATCATACAGTAAATGTTTATAATGTTTGTTTCAAGCTGGATTTACAGTCCCAGTTTGATCATCAAATTATTCAGTTCTTTGGGAGGCCGACTCACAATGCCTGTAATTGGCAGATTGTGCTTCTTGTTCCAGCAAACGTAATTCTTGGTCTAGGCCTTGAGGATGTTGCTGAACTGACTCGAGACGGTTGAGCTTGACACTCCTCTTCTGTCTCATTGAGCCTTGCGACATAATTTGTTCTCACTGAGATGCATTTTTGATAACTGCGATCAACATTTAGATATGTTGAACTGTTATTTTAGACAGTGATTTTAGAAACAACATTTTTAAAATTTAATTGTTAATTTAGAGGCAATAAATTATTGTTATTATTAATTAGCATTTATGAATTTTATTTAACTACTGCATCGGAGTCATGACAAACTGATAATGAACCTCAGGGAAATTGTAATCCTAGAAATGCAATAAAACCAATCCAAAACTGCTCAAGAACTTTTTCTTTTAATTCTTCACATCTAACTTTCCCAAGTGGGTCCTTGCAGAAAAGGAGACAAAAATTCTCATAAAAAATATTGGAATCTAAACAATTGATTTCTATTAATACTTTTAGTCTTAAACAATGAATATTAATTCCTAATCCATTAATTTGCACTTGGTTTCATATGATTAAAATTAAATTTTAGACAACTTCAGCAAGTAATGTGGAGGTAATTAATTTATTCAGAAAATGCAAAACTCCTTGTATTCAGTACAAACAGTAATTTGAATTAATTTAATATAATTTGAATATAAAAGTATGCTTTTCATTATTGTCATTCTCGCGACTTTAAAAAAAAAATACTTTCAGAAATAACACAAAAGTATGCTTTAAGATCTTTTGAATTTCTTGCCAAATATGTCACTTAACTACCATAATACTGATTTCAGTAATATGCAGTTCTTCAGAAAGTTTATTCATCTTTCAGTATTTAGCAGCAAAGCCCTAACAAATAAACTTCACTCACATAACTGTCTATAAAGAATTTTAAGACATTGTTAAACTTCTTCCAAACTTCATTTTAGGAAGTGCTAATTTAGTATCATCATCTGCTTTTACATCTCCGCCCAGCTTCAAATTTTTATTTACTGTTCGGTCTCCTGTTATGCTTCTTCTTCTTCTTCTTTCGATTTTGGCCGACTGGGGACCACGTGAAATAACTGTTCATGATTTCATCTTCTCCTTCCTTTTTCTCTCCTTCCAATACTCCTTCATCCTTTCCCTCTGTTTTTCCCGTCTTTCCAAAGTCCAAACTCCGCTCCCAATCACTTTCTGCCTCCTGTGGAAACCCTTAAAGTCTTTAACTTTTGATCTGAATTTATTTCTATCTTCTATTTCCTCCTCAGTAATGTTCATTTCCTCTAGGTCGGTTCTGATCTCTTTGAACCAGGTTATCTGTGTCTTTGGGTTTTTGTCGAAGTAATTGAAGAGGCGTTTTGTCATTCTACTCTCTTCCATTCTCTTCATGTGTCCATAGAATGTTATCCTCCTTTTCCTCATTGTATTCACAATTCCCTTTGTCTTCTTGTAGACTTCTTCATTACTTCTCATTTTCCATATTCCGTTATCATATATGGGCCCAAGAATTTTCCGTATTATTTTTCTCTCCTTCTTTTCTATTTCATCTAGTTGTTTGGCTGTGTTCATTGCAAGACACTCCGAGGCATATAAACATTCTGGTTTAATCACTGTATTGTAGTGTTTAAGTTTAGTATTTATGGAGACTGATTTTTTGTTGTATATATTTTTAGTTAACTGGAATGCCATTTCCATTTTTCTTGATCTTGCAAAGTTGGCTTCTTTGTCTAATGCATTAGGTTGGATTATTTCTCCCAGATATTTGAATTTGTCGACTTTATTTATTCTTCCATATTTTGTTTTTAGGTGTTTGGGAGCATCCTTCACGTTCGTCATGTATTCTGTTTTTTCAAAGGAGATTTGTAGACCTGTTTTTTCTGCAGTCTCTTTTAGTATGTCGATCTGTATGATTATATCTTCTGGGCTTTCTGCAAAGATTGCTAGGTCATCTGCAAATGCCAGACAGTCAAATTCTAGGTTGTCTTTTTTTCTGCCTATTCTGTATTTCTGTATGCCTTTCATTTTCATGGTTTTTCTCCATTCTCTTATGACTTTTTCTAACGTGCAGTTGAATAGCAAAGGGGACAGACCATCTCCTTGTCTTACTCCTGTTTTGATGTTAAATGGTTCAGACATTTCCCCCTGAAACCTGACTTTTGATTTTGTATTTGTCAGGGTTTGTTTTATGATGGCCACTAATTTATCATCGGCGCCAAATTCCTCTAGGATGTTAAATAGCGTCTCTCTGTCGATAGAGTCTTAGGCTTTTTTGAAGTCAACGAAGGTAACATATATGTCCTTGGCTCTTGATCTTCGATGTTTGATTATAAGTTTTAGGTTCATGATCTGTTCTGTACAGGATCTGCCTTTTCTGAATCCTCCCTCCTGTTATGCTATTCTTATAAAACTCCAGAGATTATAAGTAAAGTTCAACAAAATCTGCAGTTTTTGAATTTATCGTGGATAAACAAGCTAACTCGTGAACTTACATCTTTATAATAGTAAAAATAGATAAAACATCAGATGTTGGCTATTAATCTTGAATGAGGGGTGGGGGTATTTAACTGACAATAACTTATCTAATGATGCACCCTGTACTCTTACAAGTCTGTAACATCAGTAATTTTAATGCATATCAATCACCAGTGATCCGTCTTTCCACATTACACTTATGCAGTCTTTAGACGGATGAGAATTGGATGGTTCTGTGAAGAATGCTGGCTAGGAATTTGCTGGTCTTTGGATGTTTAACTGGTTTTCCATCAAGGTATTTCGAGAGTATTACACGACTAGCAAGAATACATCCATCCATCTGAAAATCACGTGAAGGTCTCATTGTTGACAACATCCCAATACGGCGTATTGACAGAATCGATTGAAACTTGATCTCTTAGCACTTGTCAATTACCATCATATCTATGTTTTATTTATGAAAATAAACATTGAATTTTATAAAAATAATTTATTCAATGCAATGAATATGCGAGAGAATGTTGTATTAATTAAAACAGGAAGTATTTCAGTTTTTCATCTTTTTGTATTTCTTTTATTTAAAAAAATAATAATTACCGACTACAAAAATGATTTTCAGGAACAGAGGCTATCTTTTCCCTATGTTTTCGTGGATGCTTCCAGAAAAAGCTACATTATTAACTAAATTCAAAACAGAATTCCTGCCTGAAAATTTGAAGCAGCTAGCACTTGAAATCTCGAAAACATAGGGCCTTTTATTGAATATTTAATGAGATATTTCAAAACTGAATTTTTTCAAAATTCCCTGAAAAATCAATTTTGTAGTCAGTAATTTCATATAAACAGATACAAATCGAATGGACTTAAAAGTTCTTCAATTCGCAACAGGAGCACTATGAACAAACCAACCATCCATCCAGCAAGAAAATAGAGCATGTCCTAAAAACTGCTAGCCAGCAGGAATTCCTTGCACAGAACCACCCAATTTTCACCCGTCTAAAGCCATCCTTAATGGCAAGTGGCATCTAAAAACCCAGTAAGCTGTCACAATTTTATGAAATAGATAGTATGACTAAATCCAGTACAATAATTAATTGTAGTCAAGTTCCAGTCATATCAGACTATTGCAAAGGAGGTGAGTTTTTCATATTAACTCTTTCAAAATTATTTTGGGAAAAGATCATGACTAGTAGTAACACAAAAGCAAGTAACACCAATTCCATGAGAGTTCAGAAAAACGGAATGGGAAGGCTTTGATGTCAACCTTTTATTTTAGGTAGCCCCATTCTCACTCAATTACTGACATTTGTTTCTATAGGAGGGTTGAGGCAGATAACAGTGCCCGAGTTCATTCATGAACTACCTGCGTGCTGCATAATGGAACTGGTCGAAACGCGTGCTACAGCTGTGAACAAGATCGCACGAGTCTAATTTGGTATTTTAGGTAATTTTATGTTGTATATGGCTGTGAAGTTAACTGCTTCTGGGAAGATTACATCTCTGGTCTTTCCGATGCAAATTGTAGTCAGTCTGTCATTGTTCGCAAGTGTAAGGAGAATGGCTTGATCATTTCAGCAGGCAATGTGCGGAATGTGCTACATAAAGTGTGTAATCACCAGCATTCTGACCATGAATGTCCTATAAAAATCATTGAAACCATGCCCAAACATCGAGGTCTCCAAAGACAATCAGAAGTGTGTGCCAAATGGTTATAAAAGAAAATCCGTCCACGCAACGACAGATTGCAATCAGGTTGCAAAGGTCACAGAATTCCCTTGGAAGAATCATCAGGGAAAATTGCAAATGGAATGCCATCATAAAGCTCGTGGACACAAGTTTAGCCCGATTCACATCTGTGAATATTTCATGAACTGTCATAAGCTTTACGAGAGGTACCCGGCAGGCGACACATGGAATTGCGTCCTTAGACGAGACATGGATATACCTCGATGAAACCAGCAAGTCAAGAGCAATTTTTTTACTGTCCAAGAGATTCAAAAGGACGATCAGGTTTCATCAAGCAAAGCAGAGAAAAGTTCTCCGAAGGGTTCAGTTACTGCTCAGGTGGCAAGTTCATCATACTTAGAATGGCCAGCAATGCAAAGGTTAATGCAACATACTTTCAGGAGAATGTATTTTCTATTTTCGATGTTGACATCCCTCGTCTTTACGGCAATGAGCAACACGAAGTGTACATCTACAGGGTGGCTGAAAAGTATAGGATTCTGCGTTGAGCAATTGCTGGCACTGTGCCAAGGGGTATTTTCGAAATGTTGCAAAACTTTCGAAAGTCTGGAAGCTATATAAGGAGCTGCATGAGTTATTTGATCCAATGTTCATCCGAACTCTCACTATGAAGGCTTCATTGCATTGCCCCATTATCGAGAAGCTGCTCAAGGACGAACTCCGGATTTGCGACATTGTGAAGCGGCTCGGGATTCCCTCTTCTACGGTCTGGAATGTCTCCGCTCCTCTCAAGGCTCGAGGACACATCTCTGAGATGCCGAAGAGTGGGCGGCCGAGAACTGCGAACACTCGTTGGATTTGTGCAATAATCAAGAAGAGGATCACTCGCAACGATGGAGTCAGCATAAATCGCATCGCTTCTGACCTCAGGATCAGCCGTCAATCCTTTCAGAAGATCGTGAAGAGCTAGTTCAAACTGAAGAGTTACTGGCTCTGTTGAGGCCAGTTTCTCTTGGAGCAATCCAAAGAAAATCGACTGATAAAATCCAAAAAGCTTATGCGCGAGCTCAAGGTGCACCGCATCTCTGATGTGATCTCGACTGACGAGAAGATTTTCACAGTTGAACCTCTTCCCAACCCTCAAAACAGAGACAGTTGTTGTCAAAAGCTGACAGCAAGTCCCCAAAACGTCGTCTGGCTCATAACAGACTCTTTCCCAAAAGTGTCATGGTTTGGGCTAGGGTGACATCGGAAGGTAAAACTTCATTGGTCTTCATTTACAGAAATGTGAAAATCAGCTCAGAGGTCTACCAAAAGGTGGTGTTGATGGACAATCTGTTGCCTGGGTCACTAAGCACTTTGCTCAGCGACCGTTTGTCCTCCAATAAGATTCCATGGCTCCAAATCGACCAAAGCCGTTCTGGACGCGCACTTCCCGTACTGGGGCAAGGACTTGTGGCCTTCTTCCTCGCCGGACCTCAACCCGATGGACTTCTCTATGTGGGGACTTTTGGAGAGCAAGATCTCAGGACACTCCTACGACTCAGTGGATGCTCTGAAGTTGGTGCTTCAGAAGGCGTGGGACAGTATCGACGTTGACTACCTGCGGCGCACAGTTGGTGCTTCAGAAGGCGTGAATCAATATCGATGTCGACTACCTGCGGCACACAGTTGATTCTGTCGTCGGATATCTGAAGACCTGTGTCAAAGCAAAAGGATCAAACTTTGAGCACCTTCTGCCCTAAGTGATCACATAGCTCTATTTCATCTCTCAATAAATTTGATTTTTTTAATCTGGTCCCTATCTTGAAGTTTACACACAAAAACATAGCGTCCTATACTTTTCAGCCACCCTGTATGTGGATAAGGCATCCAGCCATACTTCCTATTCTTCATTAGACTACTATAAGAGGAAGGAAAGATAAACAGGGGTAAAGGTGATCCCCTTTACTTCGATCCCTGTTAAGTCTCCTATGGACTTCTGCGGATTTGAACTACTGAAATGGGACATCAGTAATCGTCATCCTCAAACAGCGGACAGCCTATCGAAAGTTTGCTGTGATGTTTGGTCCAATATTCCACAAGAACAATTGAAAAGAAGTCTCCTTCAGTGGAAACTACGCTGCAGGGCCATCGTTCAGAATCAGAGGAAGCATACAGAACATAATAGATGATGGAGGAAGGGAGTTTCTTAAAACTACAGATGTTAAAAAAATGCCCACTGTTATCTGCCTCAACCTCCATATAGCAGCCAAACGGTAGATTAATGAATTTTAAAATATTAATTCTTTTCAATACAAGCTAATTTTAACATTCAAAATAAATAACACAATTCTTTTAAAAGTTAGAAAGAATTAATACTGAACGTATTTTTAATGTATGTAGATTTTTTCTTGTTTGAAAGGCTTCCTTAAACAATTGACAGATCTGCTCGATATTTTCTATATCTATACTACTGAACATTTCTGACAGTGTCCTAAAGCTCAAATAAATAAATAACTAAATAATTAAAAAGTTTTTAACGTGTGCTTTGTACTTTACATTAAAAAAATCAACTAGAACTCACACACAAATAAATTATTAAAAAAGGTTTAAATAAAACATGCTGAAATATATAATACGTTAAAATGTTCCTAGGAGCATTTTAATGTATTGTATATTTTAGCATGTTTTATTTAAACCTTTTTTAATAATTTATTTATGTGGGAGTTCTAGTTGATTTTTGTTAAATAAATAAATAAATAAAACCCTAAAAGAATTTTCAGTAGATAAGAAAATTCTGGAAATAATAAAACAAACTTTGACAAACACGGTGTCTAAAGTTAAATTCCATGGAACTATTTCTAGTCCTTTCCAAATTGTATCAGGAGTCAGACAAGGAGATGGTTTGTCCCCACTCCTATTTAATTGCGTGTTGGAAAAAGTTCATAGAGAATGGATATGTGAGGAAGAAAAACAAAAACTTAATAAATACATTATGTTGGGTAGATCTAAAGTATCAATTAACTGTTTGGCCTTCGCGGATGATCTAGTAATATTAGATGGAAACATAGAAAATGCAAAAAAAAGATTAGAACTCCTAAAGGAGACAGCAGAAAAGGTGGGATTGCAAATATCCTTTGAAAAAACAAAATACATGACCAATGTAGACAATTCACCAGGAATTCTTAAAACTAAGTATGGCAACATTGATAAAATGGATAACTTTAAATATTTGGGTGAAAATATAAATCTTAAAAGTGAAAAAGAAGCAATTAAAATTAGAATTGAAAAAATGAAAAGAGCATACATGAAAGTAAGAAATTTGTACAATAAAAGATGTTTATCTAAAGCCGTTAAATTGAGACACTATAATACAGTTGTAAAACCCGATGTGCTTTATGGGTCAGAAACACTATTACTAACTGGATGCAAAATGGCACTAGAAGATTTGGAAAAGAAAGAAAGAAGAATCTTGCGAAAAATATTAGGTCCAATCAAGAATAAAGATGGCGATTGGGTTTTGAGACCAAACAGAGAAATTTACTTGCAATGCCCTAAAATAACGGATGATATCAGGAAAAGACGTATTACCCTTTATGGGCACTTAGAGAGAATGAATGAAGATAGATTAACAAAGAAAATCCTTCTTCCAAAACAGGAAAACAGACAAAAAAAATGGGTGGAGTGGCAAAGCAATAAAGGACTTAGAAGAAATGCAGATTGATCGGGAGACCCTACTCAGCAGAGACAAATTCAGACTAAAAGTTAAGAAGTTCAAAGGTTTTCAGGAAGACGTAGGGAAAAGGAAAACAACTGGAGCCAAATGGTCGGATGAAAGGAAAAGAGTCCATTCAGAAAGGATGAAAGAGTTTTGGAGAAAGAGGAAGGAAGAGAGAAGAAAATAGTTATCTTAATGTGGTCCTTAGTTGGCCTGAAACGATTATAAAAAAAAAAAATAAACAACCTATGACAAGACTGGAGAAAGATGGACAATGCAGCACAATAATTGCACAGCTAGTTGTTACAATATATTTGAATATATATATTTAATAGCCGCTACCCTGGCAATAAAATACAAATCGAATCCAATTATTTGTATATTTTCATCTTGAATAATAATATACAACAACCGAGGGCTGAGTAATTATTGAGAATAACTTTCAACTAAGGAGGCTTTACATGCGTGTATTGAAATAAAGAAAAAGTGAACATAAATAAAACGCACTTACTTAGAAAATTGTTGAGGAGAGAATTACAAACATGGTAATAATCCCGACAATTAAGGAATATGCGCAATATTCCGAAACTGTCAGATTATTACCATGTTTATAATTCTCTCCTCAACAATTTTGTAAGTGAGTGCTTTATTTATTTCAACCTCTGGAGTATATTATAACTCCTCCCCTCCCCCCCCCCCCCCCAAAAAAAAAAAAAATCTGAAATTAATGGAAGAGCAGAAAATAAGATATATTACTTGAATGAAAACAAATGCCTTTTTAATTTTTATTTATTTCTGCTCATTTTTAGTCACATAATGAAATATCAAGACTTGATTAAATTAAGTTACTGATCATTAACAAATAAATATGTAATAGCAGAGATTAACTGTTATTCCTTTCAATTTGTAAGAAAAACGAGCTTTTAATGTAAATTAATAAAAGTATACATAAATAATAATAATTTCAAGGCAGAAAAAAAAATTGGTATAAATTATGCATTCTTGATACTTAGTTTCTTTTACACTTTCAAAGAATTGTTCTGTTATATTTTTCCAAACTATAAACAGGAAGTGCCAGACAAATAAGTACTCTGACCTTTGCTTCTGTCCTATGTCAATCAATAGTCTTTATCAGTGATAAGGACGATTTGTCATGATTTTAATAATTGTTAGGGAATAGCCATATATTTAATTGGATTCTGATGTAGATAAATTGTAAATTAAGCAAACCAGTAAAATTTTTTGAGACAAAATAGCTATGTAAATTCTTTTTGCTCCATGTTTAAATGTAATGTAATATATATGTATTTTTCTAACAGAATGTAAAATTTTAAATGAAAATCTGTTCATATAATTTTCAAAATGTGACCTTTTTTGGGAGTGTATATTTCATACTTATGTTTGAAATGCAATATAATAACAAGAAATATCTTAAAATAATTCTTCTTTCCTTATTAATTGCATGTTTCGGTTCTTGATTATCTGAGTGAATTAATCTTGAAAAATTATTGTAATATAAAATTCCTTTTCACTAAATTCATAGAATTTTCCTGATTTTTAAACATTTAACTCCTCCAATAAAGATTCAAATTTCATAAGAAATAGATTACAAGTAAAAAAAAAAAAAATACTTAATGAAGTATATCATTAAAAATACTATTTATTGTTTTCAATGTAAGCTAAACTTACAGCTATTATAAATTATACATTTTCAAATAAGTAAACTTCAAAAGAAAACAGAAAAAGCAAAAAAAAAAAAAATCAATCAGATGCATATGGTAAAGTCACATTATGTTAATAACATTAAGTTACCAAAAAGACCTCGTCATCACATATTATGAAGCATTGCTAAGAGAAGGACGGTCTTTATTAAATTAAATAATAATAACTAATAGAAAATAAAAAATAAATTTCCTTTAGGTATGATAAAATAATTTTGTAGATAGGATAACAAAATTAATATTTACTTTTGTACATAGCTTCAAAAATTACTTGAAAAACACAGAAATAAATACTATTTTTTGTTTTTTGTTGTACTGATTACCTATGGAAAAACCAAATTAAAGTGTCAATAAAGAAATACTTGGGATTTTTCGTCATCATCGTGCTGACGATTCATTTGAATGGGTGTGTATGTGTGTGTGTAAGACCTTATGGAAGAGGGAATTCCTCTGAAATTTTATCAGAAAAGCCATGAACGTGCGGATGATGATAAAAGAATATTCAAGGTCATGAAGTAGTCTCTCAAAATTGTAAATTCGATTTGCATTTTGAAGAAATAAGCTAAATCCAATTTTTCATGAATCATCCTTCTTTTTTTTCGGTGTTGTTGACATTTCCATTTATTGACAAATATCCGACATAAACACCCCCTCAACGTGAAAGAGCGCGGAAACGGAATTTGCTTTCGGATTCAGCATTTAAAAGTAAACTGGAGAAAATAAAAAAAGATGAGTGCGGCAAATTAAAATAAGTAAAACTAGATAATTAAAAGAGTTAAATCTGTAATTAATTAACGTGTTAAGTACAGCGTTGGATCTTTAAAAGGAATTGGGAGATTCTGCTTCTCTCCTAAGTTTAACTCATGCAAATAAAATTGAAAATTTAACTATGGAACCAATATTAACCTACGCCTTGCAAATCGCTCAAAAGATAGATAATTTCATTGCACAAACCTAATTATTATTTCTTGCTAGTCAGGAAAACCGACAACTGCGGCGTGACCGACATGTTGATCCATATGAGTGGAAGCTGGTGCCCTCTAACGGGGAAAAAAAAATAAGAAATCATTATTTGATGCACAATTCTTTATCGGAGAATCGTAATTACTTTTAACGATATCTGTAAAGAAAACCAAAAATATATCTATAAAAATGGATTTTTGCTATTCTTGTACTTAAGCTAAAATAATGTTCATTTTATTCGCAAAAATATTATACACATACTTAAAGAAACTTGTGGATTGTTATGTTAATAGGACTGGTTCTTCATCTAGTGATTTCAATCCCAGATATGGGAGTCTGGGTTGGAGATTATTCAAGTCGTTCAATGGAAGTTGAGCAGAAGATATACATTGGTTATTCTTTATGAATTATTTATTAGCTTTCATCTCCTCTATCAGGCTGTATTCCGGTACACGTCTGATCGTTTGAATATAGTTTACAATAATGGAAATAGTTAAAAGTACTTTATCGTCCCAATCTGCAAATGGATGGGATATAAGTGAAATGTCACATGGATTATGGAGTGTTGTTGATATAAACAGGAGATAAACTTAGTTGTGATAAATTTAATTTTTCCTTGAGTTTGAATTTATATTCATTCAAAGAAAGGTGGATATACCACAAATAAGATAATATCAGTATGCCTTTGTGTAGATCCTTTTGGAATCCTCCTGTGGAGGTTCCTTATTGCCGAATCACCAAATGAGATGGAAAACAGAACTGAATGTCATTGTACAAACCAGACAATCAAAACTATTCAGTCCATTTATCATTTTAGTTCCTTATATAACTGTCCACGAAGTCGAGGAAGAGTCTAGATTGAGCCATTTAAAACTCCTGGGTCTCTCCAATTGGACGTTTTCATTGAGCTTTTCGAAGATGCTTGTCATATTCATAGTTGCTCTGTTATTCACTGGGATTGGGGTGGTTTTAACTTTGATTATAGAATGGTATTATTTCCATTCGTGGCTCATAAAACAGCCACAAAAAGTTGTTCCTGGACGAAGTTACCTACCAAGGTATCATTTACCCAAGGTACTGTAAATGCATAACTTTTCTTTCCTTCTTCTTTCTCATAAAAAACGACAATAAATAACAAAAACTAAATTTTTTTTCATGATATTTTGGGAGAGCGTAGTGACGGCAAAATTTCTTCTCAATAAGTTTCAGTTGTGAAATTTATATTGATTGGGTATATGAGAATTTGGAAACTTAGTTCATTAGTGTAAAAATATGCGTTTCCAGTCTTATTCCAAATCCGATCTGCTTCAGAATAATTCCACAATACTTAGATAATGCCTATCTTACGTACAGAATACTTTTTCGAAAACACAATTGAATATATATATAATCAAACAAAATAATAATAATAATAAAATCATAACATAGTAAGAACAAAATTAATTTATATTTGAGTTTATTCATGGAATTACTTTCTGCAGAAACTGAAATATTAAAAGGTAAAAATTTTGTAGATAAATGATTTTGATCTCATAATGTACAATTTTACATAGATGGAAATGTATGAATACTCCCTGTGCCTAAGTTTGTCAAATGCGGATTGTTTTGTTCTCAGATATTTTTTAATATCAGTATATAAAGTTTTTTGATTTTATTATTTTTGTTGCATTCATAATTTTTCTCAATTTAAAAATAATTAATAATATTTTTATAGAACTTTATGATTAGAACCTTCAAACAATTCTAATTTAAGAACAATAAGAAATAGTAATAATTGAATTAAAGCTATATTACAAACCAGTTCTTCATTTCTGTAAAACCTTAAGGTAACATTGACCCTTTCCTTCTGATATCAGAGGTTATTATGCTTAGCACATTTAATATAACTTACATATACATTTATGTAATTTAATAACAGAAGGGATTTTGAAAATGAAAAATTAATATCTCTCAAGAAATAGTTTTTCACTTCTTCCTTCAATATTACTGTCCTTTGGTGTCGTTTCACTGACATACGATGAAAATATTGATTTTCGATTTACTCTATGTGATCAAAAATATCTGGAAAGCTACCTAATACCATTGTCAGACTTTTCTCATGACACTCCCCAGTAGTGGACATTAGTATGGGGTGGGTCTGTCTTGCACCTTTATCACAACCACGACTTTCCACCAGGTGCCTGAATGTTTGAATTCGACAGTTATCCTAACAGGCTTTAATGTCACCAATAATATTTCAGCAAGTTTCAGATTATCTTTCCACGTGTTTATTTTTATTGCTGCCAGGCGTATTTATAAAAGAAAACATTGAAATTAATTTTTACAAATTTTTAAGAAATTTCTCAAGAAATTACACAATTTCTCAACAAATGAGAAATCAAAAACTTTTTCACGAATTCTTGAGAAGAAATACTATGTGGGACGTTTGGGTCTGGAGTGAAGTCAATGTTCTAATCCTCCCATAGGTGTTCGATAGGGTTCAGTTTGGGACTCTGGGCAGGCCAGTCCATTTCTGGAAACTTATTGTCCACAGACCTTGCTTTATGAGCGTTGTCTGCTAGTAGAGGAAGTGGTCCTCTACTGTAGTTTGTATGTTACCTGTCAAAATGTCCTTGTACCCTTCTGGAGTGCAGATGTACAGGGGTGCCGAGGCCATTCCATGAAAAACACCCGACACCGTAATACCATCTCCAAACATCACTGTTGGGCACTATAGTGATGGCATTTATCGTTCCCTGGACATGCACACTCAAATCCTCCCATCGGACCACCATATGTTATTGCATGATTCATCACATCACCCTCAGAGGCTATTTACACGAGGGCTAAAAGTGCTATAGTCCAGGGCGGCAACTTTAGGGAGCAGGAAAAAAACAAAAATCCTGTACTATTCAATAGTATTAATATTAAAAAATATTAAGTGTCATATTATAAGCAGAAAATGACGGAAACATAAAAAGAAACAGACATTTCCTGGCTTTTTGATGTGTCTATACAGTATATGCGAACAGAGCGTATTTTTGGCTTTGAGTATATATCCCAGGAAATCGGGTGAGTGATGACTGTGGCCGTAGGTTTGAAGTGGAAGGGGGTAGATGTTGCATTGGAGTGCTCAGATGTGGGAGGCGGCGAGGACTGTCTGACAGTGACATTATACTTGTATTTACTTTCTAATTTATATCTTCTGCGATTGTTATGTATGAAATATATTCCAATTATTTAAATTAACTCTGATGTTTAATTTTCTGTTAAACAACTTTTTACAACATATTTTTAGAATGTGTACTTAAGGAAAGGAATGCATCATTATGGGCCTATATATTTACATATATTTTTTTCATACTCTTGAGTAAGTAAATTCTAACGAATAGACGGAGTTGTGAATTATCAGTAACTTAGCTCAAAATTAAACATCAGTATAGTTTACTAGTGACATAATTAGACAGGAGGGTCAAGAGGAAGCGCAGCAAATCTGGCCTAGCCCATAGGCGGCAGAAATGTAAATCCGCCTCTGATCACACTGTTCCACTATCGAGTAGCATCGCTCTTTACGCCATTTCAGACGGCGCTTAACATTTGCAGGTGAAATGTTTGGTTTGTGAGCAGCTGCTCAACATGGTTATGGATGGCCATCACACCTTGGGTTGGTCTGGGGAGCCATCTCCTATGGCAGCCATTCTCACCTAGTTTTGCTACAAAGTATTTGACAATATGTCTGCATGTTGACAACATTCTGCAATCAGTTGTATTGCCTGTGCTGTCACACCTTCCAGGGATTATTTACCACCATTATAATGGCGTATCTCACCTGGCAAGACTCTCAGTAATGTCTTCATGCGGTTCATACCCTCCAATTGCCAGCCAGGTCCCAGATCTCTCGCCAGTCAAACATATCTGAGATATGCTGAAAAGGCAGTTGCAACCATCACAGAACTAGCCCAAGAATTGTAGAACATGTGGTTCTGCCACAGAACAACATTAAACTATTATTTGACTCCTCGCTGCATTGCATATCGGCATGCATTGCCGCCAGAGAAGGATTTATTACATATTAAAATGTGACTGTTATGTTGTCACTGCTCTGTAATAAAAAGTCCTTTTGCAATGAAAATGTAATTATTTCTTTATTTTTACATACTCATTGCATACACAAAGTTTCATAGTGACAGAACACTTTCTTTGGCATATGTCTTTTTTTTTTTTTTCTTTTTTTTTTTGGAACATAGTATATACTGCAAGAAATCAGATAAGAATCGATTATATGTATTAGATAAGTAATTAAAAACTGAAAACTGTAAGTGGTGCAAAAATAGATCTTACTATTTTTTTTTTTGTGAAAATAGTTTTTTTACATCAATGAACTTTTAGTACGCATTTGACATGTTGTAAGAATATAAAATGACTTGAAAACATATGTGATTCAAAAAAAAGATTTTTACTCTTGATCAGGGCTGTTTTTCGAGAGCGAGGCAGTCGCCCTGGACGCTGCGGCTGGGGGGGGGGGGCGCCACAAAGTAGAATTTTTTAAAATTACAAAATATTTTTTTTATTTATTTTACCTCTGCAAAGAAAATAAATAAAATATTTGTCATTTATAACTCTTGTAAAATCAATTTACAGAAGAAAAATATTGGGATTACACACACAAGTTCAACAATAATATCGAATTTAACACAGATTCAATAATAGTATTATCTTAGACATTTTTAAGATTATAAACCTTTCATTGCAGTTGCAGGTAATCTTTTGTCATTCATATTTAGTTACCGGGATGCGATCCTTTTGACCTGTCATGCCTAAAGGCACTATGTAGCATAAATCTTGGCACAAAGTCATTGTTGTATTGTTGGTGGGGGGGGGGGGCATAAAACGTCTCATTCCTGGGGCTGCAGGCGCTCATAATGGTCCATGGTATCAGTTAAAATGCAACCCTAATGGAGTGGAAGTATGAAAAAGTCCCATTTCACTAACACATACTTCTTCAGTGACTTGTAATTGCAGCTTGTATATGAGAACATATGGTTATGTACTGGAGGAAGAATTTCTGCGTGATATATGAGGGCACTTGCGTAATGAACTTCATCTAAGCTACTTAAAATAAAGAATCTCTGGGAGTAACCTCTGTCGTAGAGGTAAGAGGACGAGGCCTTTCTCATTCGAAATTGGGAATTATCTGTAGGTAATAACAAACACACTAGGAGATATTGACTTAAGTTGATCCTAAATAAAATCACTGACAGCTTTACACTGTTTTCTCCAATATGGCCTGATCTAACTACATCTAATACTGACTTTGAGGATTAATCAAAGAGAAAAGTTGTTTGAATCATTACATTGCTAATGACAAAGTTGTTATGGACTGCAGTAGAAGAACAGTGTCACTTCACAAATTTCATAAAATATATAAAAAAGGATTGGGCAGTAAAGTTAGCTGTCTTCATAACAGTGCTAAGAATGTGGCGTTTACTACAAACTTTGAAGGGAATGCGTTCATTTGCTTTCAAAATGAACTGCTTTAGAAAAAATAATTTATTTTCTACATGAAGTAAGCGGATTTTGAATGTTCCTTTCAAGATAAATTTTTCATATTTTTGTAGTTCCAAGAAATGCATATGTTAAAGCTATCAGTAATATAATAGTCCACATGAGAGACATCATAAATAAGGTTATTTTTGTCATCCTGTGGTGAGCACATGAAATATAAATGAAGTATGTTTGTTTAAATGTAAGAATGAATTCTAAACGAGAAACTAGAATTTTAGGACTTCCTTTTGTTTCATTAGGAACTGGAACTAGTTTCTATTTTGACTAAAGAATGAGAATTTGGAACTCAGTCTTTTCTTCTGGAGCTTCCCAAGCACTGAAACTTATATAAAGTATGAAACTTTCACTATATTGGCTACACATTAATTCTTAATGCTAAATTTACTTTAATTTCACTACCAAAATAACAAATAAATTAAACTTTTTAAACTAACTAACAGTGTCAGTCACTCTTTCCACTGTTTAAATTATTACCAAATAACAACTTAATCAATGAGTAATTATTTATTTCTTAAACAATTAACTCTTTTGGTTAACTGTTGCTTTCAATAGATACGGAAATAGCTCTCTAGAAAAGAGAACACAAATAAATTAATTAATACTTTTGCTAATTAGATATGGTTAGTCCAATGAAAAGTTTCTTCATTACCAATGATAGAATTTTTTTTTTGGTAAATATTTGCATGAATTTCTTTTATTATTTGTATCTAACTTCAGGTATTATTGTGATATAATGCTTTAGCCATTGAGAATTGGCCAATATCATTAAGAATTGTGAAACTATTTCCCTAAAATGTAAACAAGACTGATGATTAATTAATTAATTTCATTGTTTTGTTTTGTTTATAAATGAACTGTTATTGAACGTTGATCTGTTGAGCTATTTATAAAACAGTTCTGTGATAATATCTGTTATTAATCATCAGCTTTCTTTATTTGCTGACTAAAATAGATAATAGAAATGGTTTATCAGTATTAATTTTTAAAAAATGAATTTCACATTCAAATTTAAAAGGGATTTTTTTGTTTAATAGTGGCAGAGAAAATAATAATAATTTAATAAATTTGTTTGAGATTATTGGTTGAGGCTGTTTAATAATAAAAACAAATGTAAATAGTCTTAGAGATTATATTATGAAAGAAGTAATATTTTAATTGCATAATTAAATGAAGGAAGAAAATTGGGAAGCATTTGAGTTATTTTTCTATTTGATACTGATGGCTATTCAGAGGACAGCGAATAAAGACTTTTGAAACTCTTAATAAATAGTTAAATGAAGGAATTCCTAATAAATGGATTTTGCACTGACTGCAGTTAATGTCTATGAAACTTGAAAAAGAAAAATGTTCAAACTTTTAAATATTGCCAATGGATGTTTAACAGTCTCATTCAGAAGATGTACATTCTCTAGCTTGAATTTTTCTTTTTTAGAACATTTTGATCATATAAAATATAATGGCTCATTTAAAAAAAAAAAATTCACATATTGCAGTTATAGCATATTTCAGATAGTTTCTCCATTCCATTTTAATAAAAATATTTCTTTATTGGTTTTTCGAATTTTGTTTTCTTGTTAAGCTTTCTAGAAAAACACTGAACGATAATTAGAAATATTTTTTTTAATTACAGAACTAAAAGTTCTCTTGGAAACACAGAAACATTTTATTGTATCTATAGAAATTAAAAAAAAAATGTTATTTGGATATTCAGATTATCTCCATATGGATATATATGCCTACAATATGGATATATATCTACAGTATAGTTATCAATTAAATAATTTAATTAGAAAATAGTTTTGACAAGATTTAATAATAAATTTCACAGATGCTTCTTTCTGCTTCTGTGCTTGGTCAAATTAATTTTATGCCAGTTGGTTTTTGTACTAAAATATACGATTTTCAATTTGCAAAACTAATGAAATGAGAATTTTCTGTAGTTCTTGTTAATAGATTTAGAAGTGATAGCAGCAGATTTGATTGCAATGTTTTACTTCAGTTTGAACACATTTACTTAGTCATTCTTTGAATTAATGTTGTGATAATATGAGATAAATACAAGGGATTCTTCTCTTATTGTTGCACATTTCTTAGACAAAGATAGAAAGTAGAGATTACTTTCGACAAATCACAAGTCAACTATGTAAGTGTAGTTTTAAACAATATTTCTGCATATTATTGTTATGTAGTATCATTTCTCTCACTTTTAATAATCGCATTTTTTTTCTTTCTTTTTTGGCAGGAACTGAAGGATTTATTAGGAAAAGGTGATTTGAAAAATCAGAAAGAATCCTGCGTTGCATTAAATCTCTTTTTTCAGTTTCTTTTTAAAGAATTGAGAGACACAAAGAAAGTTCGAAAGTAAGTATATTTACTGTAACTTTTGTTCGATAGGTACACTACTGTATATCGCGAAAGCACTTCGTGTTTTATATCTTTATAACCAGATATCATTACAATTAATAGCTACAGTTTAGTAGTGCTTACTACTTACATTGTAACAATTACATGTTTAAAGCATGTTCTAGCCAAGCAGAACTGCACTTTCATTTAGACAGGAGGGAAAAAAATATTTTTTTAGTAAAGGGAAGTAACTATAATAAGGCAGCACACATTTAGTAAATTTAAACATTTAATATTAATGATAGTTTTGAACAATGAATGTTACAATAAAGTTCTTCATTATATATTATAACAAAAATATATTTCTTCCATTTCATCAGTCTGTTCAAAATTCTACAATGATATTTCGCGGAAACTGTCGTAGAATTTTGAACAGATTGATGAAATGGAAGAAATATATTTTTGTTTTAACAATGAATGTTCTTCATGAAAATTAAATCTCTTTCTCTCAGGTTTAAAAAACAAACAAACAAACAACAATTCTTAAAATTCAATATAAATAGATATTATTATTATTTGTTGAATAATTTTTAATCATAAGCTCTTCTATATTAGATAGAAAACAGCAACAGCTAAAACTCGAAGCTGATCTTTAAACAAAGCAAGGATGGAGGTGTTGATTGAAAAGAATATTACATAGTATAAAGACACACAAACAATAATTTACTGATTTGCATTTGTTTACAATCAATTTTCTTAATCTATGTAATCAATTAGATTCTTATAAATCTGATATAACATTTACAATAACCTGCATAATACCTCTATCTGATTATTTAACGTTCAATGCTTACAATTGCAAAATCTTCATATCTTATTTATACATTGATATTATATTAAACCGTGTTCAGGAACAATTACCAAAAACTTCCTAATTAATTAATAGTCCTATTAGCTTTTCACCCTATGTGAAGAAAATAACATGATAAACTTCCTATTAAATCAATTGTCCTAAGAGCTTTTCACCCTATGTGAAAAATTATCATATTCTCCCTAACTTTAAACACAAAGTTAATTTGCTCTTAAATTCTCCAAGTGTGACTTGGAATGTTCTAGTATTATTACAATTTACTGTTATCTTTAGTTATTAAAGAATCAACTAATAATGGCTAAACCGCGAGGGTGATAATATGCTACTCTACTTTCTATTAATCACCTTATGTGAATTAATAATATTCACAAACTTGATTTCACGTTCAATGTTCTGATTTATCTAAGATGCATTCTTCTAGAATAATATATTCTCTTCAGGTATTGGCCCTCGATGTAACTAGGTTGAATCTCTGCAACAAAGTTTATCAAAAGTCTTACTTAAGAAAAGGAACTTGATCTTCCTTAATATCTACTGCCGTATACCTATTGCATCGTTATTCGGGAACTGGAATCATATAAACATCCAAAGTGCATTACAATATTTTAAGGCATCGTCGAATCCAAAATGTCCGACATCGTTCTATTCTTCGAACGCTGGTTCAAAATGGCCGTTGGATTTTCAGAGGATTCTTCTCCTGTAAAAGCTCAGAAAGAAAATAAGATAACATTTATCCTTCAATGTTAAATTCCTCTAAATTCTCATATTATATGAAAAAACCTTTTATCGAATCAAACTTGCATGATACGAATAATCTCGGAATGCTTTTATAGCATCGTCTAGATCCATGAGTCACGGCATTTCCCCTTCAATTCGCCTTCTCACGCCATATTCCCAGCATCAACTGTTCTACATCGACAACCGTCCGAACAGCACGGCTTTCACCTCGTGATTCCTCATTGTTCAACAATAGTTCCCACTTAACATCACACAGTATTATTCTAATATTTCTGGAGCCATTATTATAATTGTTTGTTTTCAACTTGACTTCCTGCTTATTCTTTAGTGTTAAAACTAAACAAAAATATTTTAAAGAACAATTTCTATTGAAACACATAATCATAAGGGAAATGATTATTTACATACACAACACTTCAACAGACTGATGAAGAAAATTTGCTATTCAAAACTGTCACTAGTATTAAATGTTTAAATTTAATAAATGTGTGCTGTCTTATGTTTATTGGAATCATCTTCACATGTTAAATGAAAATCATAATAAAAATCTTCAATTTTATTAAGGGTAAAAAAAAGTATTAAGATTATAAATATACTTCAAACTGATTGTTAAAACATAAACAACCAAATACATACACACTTTTCTTAGCAGAAATTATTATTACTGCTTAAGAAAATAAAAAATCATCAAAAACTGACAGGATAGATCTTGAGCTAACTGACAGAACTTGTCATTACTTCAGTTAGCTTAAGATCCTGGCACCTTTTGGTGATTTTTTTTTCTTTTTTTTCACATAATAGAAAAAGTACAAAAGATGCGATGCTTTACCTCAGTATGTTTCAGAAGATTTTGTTTTAAACATTTTTTTCTTTAAGTTAATTTTTGAAAGGAAAACTAGTCAAGTTATCAAGGCATATTTGTTATTGAGTTTCACTTCAAAAAAACCCATTTTTTCAGTTCACTATTATTATTTATCTATTAGCATTTGTGGTACTGGTCTAATCCGTTACCCTGTAAGTCGAATTATGTAATAGGATTCAGCAAGGAGACAGTGGAATAGTCTATTGTGGTGGGTGAAGGGTTTGCATCTATAAAATTGGAGGGGTGGTGGTGGAAGTATCCTGTTCAGCAATTCATTTCAATGAAATGGGACTCTCCACATCCCAGTTTCACAGAAGCTGTGAAATGTAACTCAAAAAATCTAAAACTAATTTATATGAATTTTGATGTTTGAAAGTTTATTGTTATTATATGAATCTCAATAGATTTTAGTTGCATAAACTCATCTTGTGGACCACTTCAATTGTCTTCGTCAAAAAAGAAGAGATTCTATATTTGGTCATTTTTGCTGAATTGATGATGTCGGGTATTTATTGTGACATCTGGTGGTGATTTTTAAAACTATGTGAATTTGATAACTCAAAAGAAAATAAGCAATGTTTGAAATTTTCATTAGAAATTCAACCAACCTAAAAATCCTCATTATTATTAACAATTTTTAATTCTGTCTCATTCACGATGCCTTTATTAGGTATCAATCAATATTAAGTTTTGTTTCCTTTGTTAAATTTTCCAGGAGTGGAAAAAGTTTTCCTGTCTTAATATTGCTGCAGCTTTTCCTGCACTAATTATCCGCTTTACGATGGATGTTGATACATTGGTCGCAACAACAGTCTTCTCTAACAATTCGTAATTAACCTTGGCTCACTATTACTCTTGAAGTAATGGAAGACATTCCAAATTATACTCCTTGTTTCATATGAAGAGTCTATTCTTTCTTGCTGTTCATAACTTGTTCCCTCACTGATACCATTTTGAATTTATTGTGACGTAATGAATTCCCCAGAAAAAAAACCAATTCATCAAAAAATTCCCAATTTGGAATCCCTTTTTTTTGGCAGATACAATGAATATGGGCCAAAATACTATGCTCTTATGTAACTCAAAGAATAATACATTGAATTGCATCAAATTTCATATTTAAGAATTCAGTCTTATTCATACTTCTTTGAATTTTGGTGATATTAAACTATTTTAAGAGCCATTTTTCTTAAGATCCTAGAATTATATATAGCTCAGCCAATAATACACTAATGTATAGTAATATTATTTTTTTTAAATAATATTTAAGATATGAATATGGTTAATTAGATTTTTGATGTACAGTTCCTTATATTGTAATGATTTCTTTAATATTTATATATATTTATTATTATTTTTTTTATATTTGTTTCTGTTCTTCACAAAGTTAAATCTTTTAAGAAATATACTATAGCACGCTTTTATTTTTTATAGGTGGTTTATGAAGAAGCTAAGTATTGAATTTGAAGAACTTCTACAGAAAACAACAACAGGAAAATTCCTAGAAAGAATAACAGTAAGTTTTTCTTTGTTAGTTTTTCTGTGACTTGTAATGAAATCGAAAATTATATTGTGCTGTTTCTTGACAATAACATGAGGTTTGAAATGATCTAACTTTCAAAGTTCAAAATTTTCATATTTTGATTGGTTTCCAAATTCTTTAAAGGCCTGCATAAATTATTAATTAATCCTTCCACGTTGTTGATACAAGAGGTAGTTTAGTCGCCTCTATTCCAGCCTGATGCAGTTCACATATTCTTATTGAATTCTAGATCTTGATAGTTCTGTTCTTCCATGTTTCTTATTCCATGATAGATGAAGGACTTGCATATCATTTTTTGCTTTTGTCCTTCATTAAACAATAAATTCTGAAAAACCTTAATATCTTCTTGATTTCATACGAATGGCTTATTGTTGCATTGCAATAGCCATTGTTTTCATTCTTTCTTTCTTTTCTAGTTACTTTACATAATCTTTTCTTTGAACTAATATTGAAGCAGAACTATTTCTTTCTTTACATCCATCCTATTCCTAATTAAGAAGCCCGAAGTATGGATATCACTAAAAGATGATCGCCCATTCAATTTTACTTTTTGAAACCCAGAATAAACAAAAAAGTATGTTTATATGTTTCTGAAATTATAAATTTTCACTGAATTATTTATTAATTCTTTTTTTTTTCTTCTTTTTGATAAAGCTAAAAGATTTAAACTTAGGGACACAATTTCCAATTCTTAGTAATGTTCAAATAGCCACAGCAAAAGTACATGATGTTCAAGATTTTATAGAGGTAAGAAATAATAACTTTCTTAAACTTAAGACACATTAGCATATTGAGAGTGAGGAATTGGTTGATAAGTGTTGTAATCCCATCACTGCATCTGAAAACAGAAGAAATGTAGCATTTTAGACCTATTTTTAATTGGAAAGCCTTTGTTTTGTTGGTGAATCCCCTCCTCATATGGAAAAAAAAATGAATAGAATGCTGTTTTTTTTTTTTTTTTTTGTTAGCAGCTAAGATCATCTCCTCTTAATAACTCCTCCCATTTCAAATTCCTGGGTATATATATATATATATATACATATATACATATATTATAAAACTGTAGATATATTATAAAAAGCTATTAGTGATACTGTATTTTTTTTTCTTTCATCTTTTGATTTGAATATATGTATATAAATATTGGGTTGGCCAAAAAGTTTGTTTTTCTTACATAGTTCTTTGGTATCTTTAACGTCATTCCACACCATTTTGTTAGATTGTATTGTGACAGCTGTCATATCTGCATGCATTAAAACAAAAATTGATCAAAATTGGCGACTTTTGTGTCACCAATTTAATATTGAAAATGGAAGACAATAACACATTTTTGTTTGATGACCAAATAATATCAAACAGCTTGTCTGGGAAGTTCTGATTCATCTGCCATGTTCACCAGACATTGCACCTTCAGATTTCCATTTATTTTGTCTTTACAAAAAAATTTTAATGGAAAAAAACTCAATTTCTTGTAATATGAAATGATCTAACTTTCAAAGTTCAAAATTTTGCTCACAAAAATAAAAAGTTTTGGAAAGATGGAATTCTGAAGTTGCTTGAAAGATGGCAGAAGGTAGTGGAACAAACCATTGAAGACGTTGTTCAATAAAATTATTGGTGAAACTGAAAAATGTGTCTTTTATTTTTACTTAAAAATCGAACAAACTTTTTGGCCAACCCAGTATATATATATATATATATATTACACATTACTGTCCAGCTAAATATATATTATAATAAATAAATATTTAAAATTATTTTTCTGTTGTATTCCTGTAGTGCCCTTTAAGGACACACTTTAAGTTTTTAAATTTACATAAGATTTACTAAAGTGTTGATAGTTTACTATAAATCACAAATTCATACAGAGTAAAATTAATTCTGGTATTTCTATTGATTTTTAGGAATTGGATATTCTAATGAACATAGAGTATTCTGGAGGATTTCAGTTATCAGTGGATGCTGATATTGTTCTTGGTAGATCAGCATATTTGGCTGTAGAAATAACAAAATTAAAAGGACAGATTCGACTTCAGTTAACAAGGCAGCCATTTACTCATTGGTCCATTGCATTCTGCCACGAACCAGTTATTGAATTTAAAGTAGAATCTCAGTTTCAAGGAAGGCCCTTGCCTCAAGTAACATCTATCATCATCAGTCAGGTAATGATTTAAAACTATTAAAATACAGAGGGTTTAACACACAACAGACCAATTGCTTAGCAAGTCAAGCTAAAATTACTATTCCAAAACTTAAAAAAATATTCTTTTACTTGAAAGTTTTTCAAATGCTTTTAATTGAAATTCTTGATATTTCATTTTATTTAAATTTATTTTGGAATTCTTTTCTATACAGAAAAAAGCACAGCTTAACAAATGATAGTGGGGAAAGAAATAATTTTTTATTTATTAGATAAAAATGTCATATTTATAAAATGCCAGGAACATCTTTTATCTGTGTAAAGGTTCAACTTTGAAGCTTAACTTGCAATTATGACAATCATTGTAATACAAATGTATATTCAGCCATTATATGGTGTATTTGTGACTGATTTCCTGATGGCAATGGTGGGCCAAGGAACAAGGTTGTATCCTTACATTGCATTTGAAAAAGGAAGAAACTCAGCATTTTGGGCCTTTTTTGGGGGTGGGTGAGAGGTTAGAGAGCTATTGTTTTATTTAGTACCCCAGATGGGTCTGGTAAAAAAGTATGTAACTTTTTTTTTTTTTTTTTGGAGGTGAATGATGAGGACTATCATCGGAGGATTTGTAATCTCTAACCCTTGTCAATTCCAAATTCTTAGTCATACCTATGCCTGCAGTTTATCAGATATGCTTTACTTGTTCTAAAACTAATGATAGTATCAAAAAAAATCAATTGAATTCTTGTCCTCACTGAATACAAGAAGGACAATGGAAAAATTTCGCATTAGCAGTTCCTTTCTAGGACATTCAATATACTCTTGATTATGTTCAATTTAGGAGATACAGCTTGCCAGAACAGATTTTCATATGCTCTTTATCCAACATAGTACCTGATCTCTGTATGAATGTGCATTAATCATCCATTAAAATATGGTAAGGCCAAATGATGTGCCTGGCTGGACTGGTCGGTTACTGGAGCTGGCTTGGGTGTTTTCTTTCTTCTGTCATTTGTCTCTAGTATAAAGTAGACTTCCTCATCTTAGTTTAAGCAAAAAAATAGTCAGTTGGCAAAATAGTCTAAAACTTTGTCCTTGATTAGGCTGAATCGTAGTAAAGAGACTGGGCATTGCATATGAAATTAAAATCAATCCCTAATCAGCATATTCCGTGGAAGTACCTGGATTCAGGACCTAATCTTTGTTGCTAATCAGTTGAAAGCATTCATAATAACAAAGAGATCTGCTCAGATGAGAGTAATATGATGCTGCCTTTTCTCTGTGCAGTTGTTTCAGAACTATAAATTGTTATGGATTCTGGAGTAGTTCAGATGAGGACTGTTCAGAATAGGATTTCTAAAGTAGGCTTGGATTTATCAGTGAAATGAACACAACATCAAATTTTATTGATCTTCATAGTTGAGCTAGTTATGTAATTCTTCTAGTGACATACAGTTAATAGGACATATTGAGGCATGCCATTAGTTCGTGGGTATAGAGATGATCCAATGAAAATGATCCAAATTGTCTGGTCTGACAATTACTTTCAATAATAATTAAAGAAGTCATTATAAGGTCATTATCATTTGTCTGTTCCAAGGAACATAAACCCAGTAATCTAAAAGATAGCACACATTTTTCAGTATCAAAATCTATTTGTCACAACATTTCTACAAGTGTGAACAAAGTATTTATAATTCATAGTCACGAATTCTTTATGTAGATTGATAAAACAAGAAATCTTTCACCAGAATTAGTTATATCTTACTTACTAGTGCATGTTACGTAGAAATTTCAACATGAAGGTCCTTAAGTTTTTATCAACATCAAACTATCTTATTTTGCTCACTGCAGCTTTAGATGATTTGACTAAATGGTGTGGTTTCAACATTAAACCTATGTCTGAAAGTCTAAGGTTTTGTTGGGAGGTGGGGACATGAGCAGTTACTTTTGCATATTAATCAGCAGAACGTGGTTTGTGTGTTATTTAAATGTAATTTATATATTTTTAGCCTTTCTTGTGATATTTTTTTTTTTTTTTTTTTTTGTATAATAAATAGCTTTCATGTGATTAAAATTATAAATATCTTGTTTAAAATCACTGCAAAATGAAGTTGATCTTGGAATATTTCTAAATTATTAATCAGTAAAGTATTGCACAGATTTTTAATCATTCATTGTTTGTGTTGAAAACTCTTGAGATAAGTAGGAGGTAAAATGTTCAGAAGATGGCAGAAAGTTCCACAATGTTTTAAGTCGAGTTTCTAGCCAAAGAATGCTAGAATTGATAAAAATAAATTAGGATAGCAAATTTCTACACAGAGATAAGATGCCATTTAAATGTGTGGTGCTGGCACTAAAGGAATATATTCTGATTTTTTTTTTTTTAATGCTTTTATTAGATTTTTCTAAAGTTGAATATTATTACATTTATTTTGTTTTACAGATACGCCGGACAATAAGGAAAAAACACACACTGCCGAATTACAAAGTTCGATATAAACCATTTTTTGAAAAACTTTCTCCATTAAGCCAAGAACTGTATTTGTTAGGGGATAGATTAGCTGAAGGTCGTCTAGAAGTTAATGTTATAGAATCAAGTCGTCTCATTAAAACAAGCCATGATTCCATGATCTATTGTACATTGGCTGTAGGTAAGTCAATACAAATTTTGAGGTCTTCCCTCTCTCTACTATCACTATTATTTTATTTACTGATTTATTTATACTTGATTAAAAGTAACACTTATCCTTTGATTGATATCAATAATATATTACGGTTTGTGAGTTTTGAGTTTTTCTAGTACAATTCTAGGGTTTACTGAGTCTATTTTGTAATGGATATAAGGAATCTTTCATAAGAGTTAATGCAGTTGAATATAATACAGCCTTCGACATTAGTATATTGACCTGAAAAATTTAGAAGTGAAGTTATCCCTAAGATGATACGAATACATTTTGGTTTTCAAATTCTGTGGATCCATCGTTAATCATCATCTAACTATTTTGTTATTCCTCAGCATTTAGAAATGTTTATTATCTTCTGCTCAAAGTTAATAAGCCTTGAACTGAAATACTTGTTTCCTAATCAAAGCTTTAAATTTCTGAAAGAACATTAGATTTAAAAGTTAACATTTCAAAGGAATGCAATTAAGTACAAGTTTTTTTTTTAAAAAAGAGAATTTTTTTCTTTATCTGTTAACACAGTTACTAAGAAAAGCTCCTCTGATATCAAAATTTAATTAGGCATCTATCTATTCCAATGGGGGTTTGGTAGTCCGGTGGTTTAGACCTTGGACTGAGGATTGGAGGAGCCCAGGTTCAATTCCCAGTGGTAGTCAGGGATTTTCCCACTGTTATTTCACTTCCAGACAAACCCTAGGGTTGACCCAGCCCTTTGTCCAATGGGTACCAGATTTCTTAATCGGGGGGTTAAAGAAGGTGGGCGTTGGGCTGACCATCCAACCTCAACTAGTCCTGTTGGTCGAGAATCGCTGGGAGCCTAAGCCTCCTGTGCACCCCAGAGCCTACATGACCTGTTGCGATGCATTTTTTTTTTATCTATTCCAATACCTTGAGTAGCACCTTTCAATTTTGAGATGTCTTTAATATCATCTATTTATTCTATGGGTCAGTGAAGCTTCTTGAAGCCTTCCACTCCTTAGAATTTCTAGGAATTGTTTTTCCTGAACTCCAGTAACAGAAGCATCAGACAATGATTCAAGCATTCTTTTCAGTGGATAAATATTAAAGGATATGGAAGATGAAAGTGTATTAATATGAAATATATTTAAGGTGTTTTTATTTGTAAAAAAGCCTTCTTCTACTAAAACTTTTTAAAAAATACCTTTTACATTATTTCTTTTGACAGATTCATCTGGTAAGTTTAAATAAAAAAATTTTACACTTTAGTGTGCACAGATTTCACAAAATTTAGAAATTTCACGCCACCATTTGTAGAGTAGTTTTATAAAATAGATTATTTCTTATTGTTTCATTCTTAAGAGCTGAGCCCATATTGGCTGCTTTTCCTGATACTGTAATTATGCTGGGATAGATAAAATAAAATTTCACATCTTCTAAAGAATATCCTTTTTATAACATTGTCCATTTTCGCTTTTATTTTGTTTTTGAAGATTTGTCTATATTTTATTTGTCAAAATCTAAAACATATGTATTTGATGAATTTTCGATATTCGCATCATATTATTGATGAAATATTATTTTCAAGACAAATTCAAGAATGTTTTAAAGAAAAATGACATTTGATTGAATATCAAATTCAAAATATCTGTTAGCATTAGTGCTCATTTCTTGATACCCATTGAAGTGAGAATTTTTTTTTTTTTTTTAATAGACTCATTTCACTCATGTAAAATAAACCTCGAAGTTAAAGTCTTATGAGCTTAAGAAATGAGAAATTAATAACAGAAGTAGAGAAGGAAACCAAAACTTCTAGTGAGAATTCAAAGTTTTAGAGCTAATTCCAGCTGACAAATGATGATAATTATGAAACTAATCTTCTTGTTATTCTCCAAAGGTTTCCAATTCAGACACTTCAGAACAAATATAATTCCAAGTACAGTCAACAAACTTCAGTAGCAGAATTATAAAAAAACAAAGAGTAAGGAATTAATGTGGAAGGGAAAATAATCCTATTTTCTTGTTTAGATTCTGTGGCTTGGGTAGAACTCTTTCTTCAGAGTTCAGTGACATGGATGACTCAAGATATTGAAGGAGCCAAGCTTCCTGGACAGGCATGGGGAATAACAATCAAACAAGTAAGCTATGAACTTTAGTTCCACCATTATTTTGGTTCAATGGTAAGTTAAAAACAAATGCTTAAACATTGTTGTACCTTATCACTTAAACCAAAACAAGTAACTTATTCTGTTGATATATGATATATCAAGTTGTATTACTCTGAGAAGGTGATTAAGATTAGGCCTTTAAGATGAGATAAAGCTCTTTTTAAAACAGCAAATTTAAGTTTTCATTTAATTTGTACAATCAGTTATTGATTTAAGTTGATTCGGTTTTTATGATTTCATAACACTGTTACCTTCAATAATATATGTTTTAGTTAATATCATCTTAATAGATTTACATCTTGTAATAATTGTATGTATTTCTGTGCAGGATATATATTTTTTTTTTATGAATTTTGACTGAAAATCTGTGTATCTAAATATCATAAGTTTGAAGGTATTTACAAGCTTTTATTATCATTTAGAGGAAAAAATGTATTATTGATAATGTTAGTGCTTGTACTTCTATTTCATCTATAACATGTCAACATTAAATATAAGATATTAACATTATTAAATAGTACTCTTAACAAATTGAAATACTGTTGTATTCTTTCTCTGAACCGTCTCAAAAGTTAGCTGTATGTTGAGTAAAAGCACATTTTGTGTTAATTTTGTTACCATTAAGAAAAAAAATGATGGAAGGTGAAATAGACTCCAGTGGAGATTTCAGTGTTGATATCAATTGCAGTAGTTAGTTATCAGCATAAAATGTAATGAAGCTCCAAATACTTGAGAACTATACATTATAAAGCTGATGGACGGCAAGTGTACTAAATATTGTATAGATATGTAATATATATATATATACCTGTGTGAGCTCCCCAATAACTTTGGAAGCATCTAAGTAATTCTGTGGCTGGGTTGGTGTATTAGTCAAACTTGCATGACAATCATCTGGATCTAATGTTTTGTTCCCTGGATAAGAAGTAAATACTTCATCATTCTCTTATTTTTTTCATCTTTCTTTTACTGAGCCCATGAAGAAACTGTTTGGTTTAAAAGTTGGAAATTCAATGCTCCAAGATAGCTGTGTGTTTGGATATGCAAACATTAACAACAATATAGATAACTATTATAGTTGGGAGAGGAATTTTGTCATGTAATTGATGAAACAATGACATATTGACAGTAGTATTATTAAAAGTTAGATTTTTGTAGAGGGTGCAATTAATTGTGAAGTTTGCTTATATTTGGTGCTGAATTTACTTTAACATTAAGGTTGTGGAAACAGAGGTTTGTTTGTTTTATTTTTTTCCAACTCCAACTCTGATTTCACTAATAAACATGAGCTCAATGTCTCCATTTACTGATTCTGATGCCAATACGAATGTTAATTTGGAATATGAATCTGACTGACTTTACCAAAAACCTGCCATCTTCGTGATTCTGACTATGACTCCACAGCCCTGGCAGGTATTTATTTTATTTTTTTTGGTGCTCTTTTCTACCTCTTTCTTTTCTCTTCATTTATTTAAATGTATTTTAACTTCCTCTAAGACAGATAACATTTTTCGTAATTTATGATGCTTTTATGTCATTAATGTGTAAATTATCCAAATTGTAAAAAAATTAAAAAAAGATATATATATATATATATATATATTTGATATTGAACTCTGTTCTTTGACGTAACGTAATGAATAGCTCCATCTGTTACTTTGCACAACCATTATTAATTTTTCAGGTGCAGTTTTTTAATTATGCTCTTTAAACCATTTTCCTGTAAAAGGTCATTTTTATTAAAAAGATGGTGCTGTAGTAATGAAATGAAATTTGCGTTCCTTCTATTTATCATTTGGCCTGAAATTTTCATTGGAATCTGTATTATTTTACATTTCTGTAACTGCATTTCCTTTTTGTCATTGCAGGATTTAGTTTCTGAGAAAGGAAAACAATGTATTATTGTTGAAAGTGTTTCACCTGAATCGCCGCTGTCTCAGCTAGATGTACAGAAGAATGACATATTAGTTGCTATCAACGGTGTCAAGATTGCTACTTACAGTCAAGCCACAAAACTTTTTAGGCAAGCAACTGAAAAAGTTTTGATTCGTATCGAACGCCGTTGTCAACTAAAATCTTCTCATTCTCAGGAATCCCTTTCAAAATTAGAAGAACAGGTTTTAAATTTAAAAGTAAGCATTAATAGTCCTTATGCTTTAGTTTATAGACTAAAATGATAAAACAATAATTCAGTTATTTATATATTATTTATATATATATACTAAAAAGTACTGTTTTCTTTAAAGAATATCGTGAATATTTGAAAATTAGTTTTAATTGAAGCAAAGTAATATTTTAATTAGGGTGTAACCTAATTTTATTTGACTTTATTAATGATTTATTTTATTTCATTTGGTCAATTGTTATTTTTATTATTCATTTTGTTAGTCAATTAAAATGATAAATATAAAATATCATTACTTCCTGTCACAGAACAAAAGTGAATGATTCTTGTGTTTCAGCTCTTTTGATTTCTAAAATTGTTCATTATGCAAAGTGTCTATAAATGAACAATATCTGACACGTTTGCACACTGGCCAAAAAATTGATTCTTTCAGATAAAACAGTTCACAGTAAGTAACGAGAATATATGGAAATGCAATGCTAATATGGGCTTCTGATGTGTTGTGTCTTATAAATAGATATCACTTACTTGGTTACAATTATTCATGCAAAAATGGAGAAAACACAAGATCTTAAAAACTATTTTAGAAAGAACGAAGGCAGATTTTAACTGTACTGAAAAGTTTAATGCACATATATTTTATAGTTTTCAAATGTATTGTGAAATGACAGACAAAAGAACTTTCTAAAGTGTATATTAGAAATACATTAATGAGAAGTACCATAATAATATTTTGTATTATTTTTCATTGTTGAAATGTCATTGAAGTCAACGGCTAATTTATAGGAAACTCATATATCAGGAAATGTGCTTAATAAAAAAAAGCTTGCTTTAAGCTAAACATTTTCTTTGTTTTATAGGATGTTGATGCTGCCTCATCCTTTACTGGTGAAGATGAAGAGGACTTCATTAACATGAAAATCAAAGGTGAAGAAGGAGAAGGTTCTCCATCTAATTCTCGCACTCCTACACAGGGATCTCCTGTGAGAAAAATTTCTCTATTTAGTGCTCAGAGTAATTTATTTAGCAGGCATAAAACTTTGGAATCTTCAAAATTGAGTCAAGAAGGTACTTTGTCAGTAAAATATATGTTGTGCTCTTTGTTTGGTATTTTGAGCATGAGTTATTAGTGCATGAAGGTAGGCTTATTTTTAATTATGCAAAAAATTAGTTATTATGCCTTTTTTAAAAAATTCTCTTAGCTTCTCAAGAATATTTTCATGTATCATAGCTTCTTTAATAATCAGTTGAAAGCCTGAAAGTACCCATACATTCTTTTTTTTTTTAAGTTTTCCATCTTAGCTTGCTTTTAAAAGTTTCCTTTTTGCTCATCTTAGAAAAGTTAGAAGAGTTCACAAACCTAAAATAACTACTTTCAATATCTACCGTGATTCCTCTTTTAACTCAAGAGCCTATTCATTGAATAAATCATCCACAGCATATCTCATAAATATGTGTCATTTAATCTCCCATTATCATTTTCCTTTATTACTTGACATCTTGTTCATCAGACCATTTGCATTAGTCTATAACATTCTTACCTACATCAGTATTCAAACCTTTCAATATGTCTTCTTCTATATAAATTTACATATGAAAAATATACAATATTTCAGCTGTATATTAATGGCAGCCTTCATGAGGCGATTTAAAGTCTTATTTACATTCTAAGTAAAAGTTTTACATTGCCAGAGAATAATAGAAACCATAATAAACAATAAACACTCTTAAACTTGGTAGAAATTAATTTATATATTTGTTTACAATTTGTTTGAAGATAGTAATAACTGTCTTTGTATATATTTATAAATTTAAATGAGTTAATAACTCATGTTTCTATTACAAGTCATGCTTCATCATTTTTAATTACAAGTAGAATCCTTGGGTCTGGATTATGATGTGATTGGAGGCAATAGTCTGCCCAATCAGAAATTTCTGGGGATTTTTTCTGTTTTAACAAGAACATGTAAGAACATAGAAGAGTAGTATATTCAGAGTAGTAAAATACATACTGATACACTACAATCCTTTTGTTTTACCCATTTGACTGCAATTCTTTGAGTATAATGTAAAGTATTTACATTTCAAAAATACTAATTTAGAATCCTAAAGCCATACTTCTACATTTGAATAACTTTTGTATAGAAAGATTGATGGATTAGGATGCTATGATAAGTGAAATTATGGTCTATAAATAGTATTTATTTATTTATTTATTTATTTATTTATTTATTATTAGAAACCTTTCTAATTTTTTTTCTTTTTATTTTTTATCTAATTTCTGTTATTTTCCTAAATGTTGAGTGTAAGTTCTTTTGTGAAGAGAATATACAGTCAGACATTCATTTAATAAGCCATGCCGGCATGGCCGAGCGGCTCGACGGCAGTCTGCCGTATGGCCAGTATGCCGGTACCCGGGTTCGAATCCCGGTCGTGTCTTGGATGTTTCTTTCTTCTTCTGTTTCTGTCCGTTCCTGCCGGTATCATTTGATGCTGCCTCCTGTGGCGTACCCTGGGCAACGATTCGTCGGTTAAAGGCATCATATCTCGCCCCTTGTTGTTGGCCTAAAGAAAGACGATCAGTATAAGAGCCCTGTCATTTGTAAAAAAAAAAACATTCATGTAATAATATCCCTAAGTCATCCAAAATATTCATTAAAAAAATATGATTTTTGAGATATTTTGTTATTTTTAAAATTTATGATTTCCATTTATTAATTACTAGCAAAAATCCCGTGTTTCATGCTGGCTACAAAAAAAAAATTGTCCTGATGTGGATGATGATGAAATTGTAATTGTGTGATCACTTTGAAACATTTCCAGTTGGTAAAATACCCCTTAGTCTGGATCTGGGTTTTTGTTGTTCATGCATTATTCTGGGATGCATGTGAACCTCCATGCCAAATTTGGTAAAGATCCATTGAGAAATGGTGATGGTGTTTCAAGACAAACAAACATCCAAACAAACAAATAAACAGAAACTCACGCTTATTATATAGATTTATAAAGATTGTAATATTTTTTTTTAGATAACTAATTAAAAAAAATTCATAAGTTACTGTTACATTTACAAAAAGATAAATAATGCTGTTTTACAGAAAATCCTACTACTTTTGGCTGATTTGCTAGCGCCACAAATGTTTGCCGAAAAGATTAGAAAAATAACTGTAAAGAAATTTGTTTGAACTGTGAAGAATTTCAAACTAAAAATGCAGATTTCTTTCATGAATTATTTTGCATGTAATTAATCATGGTCCAAAGTTTTGCCAAAAAAATTCAGTCTAAAGAGAAATTTATTATTTGGAAGTTTGACTGTATTTAAATATATTTTAATATTTCAGAAGACGGAAATAATGATGCCGTGTTTATCTATACTATTTTTTTTTCTTATTTTAATAAGGAATGTTGATCTCTTTCATTAGTTCCTGTAGAAATAAGAAGGAAATCAGTTCATGACATATCCACTACTTCACCAAAATTTAATCACCCATCTGAGAAGCAACCATCATATACAGATGCCGATAGTGGACAGAACTTGGGTAGAAATGTTAATTTAAAAAGGACAGTTTTAGTGAAATCAACTTTGGTAAGTATAATCCATTATTTATTTATTTATTTATTTATTTATTTATTTTCAGCTTAAGCATTTATATTTTTTTAACACATGTAAGCATTTGGTAATAAAATGATCTTGGTCATATTTGCATAAACTGATGATAGTTCAGAAAAATCAAACAAAAAAATTTTTTTTTTGATAACCCTTTAGAATTTATCAACTGAATCTGGAAGATAAGTTACATATACACTCATGTTTGTGAACAATGCAACACCATGAAGGAAACATGCAAATGAAGTGAAACTTACAGGAAATGTAAAGCAGGATATGATATGCAAGTGATTAAAATTTGGGAATGATTGCACAGCCTAGAGTCAGCAGTGCCTTCTGAACTGTCTTAAAAGAGTTTAAGTAGAGGACTGTTGTAGATCCAAACAAGTAGTTTCTCGTCAGTGAGCTAGACACGTGCCTACTGGGGTCAGTGTACCTCGGCGTCTTATAAGCAAGTTTGAACGGTACCAAATAATCGGCTTGTGTAAAGAAGGATTTTTATACCGCAAAATTGCTGCTTGTACGAGGCATAATGCCATGACAGCAATGTGAGTGTGGAAGCAGTGGAATGATGAGAACAGGATGAGTTGAAAATCTGGAAGTGGACCACAAAATGTGACGACACCACGGGATGGTAAGACACTCATCCTCATGGCAGTGACAGACCGCTCAGCTTCTTCTCCAGTGTTAGCACAACGTTGGAGCACTGCAACAGATCTGACATTGTTTGGTTCCATGGTGTCTGCTGCGCAGAGGACTGCATACACTTGTATTCCTTTTGTGGAGGATTCCTTTGGACCTGAACCATCAATGCCTCAGGCTACAATGGGCTCACGAACACACCCACTGGCATGCAGATTGACATCATGTCGTGTTTTCAGATGAGTTCAGATGAGGCTGAAGTCGTACCTTACCTTCAGCACTCTTCTGGAGCCATATTCCAACAAAACAACGCCTGACCACATGTTGCCAGAAATGTCGAGGCCGTCTTCGAAGCAAGGTAGATACCCTTTCTTCCCTGGCCTGCATGTTCACCTGATATATCACCTATTGAATATCTGGGATATAGTTACTTGACAACTATCCGTCATTGTCATCCAGCAGCCATTGATGAACTATGGACTCAGCCTTGCAGACGGTATCCCAGAACACATCCAAGACCTGTTTGATCCGATGCCACGGCTTATAGCAGCTCTTATTGCAGCTCATGGTGGCTCTACATCTTACTGATTTTTTGCAAGTCCTGTTGTTGCATTGCTCTGAAACTTTGTTTGTTTGTATCACTATCAGTAATGTGTGTAATAAATTTCCTTCCATTCTGATGGTTCCGTCATGGTGTTGCAATTTTCACAAACATGTATATATATATATATATATATACAAGGTGATTCGAAAAGGTGGGTCAAAAATTGAGGTTGTAGGTTTTACTCATGGAAACAAGCAAAAAAGGCCCTATAAATTTGGGTCCGGAAATGAATAGTTTTCGAGAAAAATGTCTTATATCATTTTTCAATGTAGATGGTGTTATTGTTTGTTTTGTTTTGTTGACACAGTATGATGTGAGAAAACTATTGCAAATATTCATAAAATGAAACACAAATAAGTAAAATAGGGGACGAATGATTTAATAAATGGCGATGGCCTCCACGCTCCCCTGATCTTAATCCTCTGGGTTTCTGTATTTGGGGATATTTAAAAACATTAGTGTATTCCAGTCCAGTCAATAATCAGAATGAGTTTCGAGAACGAACAACCAATTGCTTTCAGGACATACGGCAAAATCCCGGGATTTGTGAAAGAATTCGTTCATCACTGAGAAGGTGAGCAGAGCATGTGTCCAAGCCAACAGAGAACATTTCATACATTTATTATGACGAATTCCAACTCATTTCCATTACTTGTGTTGACTCTTAAATCAATACAATGATTACTGCAAACTATGTTTTGCATGAAAACTATTCATTTCTGGATTCATTAATTGTTTGTTTTTGGTTTACAATTAAATCATTCGTTCCCTATTTTGTTTATTTGTGTTTCATTTTATTAATATTTTCAACACATTTTCTCGCATCATACTATATATACATGTGTGTGTGTATGTACTTTGCAACTTTCATTATCAATTTACATATGAAACAACTTTACCTATCATTCTTTTGGTCTGCTTAAGAAATTTAATTTATATTTTCAAAATTCTTCTTAAAGAAGATGGGCAGAAGATTTGAAGTAGACATTTTACTTTTGAAGTACTATTTGTAACATTTTAATTTCATTGCAAAAATCTCCACAATAGTTATTTTTGCCTTAAGAAATAGTGACTAACTATGAACTAGATTAGATTTTAGATTAGAAGAGTTATTAAAATTAATATTCTTTGAAATCCTATAAATATATGTATTTCATATTATTTGTTGATTCTACAATTTTTAGAAAGCATTTATTAATGTCCTGTCAGAGACCATGTGTTTAGTCTAGAGTAAATCTGTTACTAACTCAGCTATGCACCACGTTGTATAATTCACATTTAAATTGTACATTCTCATTTGAGAAAATATAGTTATTCTGAAGATAGGAAGATGGATAAAGATAGATTTGGATTATCAAAGAAACATGACTTTTAGCATTCTGTTTATACATGATTTGTTGAGTAGCACATTTATTTATACATATAGTTGTACCTGAAAATAGTAATCGAATCATCATGAATGTAACACTGTGGAACATTGCTTGCAAATACAAAACAAATTGTAAACCCCAACAAGTGAGATAGTTTAGTAACATAGAGAGATAAGCCTCAATAATTTCTCTCTCTGCTCTTTACAATTAACTATAGATTGTGGTATAAATTATAGAGGTATTGAAATATCATACAGTGTCCTGTTATGCATTTTCTCACACAAATACTCATGACTGATGAATGAGGACTAGAGCCCAGTATCTAATGTTTTGGACATATTTGATGAAACAGATCTATCGATGTGGTTGGCGAAAGAAGGATGGTGTTATGTAGCCATTCCTGGAAATTGTATGAATATGTGCATTATCTTTTTGGAACATGGCACCCATTGTACTGCATAAATTGTTATATTTGTTTGATATATCATGTGCACTTTCAAGCATTCTGTAAATCGCCAACATTGGCAGCCCACTGCATGGAAATTTTTATTCTGGTTTTGTGCTGCTTAAAACACTGCCTGAAATGTACTTTGCCCTTGTTGTCTAAATATATATAAATATAGTAGTCATCTACTATATATATACTAACACTCAAGGTGGGCTCATCATTGAAGATGATCTTATATCATTCTGTAGGGTATATATATTCTGCTCAAATATGACACCAGTCTAGACAATATCTGCAATGATTGAACAGTTAATGATGAATGGGAATGAAGTTTTACTTCAATAGCTGTCAGGCAAAATGATATATGTTTGGTTCAGTGAGGATGTCACATCTGATATATTGGAAAGCACATTCTCAACTTATCACAAATCAAACACCTATCATCTAAACTTCCATATTATTTACTAACAACTGTTGGTTGTCAGCACCCTTACAATTGTACAGGGTGCAGTGTTCTCTTGCAGCAATATTGCTTGGCCTTACATGAAAATTTGTTCAGTAACATATATGTCCCTCAGTAAAATTCCATACTTACTTTCTTCGAGTTATTCTTTGTGGGCATCCAATTTGTGCGTGTTTGTGTGAGTGTGTCAAGAGCATATTTCTGGGTTCTCTTTACTTTTATGTTACTAAGTTCTACAAATGTGTTAAAATATTTTAAAACTCCATCTGAAGGCGTTATGCTTTTTCTGTATTATTTCTGGACCTTTTACCTTCTGGTCAAGAATTTGAGCCTTTCCTCTATGATTGTGCTTTATAGATAGGTAATTTTCTTCTTTTCATTTGTTTTACTTTTAAAAAGATTCCTATATGGGAAGAAAAGTTTGTGTTTGAGGTAGAAGAACACCATCGTTATTTAAACCTTGGTGTCTGGTGTAAGACGCACGAACGAGCTGATAAGACTTCAAAGACGGAAAGAGAGAAAATGCCAAAAATTGAGAAGGATATCTTATTGGGACATGTGAGTAAATTGAATTCATTCTTCACTTACAAAATACATATACTACTCTCCAAAAAGCATGCTAGATATTTACTATAGATCCTTATCTATTTCTGTAAAACAATGTTCATTGGTATATTTCAGAACCTATTACGTAAGATTTCATTTGTATGGCTGCAAAAAAAGCATTGGCAGCTATTGCAAAATATCATTTAAATCTTATCAAACATGTGATGGATAGCTTTTGGGTCAGATGAAAACCACACTCTTACCTAATTAATCACTGTACTGTATGAAGAATGGGTTACTAGCTGCAGTCTATCATTGATTGATGTACAGCCTTCCATTGAGGGTGGAGTGTTTCATTAGAGTATAGATAAAAGAAGGTAGACACAATGATAAGGCTGGTGATAGTAAAATTACATGAAATTAATGTGTTTGAGAATACATTTTGGAGGGTAGTGTATAGAGTAATTACAAATATATCATTTTTTTTAATTTAATTTTTACCATTCCATGTTTTTCTAATTTTATAGAAGTATCTTAACCCTTTAAGAACAGTCATAGCTTATAGATGCAGTAACTTATATATTGTGCTCTAGAGGCCAGGTATGGCTTATTGACACAACAAACAGGGCAGGAGAGGACGCTTGTGGTATATAAGTGTCATTTGAGAAATTGTTTATTTTTCCTTTTTTTTTGTTTTGTTTCTAGCTTAGAATGACCAGCTCAAAATACCCGTCCCCAAAGGGTTAAAACTCTTTGCTTTCTTTGGCTAATCTGCTAATAGTTAAAACAATACAGTTGTGAAATCATTATGTACAAAATATGTTTTTAACTCTTTTTTTATTTATTTTGTTTTGCAATATCTAAACTGTGTTTCGTCTATACAGATATTATTATTTACATCCCTTTTTTGTTGGAATGCCCTTTCTTTTCAGTTTTTCTTTTTTTTTTTTCTGGAATTTTTTGTATTCATCTGTTCACAACTCTTATCAAAGCAGATATTCCGAATTACAATTCCAAAAATTTTACATTGAAGGATACATACAATCAAGATTGAAAAGTAGTTGTGGCTATTATCTCTCATGTTCTTTTTAAAGTAGTTCTTTAAGAAGTCTTCAATGAATTAAACAAAAAGATGAACAGGAATAATTAAAAAACAAACAAAAAACAACTAAAGATGAATTTAGAAATTATGAAGTAATTTGATTTCCTTTGCTAAAAAATAAAAAAAATAGAAAAGAATAAAGAAAAATGTAGTTTTTTTATAGAAGGTAAGATTAAAAATTAATAACTAATTTTTTTTTTCTGTAAAATTAATTGAAAAATCAAGAAATAACAAAATAGAGAAAGTTCTGCGAAATAATTCTTACTCATGCACATTCACAAAACTCATTTATAATTCATTTATATTATTGGATCTTAATAAATTTACACCCATCCATAGGTAAGCATTCCATTACTAGATGTAGCTATGGAGTGTGCTACAAATTCGCAAGGTTTCCACCAACAGAAGTTCCAACTTAAACCTCCAGAACTTAAACCTACAGCAAGGTAAGGCAAAAAGAAATACAGTAAACTCCAGATTATCTGTGGACCTCTCCTGTTTCCATTTTTTTTACTGTATAATAAATAATGGAATTAAAAAAAATTAAATCTAGAATAAGGTAAACAATAAAAGAGGCTAATAAAGTAAGTGAAGACAATTATAGACAAACAATTTAAAGAACGACCTTGTGGGCGGAGCTTTGGCTGGTAGGTTACACTAAATTACGGGAGAGCCTTCCCGTAATAATAAAATTTAAAAGTAAATAAATAATATAAAATAAAATAATAGTTTATAATATATGTACTGTAATTGTATGTATTGCCATTTTAATTTAGATAAAACATGTTAAAAGCATTTTTGTGTTGATTTTCGTCCTTTTTCGGATTATCTGCGGAATTCGCTTATCCGTGATTGCCGCCCTATCCAATTCTGCGGATAATCGGGAGTTTACTGTGTATATGTTTACCAAAAACAATTTGTATTACTTTTTTTATTGATATTACATTTCTTTCTTTTCATTACTGCAACTAAACAAGCATTAAGTCTTTTATTTATTTATTTACAGTCGTACTCATAAGTTATCATTCCATCCTGGATTTGATGAAACATTGTGCTATGGTGATATTACTTTGACATTTATCCATAAAAATAATTCTAATCTAGTCAAGGGTGATAAAAGATCATCATCAGAAACATCCAGTATAGGGCCAGATGTATCAGAGGACCATTATAGTTCTCCTTCTTACTTGATTAGAAGCAGGTAAAAATGTATTCTTATATTGTTAATCATGAAAGAGTAACGGCATATTGTTTTATATTAAACATTTCCGATATTGCTTGAAATTTTTCTTTTTTATTTGAAGTTTGGATCTTTGTAAAATATTGAAATAGCTTAGAATTTCTTTATTGTTATTTTCTAAAGCGAATAAATGTTGCTTTTTTATTATCTTTATGGTGACTACAGTTAACATAAGGTTACACGACTACAGTAAATGTAAACATTTATTAAACGAGTGCTACCTTATTATATTTACAATGGTGCTTTTTACTATTAAAAATGTTGTTTGAGTATAGCAAGAACCAATATATGAATGGCATGGGATGAGATAGATTAAATTCATTCTGTTCTTGATATTTCTTTTCACCATCTTTTCAAGGCTTATCATAATTACTGATAACTTTTAATGTTCATATGGCATTAATAAATTTCCATATTTTCAGTTATTAGTTTCGTAAATTTATTTATTTTTGAACATAAGTTCAGATTTTTGCTGAATGGAAACTTCCAGAAGTCTTTCCGTTTTTAATTCCCTACATTTTAATACTAGATGCAGACTTTGTGTTCACATGAAACATTCTACCGTCAGTGCGGGAATAATGATTCTCCCAGAATGCAACACAGCTTATAGATTGAGCTCTCCTGGCCGACCGCTAACATTGAAAGAGAAGAGAAGCGACCTCTTCTCTTTCAATGTTAGCGGTCGGCCAGGAGAGCTCAATCTATAAGCTGTGTTGCATTCTGGGAGAATCATTATTCCCCACACTGACTGTAAGACAGCTGATTCGCTTATCTCTGATCATTTGCAAATGCAGATTATGGATCAGAAGCATCATTTCTATAGTGTTTTTCTTTTTTCCTTTAATTTTAGGAGGAACCACTGACCTTCTACATTGCCTACATTAATTACTGATATTCATGAAGGATTTTATTTCTATTAAACAAAATATGAACTGGTCTTGTTCGTAAATCATAACATACAGAGTTTTATAATTAATTTCATTGACTTGATTTCTTCCAGTGCTGAAACTACACCACACAATTTTCTTGGCACACAGTTTCAAAATGCTACCTTGTGTCATTTTTGTGGAAAAAAGGTAAGTTGCAAAAAATTCACTTCTGTAATAACAGAATGTAATTTATTTGAGGTAGAGCTAATGTTCATATAAGTATATTTTAACAGTAGATTCACTATTATTGAAAGTTCTTCCTTGAAGTTATTTTTTATTGTTGGATTATGTTTTTATGGGAGAATAGATGTTATATCCATAAAGCCAAAAACAAACAAACACTTTTGAATTACTAAGACAGTATTGACTCTCTGTTTGTACAAATTTCTGAATGTGGAGATCTCACTATAAAATATTCTTACTAGTCAATTTTGGAAAATAAGCTTACTCCCTTTATAAGCACCATTTATTTATTGTAAGGCCTGACCATTGCTTTGCAGTGTCAATTCTAAATTTCGATAGGAAACATTGCAAAATGTTTACAGGAATTCTTACAGGACACTGTACTCTCACTTACATTTACTTGGTGTATGCCAAAAACAGAAAACTCCCGAACACATTTTGTTTTTGCCCAGCTTTGGCTTGGAATAGATGGGAGATCTTTGGTAAGATTCGTCTTACTACTGATATTATCTCCACTTTTAAGATTAAGGTCATTTTATCCTTTTGTAAATCCACAGGACTTTTCATGACCACTGAATCTCATCATAGTTTTGATAATGAGTTATCTTTGACATAGTCAAAGTTTATCACGAGGGGATACAATGGACCCAATTATAAGGTCTGAGAGACTAATGGCAATTGGCCGACCCTCTCTCTATCCTTATCCCTTGATTTCTCTCCATACCTTAAGAAGTCTCCTATCTTATAGTATCAATTGTTTTGGCATTGGATGAGTAGCTAGGATTTCTTTCTGACTGTGTAGATTGAAATTCTCTTACTTTCATTCCTTACTTGCACGTATGCATGAAACTGAACTCTAAGAGACATTTCATATGCTTTATTACACTGCTAGTTTTATTCCATAAGAAACAATTTACCGTGCAGAAAAAAAAATCACGAAGAAAAAAAACAAAGACTGCACATAAATAAACATCTTTACATCTTCTGAGTTTTTCATCACAGAGAATTAGGAACGGCTTCCTTCTTGTAATTAAAAGCCTAACGATTGTTAGGTCAAAAGTTTTTCGTGTGCACTTGAGCACTTTATTTTTTATTGTTGTTTATTTTGTTCAGGAGTCACTTTTGGGAGCAAAAGTAATTTCCATATTCTTTCACACCTTTCTGGGCTTATCATCAAGGAAGGTGGATTGGACTGATGAGCCCCAAAAAGCACAAAACATTTGTTACCAATTCCCTCTGATGATAAACTCAAAGGTGTGAATGTTTATTTATGTGCAGTCTTTGGTTTTTTATTTCTTAATAGTTTTATTCCAGTTCAATATTTGAGGGGTTTTAAGTCATACCAGCCTAACTCTCAAACAGGAAATTATTGGGGAATGGTTTGAAACGTTTGGTGGTCGTGTACAAAAAAACGATATATACTTTGCTGCTGTAATTTATGTAGTAAAGAAAATTAGCTATATAAATTACAGAAGCAAAGTGTATATTGGTTTTTTTTTGGACACGACCACCAATGTTTTTCAAATCATTTCCCTAATAATTTGCTTTTTGAGGGTTAGGCTAGTATGGCTTAAAACCCTCATTTATACCTATGCCTAGACAGTAGAGAATCAGCAATTAGAAAGTTGTAGACTAATTATATTGAAATTTTTAAAGAATCTTCTAAATTTTTATTTTATTATATTTCATTTTATTTCTACTATTTCATTACGATAATAGTATTTCCTGAAATACTAAAATTTATAGTGAGTTGAAAGAACAATAGTGAAGAATTTTACTGGGAAATTTATGTTGCATTGATAATATTGGCATCAGATAGTATTTAGGAGTGGGGGTTGTGCCCAATAGTAGATTTAGGATGGGAAATTTGGAATGGGAATTAACTCTAAAAACTCATTTTAAAATAATAAAAAAAGATTATTATTTAAAATTTCATGGAATGCAATCAGTCATTTAAGATGTTTTATATAAATGTATTTTTTCTCCCCTCAGATTTGGTTTAAGGTCGCTTATCAATGCAGTGTTTGTTCTATGATTTGTCACAAAAAGTGTACTTCAAAATGCCAAGCACAAACTACTTGCACCAGGTAAGTTACATTAATTTTAAGCATATGTGGGGGAAAGAAATTATGATTTGTTTTGCTTAATTGTAAAAGTAATGCAATTTTATGATTGAGTTTTAATTGTAAAATTAATGCTACCTATGAATGCCCCTTGTACAGAGTATTCATTTTGCCATCTATTTGGGGAAAAAATCTGAAATCTTGTCGGTCTAACTTGTAGCTTTTTATCAAACCATCCTGAAGACAGTTGTTATTTGATGATTTCATTACCATCAAAGGAGAAAGCTGTAAAGACTTAATCATTATCCATATTATTTTGCTCTGTTGACTGAGGAAGAGTCTTATTCTGTCATCAGAAATTTCTCAAACTTCTCCTGACTTTCTTTTTCTAGTTAATTTTCTTTCAACACGAATGTCTCTGCTTTTTAAATCCCTTAAATGTACTTTTGTAATATATTTTATGCAGCAGTTCCACTTCGTATTGTAATTGTAGAACATTATATATAAGTTTCTTTTCTTTTAGATCTGGTGTAAAACTGTTATCTCAAGCAATACCCATTTCGCAAGCATGCATGAAGGGACCAGAAATAATAACTACAGGTAAAGCATATATTTATAACTTATTAATTTTTAAAATCAAGAATTAAAAAGCAACAAAACTAAGCCGTAAAATGTTATTCCTTGTCCTTTAACTGTTCATTGCTTTTAAGAGAAAGAAATTTACTTTAAATGCTTCAGCAACAAATCCATTGCAAGATGATGTCTGTAATCCTAAGATTATTTCTGCAAGACAGGTTTTTCTATTTGCCCAAGGGAATTCCCTGGTAATCATCATTTTTCCAAAACATAGACAGAGAACTTGCAACACCTTAGGTTTTACTTGAGCCAAGTCTGACGTATAGAGACAGATGTTTGACTGATCACATGATTAGTTTGTTTGTAGTTAATTATTAATTAGAATCTGTAAATATTGTACAGCAACTCTTTATCTTATTTTACTTCCTTTAGATTTAGGGGATGACCAGCCTCCTGAAATAGGTGAAATGGCCATTACCCCAGGAGAAACCTCTTCCCAGAACTCCTGGGACCGACCTTCTCCTACACCTCCTGGATCACCAAAGGTAACTGTCACCATTCTATTGAATGTATTGCAAATATCTTGTTATTCCAGTAATGAAATCCTTCAAAACATCTGAAGATGAGTTAATAGGAATGCTTGCTTTTTTTGTATTATTATTCCTTGTAATCGTTTGATCTTAAAAGTTTTAAATCACAAGCAAATGTACAAAATATGAAACTATTATTCTGGATACATAGCTTGTATGTCTTCTTTTTACATTTCTTAATAAACAGATTCATTTAAAGATCCTTAACAAAAAAATCTTGAGGGTAAATCACTAAACCATATTCTAAGCTGAAAATCAACCTCGTCAACCATTTTGCTTATTTTGAACTAGAACTTTTACATTTGTTATTGCTTTTATTTTCTCTTTGAAGCTATTTCAAAGAAATAAAGCAATTTCAAATAACTTTCAAAGTTTTAGCTAATTAAGGATAAGGAAAAGATAAACTAAATTAAATAAAAGATCAAGTTGAGCAAAATTTAACATTTAAATTGCAAATATTGTAAAAATAACAAATTAGCAATCAAATATTTATTTATTTATTTATTTTTTAATTGTACTTAATGTAGAACTTTGAAACAGCACGGCCTTTGTTGCATGATTTCTGAATGTTAAAACTTAAGGGTGTAAACTTATCCAGAACACATTTGTAAACTGTTCAGTCAAAATAAGATGACCACTGTCCCTCTTGTACTGCGCTGTCTGGCATGGATTTTGTAAGATAGAAAAAGAGACACCTCCAAGCTGGAAGTTCTTTCTTCTACGAAACATTCAAAGTTTACTTCAGCAGTTGGAACAGCCGTTTATAGTATTAGTAATACTACACTTTTATTAATAAAACTCTTTAATTTATTCCATCTACAACAGCTCCAAAAAACCTTACTGCACTGATCAACTCTAACACAATATTTCGAGAAAACTTCCTATTTTTTGGAATATTTTTTGAATAAACAATAATAACCTCCAGTTCATTTACAATCAGTGTTCTGTCTGTGTATAAAAACAAAGATCATATGAAATTACATTGAAGTTTGGAATCTATAAATAATAACCTACAAAGATCATTGAATTTTTATGTAAACTTTTATCTTTCTTTCTCATACTATTTTGAATGAAAGATAATGTGTTATTGGAGGAATAATTGCATAACTTTATTAATATAAATATCAATAAGTGGTTATTACTTATAAAATAATTTTTTATGATAAATTGATTTTACATTTTATAGAGAATATTAAAGCTTCAATTTCCAGTCTTTATTCAAAAATGCTGGGCACTTTTCATTTTGTTAAAATTAAAGTATCCCATTAAAGGCCTTTGGGTTTTTGGGAGTTAAGGTTGCCGGTGTTTCCTGACAAGCAGGACTAAGTTGAAGTCAGGTGATCAGCCTGATGGATTCCTACCTGTCTTTAACCCCAGGGAAAGAAACCCAGTATCCATTATTCAGAGGTCTGGGTGGACCTTAGCATCCATCTGAAGGAGAATTCAGCATGGAAAAATCCCTGATATCTTCCGGAGATTGACACCACTTTTCCAGCCAACAGTCAAGTGCCTTACCACTTCTTTCATATTGTAGGGATGCGTAAAAAATTGAAGAAAACTATTTTAATAAAACCCTCTTTAAATCTTATTCAGAGGTTATTAGAGATTGTTTTATTTATTGCTATATATTACAAATAATGAGATTTGCATATCAAAACGAGAATAATATTTATTTATTTATTTATTTATTTATTTATTTATTTATTTATTTATTTATTTATTTATTTATTTATTTATATACAATACCAATGCTCCAACAAAGGGATTCCGTGGATAAAGGTATATTAGAAAAGTCTAAAGCATTCAAAATAAACTAATGCTATACGTGCCCTTCTCAGGAGAATATAAGAGGTGGTCTCCTGCTCAAATTTCTACAAAAATGCTTTGTATAAAGAATTCCAATGTTAAAAATGCTAAAGTTAATTATTAACTTTAATAATAACAAAACCACCTTAAAATCCGTTTCTAATTGTAGAAGCTACTGTCAAAGAAAAAGATGTTTTTGAGTTTTTTCCCCTTAGAAAATTACAGATTAACAATCATTCTAAGGTCAATATCCTTTTAGCCAGTTGCCAAACTGCTTGAGGGCATTTTAAATGGCAAAGATTATGAAGATGTTTTGTTGTTAGATGGAAGAAAAGTTATAAGCCAAAAAACTTGAAGTTTTCTTATCAAGGATTTTGGATAGCATTTTTATATTTGTTTATTTTAATATTACTGCTTGTTGTATAAGCAGCTACATCTAGTGTATTATGATAAGTGTGTGTGTCTATTTATGCATAAATAGGCAACACTGTGTAGTGTGCTTCACTATATGAATTCTTTATCACTACACAAGCAATGACAGTTTGATTTAGTGCCAGTAAATGTGCTAAGTCATAGCTTTGCATTTTTTTGTCAAAACCTTTTGTAGGTGTAATTAAATTGTATTGAAAGTGTTTGAAGTCAAAATTAGATAAGTACATTCTTTTTTATTTATTTATTATTATTTTTTTCAATATGATGGGAAAGAGAAGAGGCTTTCTATAATATCAGTGAAGCGAGGGACACTAGGTTGAAAAATTTGGAAACTACTGTTTTAAATGCTTTAGATTCATGAGAATTCAAATTAAAGAATTTCCTTGATAGTTATTTTCTGAAATATTTTCTGCATAATTTATTTTAAAGATGCTTCATTAGAAAATTTATTTTAAAAAAATGAGCTTATTTATTTGGTGTATGGCATACGCACATGATACAAAGAAATAAAAAAAGAATAAAATGCCAAAAAATACAATAATGATAACATAAGAAAACATAAGAAAAGTACAAAAGTAATTTTTGGTCAATATTTGAGCCCAATTCACGGCATCTTGAGAGGTAAAAGGAAGTCTTATATACTTCCCGGATAGGTTTCTTTGTCGGCAGTCTTCCAAAGTGTGGTGGATTGTTTGATGTTCAGTCACAGACAGGAGTTTGACGTTTTCGCCATTGATAAAGGGAATGGGCACATACACCATGGCCCATCCACACTTGTTTTATGGTCCTCCAGACTTTTCAGTTTCCGCCTGGGAGCTTAAATAAATTTATTCTGTGCTGGATCTCTGCTGGAACATTTAGCAAGCAGCTTTCTTCTCATATAAATAGAAAGCAGTAACCAATGGGATAACCAAAGTATTTTTCAAGATGAAGACGTGTGTGGAAGGACATGTCTTGATGGACAGGAAGGTAGGGGTTGTATCTTTTCATACTTGTGGACAACTGCCTCCTGTCATCTCAAATTAGGATGTAAATGTTTGCAAGTATGCATAGCCAAAAAATAGGTGTAGTCATAGGGTATTACGTAGTTGGGCATCCAGGATGTGAATTTGCCAACTGTTAATCCAGGCTGATGCACAATATTCTGCTGCTGTGAAAACAAGCCCTAGGACAGAGCTGAGTCACTCCAATTTCCCATTCACTACTGCACAAGTAAGAAACATATTGAGAATTTGGCTGCCAAAATCAAAACAAAAGAAAAAAAGGATCTTACTTCAAACAACTTGTTTGGATTACCACATTATCTCCAGCCCTTGAATGTATTTCTGGAAGTGAGTGAATGTTCACTTTTGATTTGAAATTAAATATTATTCTTAGCTGTATATTTTTGGAGGCCAAATATCATAAATGTTAATATTATATTTCAGAGCAGCTATTCTGTCACATTCCAGCTTTTGTAATAAAATTTTGTTTGCTTACTCTGCAGAATTTTTCTGTAACATACATATTTTTTACATGCTTTTTTTTATTATTATATGCATATAATTTTTTTACAAATGTTTCGAATATTTTTTTTTTTTTTTTTTTTTTTTGTTGATTACAAATTTATAAAAAAAAAAAATTTTTTGTTTTTGACTATTCCAACTATATTTCATAATGATTTTATTTCTTAAGCACTGCCACTTTCATAAGCAAATATTAAGAGAACTATTTCATTTAGTTGCTTGCATGTAAATAAATGATTTACTTTAAAATTCGATTCAAAAGAATGATTTTTAATTTTTTATTTTGCCATTTAAAATGAAATTTTTATTTCTTTATTTATTTTTATACTTGAGAATTTAGTTTAAGTCTAGAAGTTTGAGGGACACATCTAGTTTTCTAAGATTTCATCCGTAAGCAAATAATAAAATAATATCTCTATTGTTTATAATGAAGAGATGAGTAAAAGTCCTTGTGTTTCTGATGATACTAAAATTATCAAATTTAATACTATGGCTAAACAGTTATCTTTATAATTAAGATGGTTCAGTATATTTTATTTCTTTTTGTTTCCTTATTCCCCCTCCCCCCAACCCCCACGTTTTTAATTTTAATTACTAAAGAGTAAAGTCATTTACGAGTAATAGAGGTTCAGTGAAAAAGAAAAGGTCAAAATAAACATTTTCTTCTGTTGAATAATTTAAGTTTCATCCATCTGCTAATTTAATGCTACTTTTGAATGATATTCAAAAGAAAATGCCTTTAGAAAACCATGTCATGATTCTAGGAGGGCTTTTTTTTTCTTTTTCTTTGAACAGATTGGATTCTTATGTATCAAAATATGCATTTATATTTTCTAATTTAACCATGAAACTTATAATATAACAAGCAAATAGATGGAATCCTTGAAAATTTATAGAAGATAAGTAACAGTGAGACACCGTTTGTGGTGGGAGAAAAATGAAGCCAAATTCATATTTCCACTGGATCAGAGTGACAGATTATCTAACTTACTGTTTTTGTGAGTTCACACATGTGTTCATGTCTTAAGCTTCAGGATCTTGTAACATTAAGTTTTATACATCGTTGTTTTGAACTTTTTTCTAATCTTTATTGAGGTGCTCAAAATTTGTTATATGACTTAGAAGCTAGAAATAACCATAGTAAACAATAAATAAAAATATATATAATACACAGCAAATGACTGATAAAAAGATTAAATATTCAAGATGACAATATGTGACCATTTTCAGAAAATAAAAAAAAAAAAAGTCAATTTTATTTTCTCATATGTCTCGGTAATATATATTTTTTTTTTAATTCTTTAAAGATCAGAAAATTGAGAGTGAAACATGCATGATCTGTTTTCAAACCTTAATGTAAACAACCGTTTCTCACAAAGTATTGTTGCATGTCTAACTACAGGATGATTTATTATAGATTTTCATAAATAGCTCCAAGCTCGGGTCAAAATTGGATCTTTTGTTTCATTCCTTTGTCATTAAAACATACATAAGATAAGAAATTGGGCTATTTAGTGAACAAATCTGAAATTGCATTTTCCATTAACTTTGCTCTCCATCTTCAGATTCTTCATTAGAAAGAGTTCAGGATTCTTTTCACATTGGATAGCTTAACTTCAGTCACATACTATGCAGACAAGTTCTTTTTTTTCTCTCGGGGAATAAGTCAAGTTTGTGTTGAATACTTATAACAACTGTTGCAGTTGTTAAGCAAGTTAAACCTAGCATTTTATATTAAAAGTGTGTTTTTTTTTTGTTTTTTTTTTTTTTTTGTCATTGTTTTGTTGTCGTTGTCGTTGGGAAAAAGAAAACTTAGCAAATTCTTCATTCCTGTATGTCAGTCAGTTTGCTTCCCCCTTATTCACTTTTCAAGTTAATTTTTATAAGAAGCTTTATAGGCAGTGGTTTCGAAAAAAAGGAATCTGACATTAAATCGTTTTTCCATTATTATTAATTCTGGAATTTGAATGATTTAATAGACGTCACTTTTAAACTTTTCATTTACTGCTTGTAAAGTTTTTCATCCTCCACACCCCTGTGCTCATGTGCTCTCCATCATTTTTGACAGCTGTTTACATTATCATAATTTCTATTTCTGTCAGAATCAACGATGCAGTATTCCAAGCCTTCTTGCCAATATTACTCACTCTGCAGCTCAAGCCAAATCAGGGCTTACCCGTGTCGGATCTGCCCACAATCTTGTTCCCCCATCTCAGCATTTCTCTGCTCAGTCAAAAAGTTTACCCCCTTCCCCTCAATATTCCCCATTATGCAGTCGCAAGGTTAGTCTTTAAGGTTATTTTTTGGCTTTGATTTTAAGTTTTAGGCTACATTTTGTTAACTTTTTTCTATTTCCATTGTAAATTATTTGGACAATGTTAAACGTAAGATGCTAGGAATTTTTCTAATTTATGTATGTTATGTTTTGAGATGAATTGTTGTTGACATAGCTTTTTACAGTAATCCCAACCATTAACCACATTCACTCATACACAAACATTAACAGTCAATGCATGCTGACACCTTCAATGCACTAACATTGTAATTTTTTTTGTTCTTTTTTTTTCTTCAGTTGCTTAACTTATCTGCTTACTGCGTCTATGTTGCTTTGGATATATTTTAGTTTATATTAGTTTGTTGGCTTCATTTCCCTCATAATTTACCCTCATTTAAGGAAAAAAAAAACTTGAACACCTTTTATTACAGTCATTGCATAGTAAGAGGAATTCTTCACCCGACACCACATTAAAGCTTTGTGCTTCCTGCAAATCCCTCCTGGCTAACCTTATTAAAAAAAAAACCCTAAAATTGCTGACAGAACACTTGCTTTTTTTATAGGCTTCATTGCAGGGCAATCCATTTTGTGTTGTTGATGATTCAGAATCCGAAGAAGACGTGGAAGCTACAGTCCAACGATTATTACAGCATCCAAATGACGAAATGCTTGTATCAGCTGCTAAGGAAATGGGCAAAGAATTGTATACAACATTGAACACAGTAGATAGAAAGGCAAAGTTAAATGCAATGGTAAGACTTCTTTATTTGCTGTAAACTAGATAATTTGAGCTCTTTTTAGCTTTTGAAAACATTAATCGTTTTTAAAAGAAAGACAATTAAAAGAAAAGAACATTAATCGTTTTTACAACAGTTTGTAATTTTAATGTTGAAATTTTTGAGGTATAACTGTTGGTGATATACTATTATTTAAAAGTCCCTGTGAAATTTATTTCTATGAAGTTGAAGTTTTAAAGAGAAAAAAAAAATGAAAGAAATATTTTAATATTGCTTGAAAATAAATTTATTTTATTTCAATTAAAATTAAGAGCAAAGCTCAGTGATACAAATTTTAAATATGCAAATCTTTGATGACGCGATGGAAACTTGACATGTGACTGTTGAGTTGTCCTTGAGTCGAGAGTATGCATTTGGAAGCTTGGAGCTCGAAGGAGACGGAGTTCGTCCAATCGTCTGTGCTCCGAGAAACATGCGGGAGACTCGAATTGTCTCTATAGGGAGAAGGCAGAAATGAATCCAATTTCCCTGAAGTAACGAAGTCGAATAACTTGCGTCTACTACAATTGAAGTTGACTATAAGTATTATCTTCTTTAGATTCTAATTGTGAATAATTCTATTGAATAGTGGAATCTTGTAAACGCTCCGAAGAAATTGAAGCAAAGGCTAATATGGAATTTAATCATATGCGAAGGCTATCGCTTAAAGTAAGACGAGTACATTAATTATTCGAGGGAAGAAAAAGTTTAAAGCGAGCGTTACGGGAAGACGAGGAATGGAAATTAATGGACAGTAATTTACTAATATTGTTGTAATTGAGTAGACAGAAGTTAACCATAAATGAAACTGAAGTTATCGATACGAAGAATCGTAAACATGCAGATGAATTGATTAAAGTAGATTTGCTATAAAGAAGGTGAAACGGAAGTTAACGTTTCCGAAGATTAATTTGATATTCAATTCTTTAGAATTCTATTATGTGTTGCGGTAAATTCGAAGACAACGATTAAGAACTTTAGATATGGTTATTCAAGAACTATTAGTTTTCTTGATCGGACGAAGATAGAAGAAGTACCGATTTGCTTAGATAAGGAACGGGAAATCTCGAAGACCCGAAGACCACTTGAGTATATCGAAGAAGGCGTACGATTGATAGATCCGAAGTTGACGGTCATTAAAAGGATTAATGAAGAATGCAGTTTGGATATAAGACTATTTACTGTCACGTATTCGTATTATTTCACCTAAGGTGAGAAGCCATCATCTTGGTTGAAATTGAAGTGTGAACTGTAGTGTATATCGCCAGTGAGCGTCGAATAGTTTCAAACGGAAACTAAGTGCTTCGATAGTGAATTAGTTCATTCCTATTAAGGTGTGTGGATCAAGCAACTGGAGAATCTTGTTCAAGTAGGTACTACATTGAAGACAGCAACTGTAAGTTTTATTTAAACTATTACTTTGCAAATGAAGAAAAGAATTAAAGTAGTGACTCACATAGTAATATTCTTTTGATGTTACAATTCTTAAGGAGATAGTTTGTGCATATCATTTAAAATTAGGGTGATTCATTATCCTAAGAATAGTATTACTTCCTATTCACATCGGTGAAAAACCATTTCTAGAAACTATATATGAAATGTAATTAAGTAAAATTTGATTTGCATCGTATCCATTAAGACAAAGTAATTATTAATTATTAATTACGAAGTTCTATTAGGACTTGAGTGAAAAGAAGGACTATTGAATATTTAATTTATTTAAGCATCATAATAATTTGTATAACTAAAGTATCGATGTTTAAACTAAATGTGAACTGATAGTAAAGTATTGTTGAAACTTAAAGTATACATAATCTTGATACTAGAAATGTATTGTTATAGATTATTGATTTAAGGAAGTAGTGATCACCTTCCCACATTGTATATTGTATATATTTATGAATAAGTTATATTTTTCAGTTATTAAATTTTTTACAAAATTTTTTTAAAACACCTTGCTATACTCTTGCTTTGCTACTCAAGTATGCGTTCTGGTTTAATCTCGCATCAATAACAACACATTTCCTTACTTTCTTTTTTGTTCTTTTTGTAATTTGTTTTATTTTAATTTAAATTTTGTATCTTGTCGAATGAATTCTCCTTGAAATATCAAAGGTATAGAAAAATATACTTCTTACGCCATTGTTTCCCTTATTTTCTTTGTTCAGATTAAGAAGCTACAACTGGAGATAGATGCGGAAACTGAAAACCGAGTGGAATTGACCAAAGCAGATCAATTAACAGCTGACCCTGCTCAGAAAACAAAAATAGCGTTTCAAATTGCGAAGTCTGATGAAAGATCTCGTGCCCTGGCTGTTCTTCTTTTGCATTATTATGCTGGAATCCAACATTGTCAAGAGATTGAAGAATCAACTAAGGTAGTCATGTTACGATAGCAGCTTTTGGTGAAATTTACCCACATAAAGCACTTCCATTTTTTATATTAATTTACAGGCATTCTGTCTAAAATCACCTAAGAAAAGTTTATATAGATAGTTTGGAAATCAGCTTAAACCTTCATTAGTTTCAGTTATTGAATTGCATTTTTCTCACAAAAGCATTTTACACGTACAACCTGTTCTTTATTTTGTACTTTTCACAAGTTTATAAATTTTGTTTTTATTTTAAAGAAAATATATTACACCTCATCGTTGTTATCAATTTTCATATGAACTGAGCTGGTAAAGAACTTGAGGCATGTATTCACTTAATCATGTTCTCCTTTATCTTTTATCAAGTATCAAAGGATATGTATTAACTTTTGTGTGAAGTAAAAGAGCTTAAAAAGAAATGTCAAACCGTAATAAAGTAAAATATCACCATATAATTCAAGTTATTATTGATTCATTATGAGACTGAAACTGTTGTATCTATTGATGCTTCTGTGAATTTACAGTATCTCACAAGTCTGAAATAAAGCAATGGAAAGATCACTTTTTGAGCCCCAGTAATGTATTCTATACCTTATGCTGGTATGAGATCATCACCACAGGATTATCAGTGTCATTTAAATCAGTCTTACTGTGTGTTTAACCTTTAAAAGATGTTTTTCTTATTCTAAAAGTGAATTTACAGTTTTTATTTCAATCTTATAATTATATTTATTAATAATAAATTATTAATAAATAATCACTCACATTATTGGCTCTGTTTGGTCTCTCTACATCTTACGACTTTGACTCTCCTTGAATCTACTAACATTTTTACCTTAAATGATGTTATTCTGGATGTTTCTGTTGCTTCCTATTGACAGTTTGTAGTCTATACTGGTTTTTAAAGTTGAGTTCATTCCTTTCTTTTTCTCTCCCTTCTGGGATCTTCAGTTTCCTACTCCTTTCTTTTTCTCTCCCTTCTGGGATCTTGAGTTTCCTACTCCTCTCTTTTTTACTCCATCTACCATCTCTACTGTTGTCTTTTAAGACTTCTCATTCTTGTTTGTCCACATTCTTTTCAAGCTTTTGCTGCCATCTGAGCAGCATTCCTTTAGAGGATCCTCTGCAAATTTTGATTTGGCATCAGTGTATTCCAGTGGATCTCTCAGAAATGGAAGCTCTTGTTGTTGTTATTTCAGAGTGCAGCATCTCGTAAAACCACCACTCAAACAAATCTGCATATTAGCACATTTCTGGTCATCATTCTTCCTTTCTTTCTACTTGATATTATTATCATCTTTGAATATTGCACTTACTTATTAATCCTTCAATAAAATGGTGACTATCTTTTGGATAGATGCCGATATCTGAACCACAATTTTAATTATTAATGTTCTGATGAAAAATTTTATCTACATCCATTTCCATTCCCTTCCCTTTCGAAAAGAAAATAATAATAATAAAACTCCCGATTTCGTCAGGGCGTTGGTCTGGCTGATGAGTCCACAAAAAGGATGAAACAGCCATCCCCAGACTTTCATCAATGAAAGCTCAGATATTTTTAAGTTCTGTGTCATTTCTTTCCATTTTTTTAATAACGTTAATAATAATAATAATAATAATAATAATAATAATAACAAGCGAAACTAATTTGATATTGACTGGCTCAGTTAACTATCCCCTGTTTAAAGATGTGTCAAAAGTTTTGGATTTCATTAAAAGGGAATCTGATTTCCAATTGCTTTATTTTATATCATTTCTGAAAAGTACAAATTCACACAAATGTTATTGTGGATATATTCCTCATCATGATCGTCATTATTTCACATTTAAAATAGGAAGCAAAAAGTTTTAATATCATTAGATGGGATACTGTTTCACATTAAGAATGATTTTCAGTAATAAAAAAAATACAGTCGAACCTCCATATATCGAACTTCCCCATATCGAAATTTTCTATATATCGAACTCTTAGCAAATCTCCACGTTCATTACATAGAAAAACTGTTTCTATATATCGAAAAACTCTCTATATATCGAATTTTTTTTTCAAGACTTATTGGGATAAAAGTGTGGATGAAGTTGAATTGCTGAAGAATGTAGACAGCGGAATGCGCCAAAAAGACATTTCAGCTAAATTTGGTATTCCCACAAGCACAGTGTCGACTATAATAAAAAAATCGGAATGCCGTTGCTGATTATCCTACAGACGAAGACATACTGAGTTTGTGTCATGAAACTGAAAAAGAAATCGAAGAACCAGAGGAAGTAAATGACTCTGAAAACATTTCCAACCCATCGAAAAAAGAAATGCGAGAAGCATTTGAAACAATACGTCGTGGACTTCAATTCGCGGAAAATGTTCCTATGAAGTTTTTAGTGGACTGAATAAATGCGAACATTTCTTTGATGAACTTTCTTGCTGAAATGGCTGTTCAGAAAGATATATTCGAAGTTTTTTAAAAAAAAATGTAACTGTGATGATTGTAACCACTGTCTGGATTATTGTTTTTTTAAAAGGTAGGTTGTAGTACTCAATAAATCTTTCATATTAATTCATTTTTTAATTACCTGTATTAACTCATTTTCAATTTCATTTAATGTGATTCGCATATAAATTAGAAAATGAGTTTCTTATACGAAAATTAACTTTAATTTTAATGTTTTAGTAGTAATTATGATAAAATTCTATATATCGAATTTTTTTCGGGCAATTTGCTACTTCGATATATGGAGGTTCGACTGTATATGATGATCAGTAATGATTCAGTTTAGTTGATTATTTTTTCATCGGAGTCACATTAGATCCTACATTGAAACATTTTCACTTCTAGTTTTAGGATATTAATTCTTCTTAGAACTTAAAAATCTGGTAAAAATAATAATTATATAAGAGCAAATAAATAGTTAACCTTTGTTTATAATATCACTTTTTTTGCAAATGAACAAACTGAAATGTTCTAATGGAAGAGGACATAATTCAGTGCTATATTCTTCTTATACTAACACATCTGTCGCACAGTTGTGTGAGATTTTTGATAGATCCTGTCCTCTCCCCTCCTATTTCTTCATAAAGCCACTGACTGAAGCTGTGCACACAAGTTTATTTGATAGAGAAAAACGTGTTTCCACATCATTTTGTGAAGTTTGAGTTCTTGATTGAAACTGTGTTCCTGTGTGTTAACCCAGTGACGATGATGCCAAGTCATTCCTAATGATCCAAACAGCAAATGTTCTAACAATAGCTTTAGTCCATCAGAAGACCTGATGGTAGTGTACTTCTGAGTAAGCCAGTTCGCTATAGTTGATGCTTTATGAAGTGCCATAGGAAAGCATTGATTCAAGATACATTGCAGTGATCACTTTGAATAATTGTATCCACTGTGGCAAGTGTCATCTAAATTCCTCATCCAGTTTGCCCGATTTGTACAAGCATTTAGATCATTTGTGCTTATTTGCCAGAAAGTCACACTGCAGACTTCAACTGTTGATCTTTCAGGTTTCTGTCTCAATCATAGTGTGTATCTATCCTTTGAAAGTTTATATAAGAGCTGGAATGTACATTAAGTGAAGAGAAAAACCAGTGAATGATTTACTCTTCCATTTATGCATTCTCTTTAATGCATTGGTATATTAATGTGTTTTGAAAGAAAAAAAATATTAGCTGTCCTTGTATTAGAAAATATTACCCCCACCCCCACCCCGAATTAAAAATATTAATTTCCAGTAAAAAAAAAAAGATAGTTTAACAGTAAACTATTAGGAATATTATGGTAAAAAAAATTACAGTAAAACCTCGTTAAGTCGTCACTCCGTTTAAGTCGTTGTTTTCCTTTGAATACACAATAATGTAAAAAAACCTTCCTTTACCCATCACCAAATTTTTTCTACTCCGGATAACTTGTCACCCTCAAAAATGGCTAAAAGCATCTTTCTTCTCCAGTTTGCATGCCATTGTGTTGAATTTTCATCCCCGCCCCTTCACTTTAATAAAGCCAAGCCTTTACAGGGAATTTCCGATCATGCCTGTCACTTCATTCCTTTCCTACCCCTTCGGAGGACTTGGGTTCTTGGAATCTCGCTGCTAATCATTCAAAGCACACTTCTCACTGCGACTCTGTCGAGTGTAGACCTTGACCGCTCTTGAGTGTGACTTCATTTTATGGCGAGTAAGACCCACTATAAGGGCTATTTTTGTCTCTTGCAATTTCGGGGTTTGATTACGTTTTTAATATGCCAGGGAAACAAAAAACTTACCTGTTTATCTTATAAAGAAAAAAAAAAGACGTAATTGCACTTTTTGAAAAATCCAATGTTTCGAAAACAGCTTTTGCTGAAGAACACCATATAAATGATATTCATACATTAAACGATATTCTTTCATCGAAACAAGTAATTGAAGAAGCTGACTGCAAAGACAAAAGAAAGAAAATAAGGAAATCGAAGTTTGACGAGATCGAGGAGGTTTTCGTTCGATGGTTAAAACATGCTAGATCGCAAAATCTGCGATTTCTGCCGTGATTCTCAAAGAAAAAGTCATCGAAATTGCTAAGGAATTGAACGTTGAAGATTTCGGCAGCAGCAATAGTTGACTGGAACATTTCAAAGACAGACATTTCCTTTCTTTTAAAACGATTAAAATGTGGTAATTATAAAAAGTGTTTTTTTTATTTTCCACTCATTCATTTGCATGAATTCATTTCTGTAAATCTTGTCTTTCTCACCAAATCTTACAGCAATTCATGAAAATACTGTATTTCAATGTTTGTTTGGGTTTTTTTTTTTTTCAAAAATTCCCACTACGCTTAAGTCCTTAAAAATGTTTGTTTCCTTGAGTGACGACTTAATGAGGTTTTACTGTACTACATAATGGTATTTTAGATTATTTTTTTTTCGATATTGCTTAAAGAATATAATTGCTTTATTTCAACAAATAAAAGCTTGTTTATAATACAATAAATTTCATATCACAAAATATAGAGCAGTAAAATAAAAAACATATACTAATAAGGGAAGGCCCTGATCGTGCATATTGTGATTTCATTCATAGTTGATACATAGAATGTGACCTGCTATTGAACAATGTACTAATCATAGGTTCTGACTGATCACTGGTCAAGCATGACAGCTTACCAAAGATTTGGAATTAAACATAAATAAAAAGTAAGAACTACAAGAAATGTAAGAACCTCACTTGCCCAGTGGTCGAAGGCGTGCAAACGTAAATCATTGGTTCTGGTTTGATTCCAGTTGCAGATTGCAAATTTTTTCTATATTTCATTAATTGTTTCTTGATTAATTTTGAGCTTATTGAAGTAGTTAAAGTGTTTTTAATATGCTTTTCTTGTTTTTAAAGTAATTTTTTGATACGTTTTTCAATGTCTCGTCAATGATGTTTGACACTGTTTGTGGCGAGTGTTTATTGTATTTCTCAAATTGAACACTTTAGCTAGCATGCCCAAAATGAATAATTAAATTTTATAAATATGTATGCATAGACTTACTATAGCATCAAGATATTATAATTTATTAATATCACTTTTAATATTTAAAAATGATTACAAATAATAAAATTACAACAGTAAACAGATTTGCAACTTGTGCCTGAAACTCAAATCGAACCGCAGCCAATGGATTATATTCGTCACCTTAGACCACTAGACCACTGAGGTTCTTATATTTATTGTACTTGTTTTGTATTTATTTTTAACTAGCGTTGTCCCGCAGTTTCACCCACTTTAAATTGTGATTATACATATCTGTTTCATACACATTATGCGTGCATAACTAAGTGCATCTCATTAACTATAAATACCATCTGGAAATTATGTGGAAACATACAACCCACTCCCAACCCAGCACACTGTCGCCGCTGCCGCACCCGACAGTTTGCCAGATGGGTTGATGTTTATGTTTACTGCTCCGCTCCTATTGGTCATAGCGTGATGTTATATAGCCTATAGCCTTCTTCAATAAATGGGCTATCTAGCACAAAAAAAATTTTCAAATCGCACTGGCAGTTCCTGAGATTAGAGCGTTCAAACACACAAACTCTTCTGCTTTATAATAATAGTATAGATTTCATACATAAATACAGTTTGTCGTTAGTTTGTCACTCTTGACCAGTGACCAGTCAGCACCTGTGACTAATCCATTGTGCAATGGCAGGTCACATTCTATGTATCTGACAAGTATGAATGAATTGTGATGTGCTCGATCGGGTCCTTCCCTTGTAAGTTGTACTTAATCATATAGCAATAGATTTGAAATGATAATTATTATTTGATGTTTTGGCAGGTAATTAAAATAAAAGTAATGAAAGATGTTATGCACATTGATTTTGACAAGGATTTTAAATACTAAAAATTGTAAATTGCCTTTTGAAATGTCTTTGTTTCTCTCATCTACATGCATGTTTGTTAATTTTTCCTTAAAGTCTTTTTTATGTTTTAATTAATATTTAAAAAGATTATCCATTTTAAACTTGGAATTTAAGTTGGTTAAGATTGGTCTTTAAAGTTAAAAAAAAATGCTTTAATCATTATTCGGTTTCTAGTTTGATTAAAAGTGCTTTTGCATCTAGTTTTCACTGAGATGGTTAACTTTAACAAATCATCAGAATTATATATAAACTGACTGCTCAATTAAAAGTGGACACCTGCTGTAGTGGAACAACCCATGCAAATTCAGGCAATAATATGAATATATTCGTTATAAAACCTGAACCTGCCAAAGTCGACCTTGGGTGCTATTATCACGAAGTGGAAATGTGAAGCATTGGAGACGCCACGTCATGGAGGGGGCCGAGCCTGCATGCTGACCGATAGAGACCGGAGGGCCCTGAAGCAGTTGGTACGGCAGAACAGGGCTGTTCCAGCGGAACAATGATGGCAGGACTTCCAGCAGGCAACCGGAACAAATATCAGTACCATGACGATTCGTCGGGAGCTCCATGCCTTACGGTACATCGGTCGGGCTGCTGCCCACAAGCCTAACATCACCCCTGTAAATGCCCAGTGTCATGTGGCCTGGTGTAAAGAGCGACGGTCTTGGTTGATGGACCTCTGGAAGAGCATTACGTGGAGCGACAAATCATACTTCACACTTTACCAATAGGATGGGCACATCAGGGGAGCGACTGCTACCTGAGTCTGTCATCCCAACAGTGAAGTTTGGCGGTGGGGGTGTGATGGTGTGGTCGTATTTCTCCTGGTTTGGACATGGTCCGTTGGTTGTGATCGAGCAGAACATGGCATCCACACAGTATCTGGATGTTGTAGACAATTCCATGCTTCCTATGTTGCGTTCGCAGTTCGCTGAAGGGCCATTTGTGTTCCAGCTTGACAATGCGCTGTGTCATAAGGCCCGTGTTGTCAGTACCTGGTTTCTGGAGAATAATGTTCAGGAACTTCAGTGGCCCACCCAGAGTCCGGACCTCAACCCTATTGAACATCTGTGAGATGAATTGGATTTCATGCGTGTCCGATGTGATTCCAAACACGCATTCAACTTGTGCAGGCTTTGAAGGAGGAGTGGGCAAAAATACCGGTTGCTTGCTATCATAAACTGGTGGGGAACATGCCACTGCGTGTGGATGCTATGCTTAGGGCAAAAGGCCACAGTATGAGCTATTAGACATGCTATTAATAAAGCGACTGTTCCATACCACAGATGTCCACTTTCAATTGAGCAGGCAGTGTATATATTTCTTTGAGAATCAGAGATTGACAGTTTTAATGAAGTCATTTTAATGAATTCCCAGACATCGAATTTTGGTAGTAATAATTGTATTAGAGAAGAACAAAGGAAATATAGTAGTAAAAATTAATAGCTGCATAAATATATTTCATGTTACAATTTTGAAAGTGACACTTTCACCTTCTATATCAAAAATTAGAAAAGAACTCCTGTTGATGTGTATTGAATTGTACAGTTCCTATATTCCAATAATTTTTATTGCTTTAGAATTCCTTCATATGTTTTTAAAATAAATATAGCAAAACTTTTAATTTTTGAATTGTTTTTAATATGTACTGTTTGATAAGAGACAATAGTTTAATCCAAACCTAAATTTCATTATTCAACCTTTTACTTTATTTCCAAGAAATAAGAATCTTGTAATGGAAGGTGCAGATAACAGTTTAACCAACAAAATCTTTACACTTTACACTTGTCGATGTTCTGCCACTCTAGGTACCAGATTATTCCATGTTATTGTTTTGGAGTTGTTTTATAGTTACAGTTGTTTCATTGTTTCATGCTAATTGGATGATTTCTTCTAAACACAGCTATTTTCTATCGGAATGTTAAATTGTCTTGGAATGCAACGATATCACTATCTTAGTGATGTTTCTGTGATTACGGCAATTTAGTGAATTGATTTAATTTGGCAGTGATCTATAGAAGCTTACCTATCTTTTGACAAAACTTTAATAATTTTAAAAGAGGTTGTTTTTAATCCCAAGCTGCCCTTTTTTTTTTTTTTGTGGGAAAATTTAGCTACCCACACACGAAGGGGTCTTGTCTTACGGATCGAGAGATCGTTGGTCTCTAAGGGAGACTTGTCTCCCCTTCACAAACTTGCCCCTTGGGGAACAAATCTTTTGTCGCGGCTTAACGACAAATGTCGTATCCCTCAGGTTAGAGGGTTATTTCCGCAGCGTGTCACAACTCTGTGTTAAGCAGGAAACCCTTCAACCCTTAGCAGAGATGACCTTCCAAGTGAGGGTGGATTTTGGAATTCCAACCCGACTGAAACCCTGAAAGTTATCCTTCGCGGGCACAGAGCTCTAGTAGCCGTTTAACTGTGTTTCCATAACAAATATTTACATAACAAATTTAAAAAATGTACAAATTATAATATCATTCAAAGACTAATATTTGGATATTATTTTAAATGACACTTTACTTACAACAAAAATTAAATTAAAACTTACAACAAAAATTAAATACAATTTCTTGAAAAAATTATAAAAATATTATACCAATAAATTATAAAATAATAACTTAGTTTTCCTTTTTTGATTCTTATTTAATTATGAAAATGCTATCTGATCTAATACAGATAATGGAAAATGTAAAAAGTATAAATATTTTACGAAACAAAAAAAAAATCTTCAAATTAGTAATATATTCTAAAAATACTTCAAGTAATAAAATAACAAGGGAATTCTTTATGAATAATAAAATACTTACTTCAAACTTTTTATACAATTTAATAATAAAGACTTATTTTCAGTTATATTACATGAACAATACAAATTCGAATACAACTATAACTAGAATATGTAACTTTAAACCAACATTTTTAATAATTATGCCACCCATATAAATTACTACCGGTTGTGATAAATAAATTAAATCTAAAAAATTTACCGAAATTTTCTAAAATATCAATTTAAAAAAAAATCTCATTAGAAATTGGCTAATAATAAATATAAATCCTCTGGTTGACTAGATTTATAATTCTAGAATTTATTTTTTACTTCAATTAAGATTTTTTTTTACTATTTCTTGTAACTGTATTTACAATTATCAAATGTATAATGTCTACAAAAGTTCAAAATATACTTATAAATTTAGTGCTACTGTCACTATAAAGCGAATTATATAATCAATTTGTCAGAAACTACAATTACTTGTCATTTCATGTTCGAAAGTTAGTCTAGGAAGTTCGAAATTAAATCCTTAAAGGAACTGATCGTTATTGTGAATCTTTACGTTAAGCCGTGCTTCACGCATAGGAACTGTGACAGGTCAATTGCCAACTACCTGCGAAATCTCCACCCCCACATATCACCTCCCCGACTCAGCTTAACATAATGATTGATCCTTCCGACTAGGTCTTCAGCGTCAAAACTCCCAAAAAAAACCCTCCGTATGTGGGTAGCTTTTGACGTATGTAATGTGTGTAAGAAATTTTTTGTTGTATCTTCTTTCCCTCGATAAAAGTGCTTCTTGCCATCTTGTAACGGTTCTGAAGTACAGCATGGCCTGGCTTAAAAAGCAAAAGGCTATACTTTATAACTTATTTTACATTTTTTTTTGTGGGCCCTGACTGCAATTTAGAATTAGAAAACATTCACCTGAGTAGCACAGAACTGTCTTTGGACTGTTCACTGAGAAAATAAATTCCTCTTCCATCGTACTAGTGGCCCTAAGTTATTTTCAGTGATTGTGTTTGTAACAAAAGAGAATTTTTGAGAATTATCATGAAATAGCTTCACACAACCTAATCTCCCACCTGTTAACATCTGAGAACTAGATTCTCTATTATAATAATTTCCTTATATGGATTAACCAGAAGCCAACTTCTTTACGAGCAAATGCTTTTAAAGCAATAAGAATTTATCGCGTGTTCTAAATCACAGCTTTTGTTTTTATAAAACCGATAAAGGTGTCAGTGTCATTTTAAATGCAGTTAAAAAACAAAGAATCATTTTTAGTTGCTTTTCATTAAGACTTAAAGAGAATTTTAATTATTAGGAGAAACTTTTTACTTTTGCATGCCTGTTGATTTTTCACTTAATAAATATATTGTGATCTATCAAATTTAGTGGTACAAAATCACTGGCCTTAGAATACAAACAGGTGAGTTATCAAAGTAAATTTACCCTTAATCCAGCCCTTCCCACAAACCCCTAGGTTTGTGATGTGTTGATTAAATTGCCATAGAATATTAACCTGAATTTGCTTTGTTGTGAAGTTTACCTAATGTTTTCCCATTTTTTGAAGACACTTTTTTTATCATGATTTTTTTATTGTGAATTTTAATACTTGTGAATTGTTATAGGAAATTGGGCAAATTTGAATGGATTACTTTATAAACGAACTGAATGAATGAATATGTAAATTGATTTTTTTCAAAGAAACTTAAATTTTTAAATTTTGTCATTGTTCAAGAAAAAGAAAAGATTGAAATGCAGAGGTCATATTAAAAAAGGAAATAATAATGTAGTGTATTTTTTTTATATCTTATACATCAAAAATCATGATCAAAGAAATACAGTAAATTATTTTAATTTGTCAAATTAAGGCAACTTTATATTGAAATAAATTATAGTCATGTGATTTATTTAAAACTGTTATTTCATTTAAACTAAGTTTGAAATTAATAGATGTAGAGCATTATGTCAAATTAGGTCTGAGATTCAACATAACACACAAAGGATGATCAAAACGTAATTGAGTTAAAGATTTTGATGAAAACCTTACTACTTACAGAGGTATAAAGATATACTCATGAAAGGGCATGTAATTGGTTACTTTCCCACTATATGGCATGCATGTGTATTGGCATTTGGAACATCACAGCTGTTCCAAAATGACAAGTGAGATAACGATGTTCAGATTGAGATCAAAGCATCATCTAATATATTGTGGCAAAGGGAAGAAAACCTTCTGAAATTTATTGTGAAATATGTTCAACATATAGAGATGACTTCATAAATTTATGAATTATTGCAACTGGTGTGCAAAGCTCGCAGCGGGATGCAAAAGCGTATTCAATGAAGATCGGTCAGGGAGACCACGAACACCACACACAGATTCCAAAATCGATGCTATGAATGGAATGATTAAACAGGAAGAACAGGTAAAAATCCAAGACATATCGTATGGAACTATTTTTGACATTCACGAATCCCTGCAACACTGCAATGTGGCAGCCAGATGATACTCAGTCAGCTAATGCCATTGCACATGGAAAACAGAATGGGTGACAGCCTTGAACAATTGCTGCATTGCCAACATGTAGGAAATAACTTCTTGACCATATCATTGAAACATGGGTGTTTCATTTCTCACCTGAAAGGAAGTGATATAGTATGTTGGAATCACCAAAACTCTCCTCTGCCAAAAAAGTTTAAAGCTATGTACAGTCTGCCAGTAAGTTGATGTTTTTGGGACAGCTAAGGTGTTCTCCTTATCAAATTCTTCCGTAACGAACAAACTGTCAACGTTGCAGCTTATTGGGAAACATTGAATCGACTCAGAGCTGTCATTTTCCGGAAACATCCAGGAAGGGTGATGTCTGATGTGTTGTTGCTGCATGACGACGTACCCATGTTGCTGCAGCCATGATCACCAAACTCCATTCCTGGCAATGGGGAGTTCTCAAACATCCTACTTAAGTCCTGACCTGGTACCAAGTGTTAATATCATCTGTTCAGGCCAATGAAGAGGAAGCTTGCGGGCACCCATTTCAAAAGTTATAAAGATGTGTAGAAAGCTGTTCATCAATGACTTTGCTCCCAGCCATTGACTTTTTTTACTCCGGCATACACAAATTTCACAAGTTCATCAACCTTAAAGGAAATTATGTAGAAAAGTAATCAATTACATTACAAAGATATATATATCTTTAAATCTGTGTAATGATTAAAACAATTTACTCAATTACTTTTTGATCGTCCCTCTTAATAAATCATTTTTGGCAAACCTATATAGAAACAGCTTCTCAATATTATTTTGTTTTTAATTTTAGGCTCTTGTAGCTCAAGATCCACAACCAGAGCCTTCACAAACATCCAACCTAAGCAGCAGTCAAGAAAATATCACTTGTGACAGAGAATCAAGTCAGCTTTTGGAGCCTATTATAACAATAAGCAGTGAATGTGAAAATCCAGTTGTACATATATCTCTACACAATACTGAAGACAACAGTTAATGTAAATTGATCTTTTTTATAAATATATTTTTGTAGTAAATTAATGTTTTTATTGATAGTCGGTGTTAAACCCATTAAAATTTGAATTTACTTCTTCACCAAGTGATCCACTTCCAAACTTAGCCACTTTTATATATGCACCTTACAAATAAAATACATGTAAGTACAGTTGTATTGTAAAAAAAAATGTATTTAAAATGTTATTTAAGTTAGCAAAATTTTTTGTTTTATTTAATATTGTGGAAATAAAAAATTGATATTGTGTTCCAGAATCTAAATATACTTTCCAGAATTCAATGGCTTTATTTAATTTGTTACCATTTCATATTTTTGTATGCTTATTTGCGTAATATAAAATTACAAATCTTCATGTAAGTTATATAAATAGTCTTTTATTTTATCACTGGTTTTCTTCATTCAAGATTTCTCAAGTTATTAATGATTTCATTAGAGGTTTACCCTTGTATTGATTTCTGTCATTCTCAAACATTTCTGAAGCTGTTTATGGATGGTTTACAGGGAACTGCCTCAGATTCCAAGCAAACTCTAGTATCTGATACTTTCTATTGCAATTGATTCTTTTGGCTATTTGTAAGACATTCTTGAGGAATTAATTGTTAGAAACGGTAAAAAATTGAAAAAGAAAAAGATACTATCTTTTTCCCACAATGAATTTTAAATAAATTTTGGTATGAATTTGGTTAATGATATAATGGTTTTGCACTTCTGAATACATTTAAGGTCTTAATGCTGTTAAGGCAAATTTGTCTCTTTGCAATCTACTGTTTTTGTAGCCTGTTTTTTTTTTCTATATTTATTAGCCTTTAAATAGGTTTAAAATTTGACCATCATTATCTGTTTTAAACAACAAAGCACAGTTTCTACTTCCCTTGTGAATACAGCTTTCATTTGCCAATTGCTTTGACTGTGTGAGACATTGTTATATTATGGCATTTTTTCTAAATGAGAAATAGTAAGCGAGGTACAATTGTAAGATAGTCAAATATCATGAAACGTCTGTTATGGCAAGGATTCTTTGAAAAGTTTCTTTCATTTTAACTAACAGTATTCTATTCACTTTCTGAATATTCACGTTACTACATTTGATTACTATATTATTATCTTCTTCGTCCTTTTTCTGGGTTTTTTTCTAGGTAGGAGGAATATTTCAGCTAAAATTTTGTATTACAATTACGATGGCTGCCCCATTTCCCAAAGGCATTTTAAAGCTATGCTAGCTGAATGAAAGCAGACACAAGTAAACATCCATGCCGGAACTTGGATTTGAACCCAGGTTCAACCTCATGACAGGCCATTGGCTTCACCACAAAGCTGTGCTTGAACGACTACTATGACGGCACTCCAAATATATGTACTATCAATTAAGATCTCAATTGATTTTGGTGGTATCTTCGGTTTTGGTTTGCAATATCCGCCTTTCATATATTTGAGCAGTGTATGTAGTTGTCATCATCTTATAAGTTCTAAATCCATACTTTCTCTTTAAATCACATCGTAACATATTGAAAAAACTTCATCTACACTTCATTTTATTATCGAATTTTCGGAAAAATTTTCTATCTTCCTTCTTCAAGATTACAATGTATAGTCAGGTGATATCAAAATACAAAGATTTCTTAGCCATAGTTGTTAACTTAGCTAGGGAAATGGTAGAAATTTATATGAACAAGAACAAAAAAAGTGTAATAATTGATGAATTTAAAAAATTATGATTATTGTAATGAGATTGTTAGTAAAATAAAACAATTGTATTAAAATTAAGAATTGTAGAATTTGGAGAAACAATTGTAAATATAATAATATGTTAGTAGCATTTTAAGGATAAAATGCAAAGTTTTGTTAACAACTATGCTAAGAAATCTTTTTATTTTGATATCACCTGACTATACATTGTAATCTTAAAGAAGGAAGATAGAAAATTCTTCCGAAAATTCGATAATAAAATGAAGTGTAGATGAAGTTTTTCAATATGTCATCATCTTACAAAGTTCTTTATCACTTTTGGATATTTGCAGTCAGAATCTATCAGGCTGACAAAACTACAAGATTGTGCAGCTTAGAGGATGAAGAGCAAAACAAAAAACATTGAACTTTTTCATGATATCATGTCTTCTGTTCATGCTAATCATGGGATCTCATTACATCCTTACAGGTGTTAATGCATTGTAGTGTTGTATGTTTTGGTTGCAAGAAACTTAAACATTCAAAATTCTTGTGTCTTTCCTAATGTGATCATTTCTATCCTTCACATGTTGAAAAGACAAATATAAATAAAAGTATTTATTTTATTTCAGTTGCGTTTATTAGTTTTTTATTTTCTTTCTTAATAGGGTTTGAGATTTATCTTTTCCAACTGAAAGGATTGATGCCTTCAGTTTTACTTTTGATTTTGTTATTTCGTCTTTGGCAGGACAAAAATTCTAGAAGAAAGAAATGATAAAATTAAATTAAAAAAACTTTAATTTGTAAACTTCTATTTTCAGAATGTCTCAAATTGATCCTCTCAAATCAAATCAAAAAGTTCCTTCCTGGGAGGATTGACAATTACACTAATCCATTGTGGCCCTAGTGTTTGTTATAAGAAATCTTGCTTAAAGCAAAAAATTAGAAGACTAAGAGTTAACTGGCAAGCCTCAGGCTTCATCTTATACTAATATATAAACGCGTTTGTGTGTTTGAACGCTCTAATCTCAGGAACTACCAGTCCGATTTGAAAAATTCTTTTTGCGTTAGATAGCTCGTTTATTGAGGAAGGTTACAGGCTATATAACTTCATGCTACGACCAATAGCAGTGGAGCAGTAAACATAAATGTCAAGCAATGGGTGCAGTGTCGGCAATAGGGCAGCTTGGTCGCACGAGGAGAACTGAACATTACCGAGAAGGGCCGAATTTAATGCGTATGACACCACGGGGCACAGCTCATATAAAATAAATGAAAGAGTTGACATTAAAAATAATGTTACATACATACATACATACACACACACACACACACACACAAATACAAACACGATTATTAAGTTATTTTATAAATGTTAATAGTGACACTGTTAACTATTAGTTAAGGTTAATAAGATTGAAAATTAAAATAATAGATTTTATTCTGAATATTGGGACTGAAAAATCAGTGTAAAGAATTGGGATTTATCAGCCAGTAAAAGCTTAATAAAATAGGCTATGTGATTAAATTAAGAAAACAGTTATGATATTATTAAGAAAATCCAATTCATACTTTATAGCTTTGTCATGTTTCTATTGCAATTTTTTTTTTTTTTTTTTAATAAAATGGAGATTGCTTTCTTTACTAGTTCTACAAGCGTGCATAAATCAGTTTGTACCCATCAAAAAAAAAAAAAAAAATAAGAAAATATATAATATATTTCATTATTAAAAGCTTTCTGAACTTGGATGTTTAATTTTTGTTTTATATTTGGTTTAAATTTTTTTAATCTCCCCCCCCCCCCCCCCCATGTTAAATTATATCTGTTACCCTATATCCATACATACCTCGGACTATCCTAATCATCACAGCTCCTCTGTGGCTTGTTTTTAGCTATTCCCATTCCAGTTTCCATTTTGGATTTTTTACATCATTTGAATTGTATATGCCGAAAGATACAGTCTGCAAAATCCAGTTCGGTTGCTGTGATTAGGAGCACATTTCTGTATTGGTCTGTGAGAATGCATTTTTTTTTTTATTGCTGTAAGCTAGGAAAATAATTTTATGAAAATATTTTCTATTAGAAACTTACATCCTCTCATGTCTCAATAGCATTGAATTAAAAGCTTGGCATTTAGATGTAGCTGTGAATCAAAAGTGCATCCAACAAACACAATGAAGGGCTTTTTTTTTAAATGTCCAAGTTAGTTACTAGACTAAAAAGATCCTTTACTAATGTTTCAGTTATAAAAAATGCTATTCATTATTAGTAACAAAAACAATACCTCTGGAACTAAGAGAAATAAAGACATCACAAATAGATTTTTAATAGCAAATAATAAGCCATTTTTAATCACTGCATAAATATTCATTCAATATTAATAAATCTTAGTACCTTATGTCAGCAGGACCTACCTTCAGTCATAAATGAAACCTGCTATTTTTGGTTGAAATTATGAAAATCTTGGAAAAAATCTTAAAATCTGAAATCATTAATATCTTGAGAAAGATTTTAATTTTTAATGTCTTGAAAAAGAGAAGCAGTGAAATTCTGAGGAAGTAGAAGTCTGCATATTTTGTAAAAAGCATTGCTTTTACTCTTGACTTTCTGACTGTGTGCGGAGACAGTCTTTTAACTGTGACTGCCAAGCACTCAGTCCTCGATCTGAGGGGGCTTCCAAAATTACAAGAACTAAATATTTTATCTATGTAAACTAACTTTAAAACAGATTCATTTATTGATTTATATTTGCCTAGTGATAAACTAAACACTAGCAGCTTGCTTTAAAAACCATGAATATAAAGTTTTAATATCTTATTGTAAAGGCAGTTGTAGGTGCCGACTGCCGAAATACTTTGCATTTTAACATGAAAATTAGAATTGCCTGACACCACCATCCCCCCCACCCTAGTTTAAATTAATCTTCCTTTAGATTTTCAGAAAGAGTTTTCACTTCCTGTCCCTGAAACAGAGAAAATAAATGCTTATCAAATATTTCATGGCAAGATGTGTTGATCTTCTTTCATGCTTATTAACTGCCAAATTCAGAGTTGAATATTTTATGACATTCATTTTTAAAATCTGAATCTATACAATTTAGGAAAGAAATAGATTTTTTTCTTGGGTTATCGATAAATTCATGTCAACCCTTTCATTGCAGCATATTGCAAAATATCTCCATCTCTTTATGAATGAAAATGCTGTGGCTATATTTTGATATGAGCCATAATAATTCTTGGCTATATTCCTTTAGATCTGTATTTGCAAACTCTACATTATCCTTCTTACTTAAAAACATTCATGGACAGTTTTGTGAGTCTTAGTTCACCAATTTGGCACAGCTTAGCCAAAGATGCTTTTGCACCATTAAAATCTACCAACCAACCAATCATATTTCACCAATTGACTCATTATTTCCATGAATTGTGACTGTAGCAGACTTTATCTGTAACAAAAATACATATAGTGCCTAGTTTAAATATAATGAAATCGTAGATCTGAACTTTCAGGTGCTAATATTCATGCATTACATTGAGGACGTAATCTTTAAAACAAATGTTTAAAATCAAATAAGAAAAGGCGGTGAAGCGGGATTTGATAATAAAAGGCATATTAGGTAATTTCCATGTCTTACTTGAAATATTTGAAATGCATTCATTTAAAATTGTGTCTTATTAATTTCAGATATGTAAGATTGTAACGATTACAACAAAATTAGTTCATTCTGTCAAGAATTGTTAATCAGTTCTATATATTTACTGATGGACACGTCTTTTAATCATTTATAATTTTTAGTTTTAGCTGATTCTTATACATGAAAAGCAAAGAGTAATTAACCAAATTACGTAAGTCTGCTTTTGGAAACTAGTGCCTGAAGTGGCTGTAAACAGCAGTAAATTCCTGTTTGAGGGGAATTTAACTGTAAAGTTAATTTCTTGGCATTAAAAGAAATACTTGCACATTTGAACATGATAATTTCTTTTTGTCTTTAAGAGAGCAAAAAGATCTTGATGATGTCCTAGGCTTTTTGGTGATGTATATGTAACTTCTCAGGAACATGGATTCTCCTGAGATATTCTCCCATTATCTCGATAACCATTCCAGTTTCGACAACCTTTTAATTCATTCCTCTCCTCCTATCTGAACTAGCCATAGCTTAAGTCTGGTTGTACAGCAAAACTGAACTATTAAAATTAGTAAGATGAAAAAATATAACATGTTACATATCATTTCACTTCACGTGCTTGTTACTTCAAAGTGACCTACAATATTTTATTAAGAGTTTACCGAGAGGAAAATACACAAATAAGAATTATTGTGTAAATATATTGCATTAAATAAAATAGCTGTTTATTATTTATTTATTAAAAATGTAAGACAATTGATAACAATTTTTAGTGTAACTTATTCCTATTTGTGTTGTGAAACAATTGAAGGGGTTTGTGAAAAGCTGCTAAATCAAATTTTTGTTTCTTCTGAGTCAGACTGATCGAGGTTGTTTAAAGCTGGGTTCAAATAATGTATTTCATTTTTACCTACAGTGAAAAAAAAGAATAAATGTTCACTATTAAGTTTGTACTAAGAATTGGTGTAGAAAGGTTACAAATACGTATTTAACAATTTATTTGCATTTAACTATTGTTTTTGCATAGCTTTCCTCTTCGATGCTACTTTTTTTGCTACTTCTTTGCACTGATTTGCTACTTAAATTTTAAAAAAATTATAATATACTACTTAGCTTTTCTTTTTCATGAAAGTCCTTTAATTCATTTCTCTTATGAAACTCTTTATTATTTTACGAGTTTCTTTTCTTTTATAAAAACAACAACTAGATAACAACTAAATCTTGTTCGCCAGCATTTTGAAAATCCCATGATGCAACAATGCTTTAATCTTTCACATGTTTGATAATCGTGAGAAGATCTGAAATATCTTTGATCGCCTAATATTTGAGTCAACTGATAAATGCAATTAGTGAAAAAAAAAATTCTTTCTTTCTTTTTTGTTTGTTTGTTTGTTTGTTATAGAAATATAAACAGTAAAAATAAATGCTTGATAGAATTTGACAAGTAGATATTTATTTTTATTTTATTTTTTTCTATTTCGATACCTGGAGTAGGAACTGAATAATAATATTTAAAGAATAATATTTTGAATAACGAAAGATACTACTATAGATAATACTAAAAAATATTTTGAAATTAAAAAAAAAAAAAGATAAAAAACAATTAAATGGCTGGAGAATATAGTTGGCATTAGTTTTGTTTAGTCTTATTGTAGTTAATTTTTTGAAAGGTATAAAAAAACGTTTTGTAGCTCTCAATATAAAAAAAAACTACTGTATTGAGGTTTAATTTGTAATTGATAAAAATTGCAGTGTAATGCATTTTTTTTTTTTATAATGGACATAATATTCTGTAGCAAAATATACTTATTTGCAAAATTATTTTTATGGTAGTCCTTTAAATGTTACAGTATTGTAAATATTATAGTAAAAAAGTTGTAATTATGTCGGTGCCCTTCAGCCTGTCTTGATTTATTAAAGAATGCATATTTCATTAGTTATGAAATCAGTTGTCAGTTATTGGGCATAAGAATTGAAAACATTTGATGAGGAAATAGTGACAGTTATAAGATTAATTAAAAAAGAATATTTTTTCATAAAATATATAAGAAAATTATATTCCTTTGTGAATTACATTTTATTAAAACATTAGATAAAGATCATTTCTGTAATACAAGTTGCTAAATTCATCCTTTAAAAAACTGCAAGATTCATTTTGTTGAAAGATTCTATATTCTTTTCAATCTATAAATAAAATTAGATGATATATATATTTTTCAGTATATCTCCAATTAAATATGATGCAAAGGAATCCTATATCTTTGCAGAAAAAGCTAGTTTTATATAGTGGAGAATACTGGATAGCAGCCAGTGATTAACAAGAAGTAAGGGTGTCATTGGTGTGTACTGGTATATAGGGGACGGGTGAGGCTCCCCCCGTCCCCCAAAATCTCAAATGTAGAGATTAATCCTATTTTCTTTCATTTTGTTTCATTAGATAGCAAGTTGAAAGAATCTTAGGTCCCACCTCCAATTTTGAAAACAATGTTTGTTTGTTTGTTTGTTTGTTTGTTTTTTTGTTGCTAGTCAGTTCCCTAATTTGCCTCCCTCCCCAAAATAAAATCCTATGTCTGCTCCAGAAGACTGGAGCTCATTTGAAATAGATTTCTAAAATTGAATCCTTTTAACACTAGTGATACATTCAGGAGGTTACTGTAACTACCTTTCTACTATACAGTTAAGCAGCATAAATTTGGAACCTGTGTTGCAAAGATTGTAGAATTTATTGGTTTAATGCTGGTTGTAAATTATCGTTAGATTACAGAGTGAAAGATATATATAATGAATGAGATATATTTTATATCATTGTAAGCACAGTAGTCTTTAATTGTAATTGAAATATCATATCATTTTAAAATTTTTTATTTAAACAATGCAAACAGTGGTATATCATTTGTAATATATGTTTATTTACTGTTCTAGAAATGCAAACTTCTTATTTTTTGATTTTTTTTTTTCCCTTGAAGAAATATCATTTAACATTCCTATTATTTAATAGTATGAAGCTTTGCAGACAAAATTTAAGCGTTCATTTCCTGGTTTGTGTACAACTATACATTCAGTTTTTTCATGAAAGCTTTGGTTTAAGTAGCCCTTGGAAAATTATTGTTTTGCATTGTGTAACCTGAACTCTGTATCTTTATTTATCAATGCAGAAATGTATTTTTTTCCCCTCCCATCTGTGAATCATTTTAAATCTCAAATTTACAGGGTAGCTTTTTATTGCTCTTCAGATATTGCTTCCATTTTACATCCATTCTTATTTAAAGACTTAAACAAATCTAGCTTTGTATGCAATAGGTCAGTGATTTCAAACTAAAACCTTTCAAGGGGTCGGGTTGCCAATTTAAACTTCCTTATATGTTAAAAATCTATGAAAGGTTGCTCAAATAGATTATAAAGTTAAGTTTTGTATGCCAAAAGTTGCTTATTTGGGAAATTATAGTGGTCTAATTATTCTAATTGAATGAAATTTTTTTGTTCGCTTTTCAGAAATACAGTAGAACCCTGGTAATCCAAACTAATTGGGCTATGGTCTGTTCGAATTCGGAAATGTTCGAAAAAAACATATTAGTACTCTACGTGGTAGGCCTATACAGTACACAGTTACAGCAATGGTATTAACTCCCACTTGGCAATGTAGCATAAAGGTGAGACAGAAGAATGCTTGCACTGTGAAAAGACAGTAGCCGATCATGTCAACAATAGCAGTATCTGCAGTACGCTGTAGTGTTGCATACTTTTCGGTTGGCTTTTGTTACCAATAGCTTACAATACAGAGTAAATTGGGACAAGTTATAGTTATGTATTTATCATTTTTAATTTTAAATTAAGTTAAATTAAGTTAATACAAATCTAGTGTTTCGTTGTTGTAACATCGTAAAGTAAAATGACCAGCAAACGGAAACATAGCTCGTGTACATTAAAAGAAAATGGAAGTTCTCAAGCGACTGGACAAGGGAGAAAGTGCTACAAAATTAACTATTGAATTTGGTTTAGGGAACGTAACTATCAGAAACTGGAAACAAAATATAAATATTAGCACTACATAATTATAAAGAACGTATTGTTAAACAGGTCATTAAAATACAGGTACGTAAATAAAAATACTGTAGTGATGTTGCATTCTGCTAAATACTAGTTTAAAAACTGTTATTTTAATAATATGTACAGTGCTATGATTAAATACTGTACTTCCTGTACATTGCAAGTGAGATTTAAATTTTTTCCTGCATCATAGATTCTGTTCGGATTATCCAAAATTTCGGATTTGCGGGGTTCGGATTACCGGGGTTCTACTGTAGTTTCTCATTGATGATGTAACAAAATTCAGAAATTGCATGATGGCCAGTTTTCATGAGCATGACAGATGTTCTGTTTCTGGCTCTTCTTTTGCCTTGTCTTGCCCTGACACCCCTTATGCAGTGAAATTTGAGAGTTTCAAAATCACAAGGCCTGTCAGAACTCCTCAGGCTGGTCCAGCGACTTTTAGGAATAGCTCAAGCCTGTGGCCTGCATGTTCGTTATCCCTGAAATAAGTAATTCATTTTAATGTATATTGCAATATTGATATCGCTTATATTATATTGTTATTATTTTTATAATTTGTTATTATTATTAATTAATTAATCTGATAAATTGTGACCTCTGTAGTACAAAAGAGAATTTGAAAAATCTCAAGCCATTAAATTAATTGGTTTTATCTGCTAAAATCTTTCTTCTTTGCCTAATGGGCAGTTTTCATTAAATGTAAAAGGTAAATTATGATTTACCAATTTTATTGAGTTTGGTTTGAATAACGAAAGGGAAGGAAAAACCCAATCTTATTATGATTCAACCAATTACATTGTCGAAAATACATTACTTGCAAATGAGTTAAAATGTGTAATTTAGTTCTGTAACTAAAATTAATCAGATATGGCTAAGTGCTGTATAATAATAGCAAGCAGGGTAGTGGAAGTTCACATACGCAAATATTAGTCATTCTATTGTAACAGCAGATAACCTGAATTTTGTTTCAGTAAATAAACAACCCAAAGCTTTCAGTGTTTCCTGTTGGAAGTGTATATATCTTGTACATATTTTTCTGGAGACATATTTTATATTGGAAAGAAATATCAGTTCAACCAAAGTACAATTTCCTTTGAATGTTTTATGCATATTTATTAAAGGATTATATCAAGTGTAGCAGCTGCATATTATTTGTCCGTGCTGTTTACTATGTGATATGTGGCCTTTTTATTTATTTATTTTATTATGTAAATAATGGAAAGTTATAAATGGCATAATAAAAAAAAAAGTAAAATATTAAGTTGTGTATTTTTTTTTTTATTATCTGAAGGTAAGCTGTTGACATATACAGTTCAGAACTTATATCTGTTTTAAAATGAGAATACTTACTAACTACGAAATCATTAATTTAATTAAAAGTATTTTCATTGAAACCATCAAACACTTTTTTTTGAATACTTTGGACAAACTAAGAAATTCTGAGAAAGCAATTTAAAGGGCTCAGAAGTTAAATATTTGCTCCTCAAGTTATAAATGTTAGGTCTGTGTATAGAGAAATGACTGTCGATTGAGAGTGATAGTAGTGCCATAGTAAAAAACTTAGAAAATAAGCAAGTCTAACCGCATAACAAAGAAGGGTAAGAAAAAAACGTAAAGCAATTGGATCATTTATAATTTTTAATGTTTCTGGCACATATAAAATGGTAGATGAAAGGCTATATACTAGCAATGGACTGCATAAATAGTCCTAGTGATTATACTGTTTGACAGGGAAGCTATTTGTTGTTTTTTTTTTGTTGAGCTGCTGACTGTACAGTGAAACCCTGTTGTGGTTGGATAATAGCTCTCATCATGTGCAATTTATCCAATTATAAATTTTCCATGAATAATCAACTATTTCGTTAACGTTTTAAGGTAGGGGTGATTTTCTTTTAGCAATTTGACAAAGAAACCTAAATTGTCGAGGTTCGAAACGTATGTCATTTTATTGGGATTAAAAATTTTAAAGTTAGTGCCGAAATAGTTGATTATTCATTATATTGTAATGGCACGTTAAAATTGTTTTAATATAAATTTTCCAGTTGTTGTGGGTCCAGTAGCCAAGTGGGTAAGGGTGCTTGGTTGCGGGTTGGAGGTGGCGGGTTCGATTCATGGCCACAGCGGAGGGCGGGAATTTTTCCATGTTCTATTCTCCTCCTAACGGGTCCTAGGGCCTACCCAGCCCTCTGTAGAATGGGTACCGAGTTTCTTTCCCGGGAGTTAAAGGCTGACCTCCCAACCTCAATCGAGTCCCGTTGGTCATGAAACGCCCGGGAGCCTTACCTCCCGCGAGCCCTTGGGCCTGCATAGACCTGTTGTGGCGACCCTTTAACTTTAAGCAGTGTTTTGTTTCCCAGATATCCTGAACCAATAGTTTTTACGATCTCGTCCATCATTATTACAAATGCTGCTCATTGAAAACTTTTAACAATTCACAAATACGGGAAATATGTATATACAGTAATATTGAAAGAATTTAATACACAGATTAATGCATTATATATATATATATTATGCATTAATCTGTGTAATAAATATATATATCAGAGGATCAGTAGAGAAAAATATTTGAATGATTTTGTAGTCTTCTTAATTATAAATAAGGGGATATTTCTCATTTTGATGACATAATTCAGAAGCAGGCTTTATTTATTGAATTTGATTTACCTAACAAATACATATCAATGTTAAATTTGAATTTGATATGAAATGCTTTTAAATTACAGTAAAACCCCGTTATTACGCTCGTCAAGGGACCATGACCTACAAGCGTAATAAGCGGGATAGCGCTATAGACGGGAAATGATTTATAAGATGGGGAAAGATTTAGACACCATTTTATAGGAAACATACTTGATTCCGCAAATAGATATAGTGCAAATATGAGCTTATTTCCCATTAAAAAAATCTTTGATTGTGGTTTGCCGTGTGTGTGTGCTGCTGTTTTGAATTATGACATTTTCAATGCGGTTCAAGTAACTATTGACATCAATTGATACACCACTAGGAGCAACACTAATATATTTTCGGAGCAGATTTATTGCACTGCCCGCTATTTCACGCGCCTTTTCTTGAATGAGTGAGCCACTTAATGGCACTGATGCATCACGGGACTGATGAATCTATTCAATTAGAATTTCCTCGGCATCTTAATATTTTCCACACTTTACTTTTTTACATTTGCAACCACCCTTCGCTGCATTGGTAATTCCATTCTTATTTTTTATTATTGTTCTCAGACTGGATGAGGGAATTCCTAGAGATTCTGCGAAATCCTTCTGACTTAGTGTAGAATTCTCGTCGTACTTACGGAGAATTTGCAATTTTTACTTACAGAAAGGGATTTCCGCTTCGACATTTTGTAATAACTTACTGTATCACAGACCTGCACTTCAAAGAGTTCAAAGATTCCATCCTACCAGGGAAAGAAAAGAATCTTTCGAGTGTTACATTTCTTTTCGATACAAAATTTCCGATATAAAAAAAGCGCTACAAGCGGGATTTGAAGCGTTATAAGAGGGTAAAAGTATACAGAGTTACATAGAAAATTCCAGGGACTGTATGAAAGGAGCGTAAAGAACGGGATAGTGCTATAAGCGGGAGCGTAATAACGAGGTTTTACTGTATATCAATTTTTCCCCCCCCAAAAAAAATGAAAAAAGTAAGTCAGTGACAGCTCCGATTTTATCAAATTTTTATGGGAACTTCTTGAGCTGCAAGTGAGAGCCCAATTTCTATCACCTTCATCACTCACAAACTTGGTAGAGATTTTACAGGAGGAATGATACAAAATATCGTTACATAATGTGCAAGACTTCTATGCATCTATTCTACATCAAATTCTACTGTTCAGAAGGAGGGCCAACTCCATATTAATAAAGATATTTGTGCAAATGATTTGTATTTCCATTATTTTATCTATTCCCTGTATTTTTCAAGCAACACTATTTAAGTAACAGATTTTTATTTCTGTTTACCAAATTCCAAAAAAATTTTCTTGGATTTATGAACGAAATCTTTTGTGAAGGTTAAAATTTCTAATTCGGTACAATCTAAGTTAAGATATTAAAAGCAATGAATTTCAGGAGTCAAGGATGAAAACCTTTGGGGTGGGAGGAAACAACATAAATTGCAGTTACAGAAGACATCTTACATTGAAATCAATAGAAAGAAGATATTTGATAAATATTACTAATGATTCCGAAAATACAAAACTGAATAATTTGTTACTGAATTCCAGTTGCAAGGATTTCAATAAACTGAATGAAATATTGAAGACTACACTGCCCATCACTGATAGTTTATAAAAAAGATTTTGTGAAGAAGTGAAAATACACAATTCAAGTTATTATGGAATTACTATTATTCACTTTTTTCGTTTTATTTTCTCACTTTTAGCAACTTTTTTCACTATGTTTCATGCCACTAATCAGTGGCAGCCCTATAATATCCATCTGAATATTTGCTGGATACTAGGTAGTTGCTTTAGTGCATCCTCGTGCTCTTCAAACTAACTTGTAATGCTCTTGCAGTGTCTATTGGAGCATTATCCACATGAAACGAGAGACAGGCATCAGAGATGATTGTCCTTACCATTTCATGCATATGGTCCTGTAGAACATTCATATACATTGTAATTGTTACATAACCCTTCATAATGACTGAAGGTCCTAAAGATTGCCATGATGTAGCTGCCTACATCATCACAGATGCCCCCTCCATGCTTTACAGTTAGAACCAAGCAGTCAGGATAGTATTCTTCTGCAGATCTTCTCCATACATAAATGCTCCCTATGGTCCGGAAAAATCTGAAAGACAATTTGTCGGACTAAATGACATGTTGCCAGGTATTAAGGCTCCAATTTTGATATTCTCTCCACCACTGTATGCAGTTTTTCACTAATATTGCTGCCTGTATTTTCGATCAAAGTTCTAAGTTCAGTAGTACATAAGCTGAGGGGTTCTTTCGAATCGGGGCAGATGACCTAGCACAGCACACTGCGCAAGCTATAACTGGATACTAAGTCCTATTCTGTTCTGCTGCTGCTCTCGTAAAGGCGGCTTGCCTTGTGCAGGAACAGTCTTGCATCTACCCGGGTCAGGTGCAACTTGCACTGCTGACTTTTCGGCTCTCCTGGCTGGGAGAAACCTTGTGATCTCCGGCTGACGACTCACTTGGCAGCTGCCAAGTACTACTGTCGACCACTGAATGCTTCCTTCTATGAGGCTCTCCCGGCTGGGGAGATTCCGAGAGTGCCTAACTGCCGTTAGACAATCTGCTTCACTTGTCTCCTGGCTTGGAGACTGCTGGATGGCTACACGCCACAATTCAAACTCACTGCTTCCCTAGAAGACTGGGCGGCTGGCTGCCACTGTCTTAGCTGTATGACTCTGTGTGGTTCACTACCACAGAACAGTCTGCTTCACTATTCTCCTGGCTGGAGACTTCTGCGTGGCTGACTGCCACAGAACAGACTGCTCTAGCCTGACTGCATCCCTATTTAAGGCTGCTTAGTGCCTCTTTGTCGCTTTGGAACAGTCAACTCTCAATAGGGAGGCAGGGTCAGACGAGTTGATCTCTTAGGAGTGGAGTCAGCCCAAACCACCGGTAACAATATCTATAAAGAGGATTGTAAATTACTGCAAGGTCATAAATATTAACCTGTAAAGTTTCCAACACACTGTTCTGGTTGAAATAAGATCTTCTCAACTGATGCTTAATTCTGTTATTTATTGTGCTATGTTTTTATGTTTGCAGAATTTATGTCATTAGTTGGTGATCCCTGTCTGATATCTTTTTTCCATCCACAGTTTCCAAGTTTAGAGGCAACAAATTTTTCTAACATTCGATAGCAGCCATACTTTTAGATACTATTCGTCTTGCAGCACCATCAGCCTCAACATCATTAAACATCTTCATCAAATAAATTTCCTTAAGCATAAAAACAAATACATAATATGCCTAAAACTGTATAAACAACAACGTTGAGTAATCACTTTTTACTGGTGATTTACTATTTTTCACCTTATATTCTGAAGAAATTGATATTGTAAAAGGCATTTGTCAAATCAATCTCTATGTGGTGGTGTAAGTGTACCAGCTGTTGCCCGTGCAGTAGAGATGCCATATGCCACTGTAAGGTTAGTATGCTTCAGATATTGTGGTACTATCCGTACAAGATAAGGAGTCTACAGTAGCTACAGAACAGTGACACTAACATTTGTGCTTCAGTTCCTGGTCCGAATGACATTTGATATCACTTGGCCATGGAACATTCTTTGGAGTGACGAAGCCCACTTCTGCTTAAATGGACAAATACATAACCACAACTGTCGCACATGGGCAACAGAAAACCCTCGTGTTACCCAAGATGCTGCATTCTCCAAAAGTGACTGTGTGGTGTGGCTTTACGGCTAATTTCATCATAGAGCCATATTTTTGAAGAGGTAACTCCAACTGGGCCCTGCTCCTGTTCCATAACCGGACAGCAGTATTATGAATATTGGCGAATTTCGTGATACCAGAGTTTTAGTAATGCGAGTGCCTTCAGGAAACTACATTCATGCAAGATGCTGCACCCACATCACCCATTGTGTTCAAAATTTGTTAAGGCAGCAATTTACAATTGAATGGGTTATCAGTCGTTATTTCCAGACAACTTGGCCTCCCCGATCACCTGACCTCACCACATATGACCTCTGGTTATGGTTTTTTTTGAAGAACCAGATGAATCGTGAAAGATGTCAAACTTTGTCAGATCTGAAGGACAGCATTAGACGTCATGTTCTAGCAATTCCAGCAGACCTAATGCATTCTGCGGTAAAAAATGCCGTTTTGCGAATGGAAAACGTTGAAAATAATGGTAGACACATTGAACATTTGTAATGCTGTTCAAGGGATTTGTATTGCTACAGCGCCATCTATTGGCCTTTTTTTTGCTTTTTTTTTTTTTCAATAAACGGCGAGCGCATCGTTTGAAGTACCTGTCAAATTTCTTTAAATTTAGAGCTTAGAAGGCGCTCCAGAGCCCTCTAGGTAGAGAAACTTTAATGTTAGCAACCCTGTATATCATTGTTTTCTCTCCTTTACAGGATGAAGTCTTTTATCTTGACATTTGCTTTGTTTTGGATAGACAGATATAAATAATTATTTTCTCTACAGGAGGAGCTTTCTCATGTTTAGTTTGTTAGAAGTTTTCGTTTTCTAGTTGTGAAGGCCTTTGTCTCTAATGTTTTCTTGATCTTTTCTTATACCTGGGAATCCAGTTTATTATTTTGTTGGCAGTTATGAATATTTCTGTTTGCCCAATTTTAGTTTCTTAATAGGGAATATTGATGTGTTAGTCGAAATGACAGAGACTAACGCCGTGGTTTAGTCTAAAGCATACACAAACTTTATTTACAATTATGTACAGGTTTATATACAAATGGGATCGGATTTCAAGAATCTCTCTGAAGCTCCCTGTTCGGTCCGCCACTTGGTGAGAGGACAAGACGCGTCGCTGATTGGTCCCCGGATTCGGCCAATCGAGAGGACTTCTCAACTTTGTATCAATATGATGGTAGAGTGAAGTAAAATGCATAAATCAGGTTTGAAAGAGCTGCTGATGATCGTCTCGGAACAAAACTGGAATTAATTATGATTAATTGGAAAATCGTGTAATAAAATAATAAATAAATAAAAAACATTATATTACTTAATCGGATTAAGTTTATTCTGAAGTGTATTGTAATCAATATACTATTTGTACTATTTTTTGTACTATTTCACTGTTATTTCATCGAGAACCTTGGCATAAGCTTTTGTTAAAACAGAATGATATTTAAGGGAAGACAACTGGCAAATATCTTTATTGAGCATATCTGTTATGATTCGCACATTTGCTGCATTTATCGGTTATTGTTACAGAATTTTGATAACAATT
>JAFIDM010014012.1:17168420-17243320 GCA_023159025.1 Thereuonema tuberculata | reverse complement strand
TTTTCAACTGTGTGTTGTTAGTTCAACAAAAACATCCTACTGCTTATTCTCAATGTAAAGTAAATTATATATATATATATATATATAAAAGAATCGTTGCTCCAAATTATAAAAATAAATTTAGTTTATTTATTTTCTGTTTTACATTAATTGCCTTTACAGATAGCACAGAAAAAAAAAGCACCAAAATTACTCTGAATAATTTAATAATTTAGTGAATTAAGGCTGGAAGTTATTCATTAGAATTTAAGTACTTCGTTACATTATTCTCATCACCTGAACCATGAATTAGTAACAGTATTTTTCAATAAAACTGCATCTGTTGTAAGTATTTTAAAAAAAATTGAATATTTAATACTGGTTAAATTATCACAACAGAACTTCTTTCAATCTCGGAATCAAATGAAGGAATGCATTACATCTCAGTATTCTTAAGTAAAATTTTATAATTTGTTTTTTGGGTCCCTGTAAATAATAAAACATAGATAAATATCAATTTTCATAAGAATATAGCAGTCTTATTTTTTTCTAAATTTTCTAAAGTATGAATTCAAAATAGTTTACTTTTATAATTTTAACTAATTAGAAAAATTGGAGAAAAATCATACAGGCTAGCTAAATTAAAATTAACAGTTCTTTAACCCTTTAGAGAAGGTTCATGGCTTATAGACACATTATATCTTGTGCTGTTAGAGGCCAGGTGTGGCTTATTGACACAACAAACGGGAAGGAGAGGACGAGTGTGACGTATAAGCTACATTTGAAAAAAATTCAAAATTTGTTTATTTTTCCTCTTTTTTTTATGAGTCCTGTGCGAAAAGACTCACTCAAAATACCCATCCTTAAAAGGTTAAATGACTGTGCCTGTGTATATTTATGGCCTAGCAAACCTTTATAATATAACCAGCATCGTGTGTCTTTACTAACACTGAAGGCATGTTTCATTATAGACAACTGATCAATACTAGTGGTTTTATGGTGACTGTTAAAGAGTTTATATTATGACACTACAATCTAATAGCGGAATGGTCATCATATTTCCCAGAAGGAAACAGTAATTACACAAGGAAAACTGACTGCTTCAGAATATGTTAAGATGCAAAAGCTTTCATAACCTATGAACAGTAGCATGTCACTTAGAAAGAGAGGTTGGGACAATTACTGCTCTATTGTGACTTCTGAAATGACGAAAAGAGAGAGAGAGAGAGAGAGAGAGAATATATATCCTTTGGGTGAATTGAATTCATTTGATTTTTAGCAATTGTACTGAAATTGAATAAGATGGAATCAACTACCTATATCATCTATCTTTCTATCCAATGCAAATATAAAGTGCTATTGCTCACTAAAAGAAATGTCAAAAGTTCCATAGCTGAATATCAAGATAGAGCTGATTTAGCTTCAGTAGGTGAGAAGGTAACTGCCAGTGCTTCCAATGAAGCAAAAAAAAGGGTGGTGATGCCACTGTGATGTTAAAACAGCATCCATTTTTACATGTGTACTTTAAGGAAGAATACTAGAAATAATGCTGTTGTTTAATAATACAGTAATAGATTGATAACTTTGATGTTTTTGGTAGCATATGATCATCAAATGGCAACACAAAAGAATTTATAAATCAAAATAATAGATGGCTTTGATACAAGAACTATAAAAATTGTACAAAGGAAAAAAAAAACAAAACAGTAAGCTTTAGGAAAAGTCAATTCATATCCAAACTAACTGCTCTTTTACTGCGTAATCCACTTGAATCAGATAATACTTTTAATAATTTAGAAAAAGAAAAACAAAAAAATTGTAATCTACAAAGAAAGGCTTTATCTGTCTATGATTTCAGAATGCAAAAGTCAATGAAGTGAGAAAGACTATTTAAGTAGGCAGATACCAGAAATACAATAATGTACAAGTGACCATTAATATTTGGAGTATAAGCAAAAATATTTGCAAATGTGTCCTACTAAATGTTGAAGCTTTTTATTGGTAGTAATAAAGAGTAAGTGAATTATCTCTTGTAAAAAAGAAAAAAAACCAATATTTTTACACATTTTTTAAGTTAAAGAAGATGATGGCATGTAAAGTTATAATGGTTGATCGGAAAAAAAAAATATCTATAAGCTTAAGTATTTAGAAATGCATTCATACGTTTCCATTCTAAATAATTAACTTGTTGTAAATTCAAAAGCTGCTACTGAACATAGCAGATGGCTGTAATGTTCAAAAGACAGATAATTTCAATTATTTATGTGAAGATCATCAAACTAGCATGCAATTTCTGATAGAAATTTGGGGGCAGTACATCTAAAATCCAAGATTTGGGCTTTTAATAATTTAAATCTTTTTCTTATCATAAACAGCAGCAGAGCATCATTTTACCTCAGATAAAGACGTTAAATGAACTACCCAAGCTTGATTCACATAAAGGGATTTTCCTTCTATTAGTTGGGAATGCATAAACTAATCAAATGCCATAATCCCCACGAAAAATGTGTTGTAAATAGTTTATCAGAGATACTTTCATTGTTCAGTGTCACTTTCTTCTAATGCACTCTTTATCTTTTTGTACTACTGTATAAACAGCATTTTTTTTTCTTTCTGATCTACCTTCATACATAAGATCTGGAAAGTTTAGTTTAATTTTATTTTTATTGGAAATAGGCTTATATTAATACCTGCAGTTATTAAATGAATTTTATATTTTTTTAACACATGAATTTTATTTTATGAAAATACTCAGTTGTAGATTTAATTAATTAAATATTCTATTTTAACTTTTTAATTTTTGGTATTACTTAGAATTTTAAATCTTGTTATACAAAATATAATTACAAGATTTTTCTTTTAATATCACACATATGCTACTTACACTTCCCAAGATTTAATTGCGTTGTGTATTTCAGTAATCATATCAGTAGTTGTAGTTGAGCGTCCATAATTTGCAAAGGCCAATCTATTGCACTCTCTTGTCAGAAGACAGGCAGCATAGGCTCCATACATGGTAGGACTGATTCCATTTAAGATGCTTCTTAAAGGAGAAAAGAAAAAAAAAATCCTTTATAATATGGAATGCATAATTTTAATTTAAAATTATGTAATAGTAGTAATGTAAAAATCTTACAGTGCCTTTCTCAGACAAAATAAATTTTCACATTTATAAGCAAAGATAAAAATTAAAAATTGATATTTTGTCTTTAATCATAAAGAACAGGATTTTTAATCATCATTATCAAGCTTCATACTATGGCTTTCCACTAATCCTTTGAAGCCTCTATGAGTAGAGGTACATTTCTCCGTCTTGCTACTATACGTATCCAATATTGCTTAGTAAGCCACTACATATTCTGCATTTTTACCGAATGTTGTGCAAAAACTAGAATCCGTTGTCTTAGAATCCCACTGAAAAACTACATTTATTGGAATATATTCACTGACCCTTGGCTACCAGGTTGTTTGGTTAATTTTTTACTGTACAAAATTCTTTCTAGGATGCCCCCATATTATCTTTTTTACTCACAATTTATCTTGTTTTTTATTCATTGCATTTTCTGTAATATTGCTTTCAACCTAGAATTTTACTAGGCAATCATTTTATGCAATTTTATTCAAGTTTATCAAGTTGGGAGAATTATCTAAATGTAGACTAGGTCACACGCACAGCTGACTGTTAACTTTAGGTAGCATTTAAAAAAAATGCTTTTTTTTTATGGCAAAATAATAACATATTGGAAACCTTGGCACTAAAACTGCTCCTTTAACTTTGGTTTTCCTATATTTATAATACAATAGATATAGATTTTTTAAACATAAAATTAAAGTACAGTTGTCTATCCAATTTTATGGATATCTTTTCTATTACTTATCATATTACTTACTTGTCTGATTCTTTTGAAAATGCCGAAGTACTCCAAAAGGCAAAAACTCCTAAACTTCCAGACAATAGATCTCCTTGGCCACCACAACGTCTTGGACTATTTGATCCTTGACAAATAAAAACTAAATATATGGGAGGAAATATTTTTTAAGTAAAGGAAATAAAAAATAAATATTAAAACCATAATCATTATGTCATCATGTATTTAAAGTGTTTCATTAGTGTTTAAAAACAAAGAAAACATTCCAAAAAAACATCATCACCATTTGAAAGATCGAATTGCAAATACAAAATAATCATATCTCAAAACTATATGATCAAATTATTTAAATGTTACAGGAATAGCAAAAAAGTAGCCGATACAGGCTTTCTAACATTTCAAGAAAATTATTTCCAGGTAACTATAATATGAGGATGAAAAGTATCTGAAAATGGCTAACTGGTTTAGAATAAACAAAGCATAGTCAGTAAAGAATATACGAGGGTCGTTCAATAAATAATGCAACACATTTTTTTCTCGGCTAATATTTGGTGAAAAAAATGTGAAATTTTCTGTACAGTATCTTCAAACATTCCCGCACTTTCTCATATTGTTTCATCATTCTCTGCTGTTGTGGCAGCAGTGTAGGTAGAATTCAAGATGGCGTCTGTGAATGAGATGCGTTCCAAACTAAGAGCAGTTATTGAATTTCTTTTGGCAGAACAGGAGACTGAGACAAACATTCACAAGTGCTTACAGAATATCTATGGAGACCAGGCAGTTGATAAAAGCACCGTGAGTCGTTGGGCGAGTCGTCTGTCGTCAAAGGAAGAAGGAAAAGTGAAGCTGTCTTGATCTCCCTCACTCTGGCCGGCCGCACACAGCTGTGACTCCTGCAATGTTGCAATGTGCAACAGTCAGCTCAGAAGCCTATGTGAAGACTCTTAAGAAAATGAGAAAATGATTTTCCAAGGCATACAAGCTCTGACATCTTGGTGGCGTAAGGCCATAGACTTGGATGGAGATTATGTTGAAAAATATTTTTTTGTAAACTAAAGAATTGAGAAACAAGGTGATGTATTTAAAAATGTAATAAAACAAATTTACTTTGAGGAAAAAAAATGTGTTGCATTACTTATTGAATGGCCCTCATAGTTCCTTGTGATGTTAATAAAAGCCTTTAATGTTAATTCTTATCTTCACTATGACATCAAAAAATTTTCCCATCTCAAAAAAGATATGGAAAAATAATTCTATTAACTTATATATCTATCCAAAATTAATGTTTATTGACATAACATAAAAGTCACATATTTTAAGGAAATATAAGGGTCAGTCATTTAATAACCAAACATATGTGATTGTAGAAATGTGTCTGTGATCCTTGTGAGTTACGTCCCATATAAAGGAAGCGAGTTCATCGGAGAACCTAGTTTACCTTCACCCATGACGTCACGCGTCACATGACGCACAGTGAATGCGCCAAACACCACTGGTGGCAGTGTAGTCACCGTCCAACCATAAAAATGGAAGCGAGCAAAGAGGAGCAGCGCAGTGTTGTGCGTTTTTTAGCAATGGAAGGTGTGGGCAGCAAGCAGATGCATACGCGAATGAAAGCAGTGTACGATGATTACTGCATGAGCCTCATTTGGCGAAAACAGTTCCTAGAGGGCCGCACATCCCTCCGTGACAACGAATGGCCAGGACAACCACAAAAAGTGACTTGACAGTGTTGTAGCGCATGTGGATGAGTTGATTAGAGGTAACCGGCGCCTGACTGTGGATGATATCGTGGCACTGGAAGGGTCTGAGTCACGGTACAACCCATCAAATCATCACCGATAGGCTCTGGTATCGGAAAATCTGCGCTTAATGGGTTTCCCATAACCTTAATGAAGGTCAAGCAGGCTATCGCATGGCCATTGCTCTGTAGTATCTGCAGCGATATCAGCAACAAGGTGACCTGTTTTTGTCACACATTGTGACCGGTGATGAGACGAGGTGTCATGATTACCAATCTGAGGAGGCAGAACCGACAGGGGAAACATTCTGCCTCCCCTCCACGAAAGAAGTCCAAGGCCATACAGCACAGTACGGATAAGGCAATGATGATATTGTTCTTTAATCAACATGGCACACTCCTCATCGAGTTTCTGGAGAAAGGGGCAACTGTGAATGCTGTGTGCCATGTCGACATACTCACGAATTGCGGTGAGCAATAAAGGCAGAATGTTCTGGACTGATCTGAGAGGTGTCATTTTGCTCCACGACAATGCCTGTCCGCATACTGCCGATGTTGTCTGCGCCACAATGCAGAAATTCATGTGGGAAATGCTAATGCATCCCCCCCCCCACACACACACACAGTCCTGACATGTCCCCTGTGATTTTTAAGTGTTCGGAGAATTGAAATGTGCCCTCAGAGGCAAATGATTCACATTGGACAATGATGTGAAGGACGCAGTTCAACAATGGTTCCAGCAGCAACTTGAAAAACTTCTTCCACAGAGGCATTCAGTGTCTCATTTCATAGTGGGATAAGTATCTCAACAGGTGTGGTGACTACTTGTAGCTGACTCAAAGTTAATGTGCTTTTCCACCAGGTGTTCGGTTTTTAAATGACTGACCCTTATAGATAATAATATAATTTTATATAAAATTTCTGTAAGAAATACTTTAACAAATGATAAAGATATTGAAAAAATTTTCGAAGTCATGATCATAGACTCTAAGAATAAAGAAAATCGGAGGTGCAAAGTAGAACAGGGAAAATTTGGGGAGAGGGTGATGACAAGCTGAGTACAAGACTCTCTGAAGTGGCCCTGACCTGCTCTATTGGATTAAGACTGAGAGATTTGGCTGGTCAACATATTCTTCATCTTATAAGCACCTAAGATTTGGAAAAATGACAGAATGTTAATAAAGATACAGAGGGATAACAGTTTACCGGATAAGCCTTCAAAATGGTTGAAGGGCCTCATTCTTATAATACTGACTATTCATAGGTTCTCTTCAAACATGTAGAGTGGTTTGAACATATTCAATATGGTTTCACTTTAGCAGTATCAAAAATGTGTCTTCCCTGATTTTGAAAGTTAATTACAGGCTTCTTTTCTCTCAACATGAAACAACATCTGGCTTTCAAAAAAAAATTGCTATTTTCAAAATATATAAAGTTGTCTAACCGCAGTATCATCTTTCTGATAGTAAAAAGATAGAATCATCAACAGCTGCTGTATTCTTTGGAAAACGCTGACTCTATATACTTGTTCCTTCATCAGTCTCTATAAAATTGTCGTCATATTCTTGAAACCATCCACATTGTGATATTACAATATTTTGCCAAATAACATGCAATTTTCCCAGCTTCTAGTCTTCCTTCTTTCTATGGTTCTCCACTCTACTGAATCAGACAAACAGATAATATATATAAATATATCTATATATATATTTTTGAAGAACAAGAAGAAATGCATATTTGATGCATTTTTCACTAAGATGAAACATCTTACCAGCCTTTAACTATCTATTTCATTAGCATATATGAAAGATTGTACTCACTTATTCTAAACATACAAATTTATGTAAATCTAAGGCAAATGTTCTTTTTTTTTCATTTAAATTTTCTTCTCAAATCAGTAAATAATTAAGTGTGTGTACAAATAAACAGAGATTGTGTTTTCTTTCTAATGTATAAATATTAATTTTCTTTTAAATATCTTAATTTGATTTTAATTGTAAGCTAAATAACTAATAATGAATTGGTGAAAACCTTTATTTCCATTTGATATAATGTCATTTTCTCCCTTACGAACTAAAACCACATTGTCCAATAGTTTGCAAACTTCAAAGACACTTTCAACAATGTCGTGAGATGATGGCATCACTCCAACCTATCAAATACGAAAAATAAACATAAATTTTAAAGTTAACACTAGTATCTCTTAGGGCTTTTGTGACTTCAATTGAAAAGCCACTATCTAATCAAAAAAAGATCTTTACTTTAGCAGTTAACTTCTTCCTCTGATCATAGAAAGATGAAAATCTCAAGTAGTTTCTAAGAAGTTGAAGCGAATATAGAATAAGATGATAGGATTATACCCTAATAATCACGAAAGTTGGACAACAAACAGAATTTGGAAAACTGAGTCTCCAATGCTGGAAAGGTCTGGATACCGTTAAGAAAAAAGCATTTACAAGAATGATAACAATGTTGATAGAAATCTCATTTCAGCCACTCCTTGCATGGATCAAGAAAATGAACAGCAATCGAGAAGAAAAGGGACTGTAAAGAAGGCAAGCCTATGAGAGTGGATCATGTTGCCAGCTTTGTGATTTTGCCTTCCAGACTACTGAACAGAGGATCAGAGTGATTAGGATAAATCTGCAATTGCTGAAGAAAAGCCTCTTAGTCTGAGATGTCAAGACCTCTGTGAGATAAAATCAGAATGCAGTAAGTTAGGCAATATAAACCTAGTGAAGGTATTGAATGAAAAGTCATGAAGATGTGGAGACAGATCATAAGACATCAACTGTTAAAATTGAAAGTATATGATAAAGTGCAATGGAAGACTGCAACTCCTTTATTTGGTAAGAAAGGGCAAATATAATTGATCAATTATAATGATAATATAGGCTTTTTTGGCTGAGTGAATCCTATAGCAAAATGACTATATTTCTTTACTAAAAGAACTATTGTTATTTTTAGGAAAGATATATATCAAACAACTGGCTGCAAATGATATGAAGATGAAATTCAGATAAGGTGAAGTTCTGATAAATGGTTAGTTGAGAGATGCACACTATAATCAGATAAAGTTCAAGAAACTGCATGCTACCATGATGATTGATCCTTATCTACAGTCTAGGAGTTGTTTGTATAACAAGGACATGTTCATGACAAAGCCTAGAAAAGTTTTGTCAGGAAGAAAAATGGCTATCAGCTTCAAATAACTGGCAGAAAAAATGTAGCATATATTAGACTTATACCTCCTTTTATGATATTGGTTTAAAGATTACAGAAGAGGATTAGAGAGAGGAATACTAATGATGATGATGATGATGAGACTGGAATGCAATCAGACAGAGCAAAATATACAAGGTGGTCCACTTAAGTCTCCCCCATCTAGTTTTTTTGTAATTTAGGAAATGATGAAGACCTTGATGACAGATTCTAAAGAAAATCATAGCTGCCTACAATTTTTGTTTGGTTTGTCTAAATTAGAAATGTAATCAGATCAGGCTAAAACTATTTCCCAATAGGAAATATCAGGGATGTTCACAGATTATTCTATGTACTTCCTGTTAATGGATAATAAAAGGTAGTTACTGAACACCAGTTACTGAATGCCAGGATGATTTCATATCCAGTAAAGGAGAGGTGCTAGTCAGCAAACAAACATTTGGCAGTCAGCGAATATGGCCAGACATACCTTGGTAGAAGACGTGATGCAGATGTGAATTATCAGAAGATTACAGGAGACTGGAAATGTTATCTCAGGATCACAAACAATGAGGCAATCACTTGGAACAGATGAAGAGACTGTTACCTTAATCCTGGCATCATGTGCTGCAAATCCACATACAAGCAGCAGGGCAATTGGGCATCAATTAAGATATCTCATCTATCAGTTCTGAGTTTTCAGAGCTCACCAGTTTCACCCACATCACAAGTACTGCCATCAATGGTTGGAAGAGCAGGATTGTCCAGCCTGTGTAGACTTTGCATTTGGATATTAGCAATGTATGATGAACATCCAGAAATAATATCGCATATTCTGTGGACTGATTCACAAGGGATGGCATGATGAATCTTCACAAACTTCATTACTGGAGTAAAGAAAACTCACAGTGGCTTGGAGAGACAAATCATCAGACAGTGGTGCTTCAATGTGTAGTGTTGAATTATTAGAACCCAGATTGTCAAACCTTTGATGTATGATGTAAGCTGAATGGCTCAGAAGTATGTGGACCTAATTCGAGGGATCCAGAAGATCAGTACAGAAAACAGAGTGTCTTTGACAACATTTATGGAGAAATATAGTTCCAACATGATGGAGCAGCAGTATTATACCTCATAAAGTTGGAGATTTCTAGATGATTGCTTGTACAACCACTGGATAGGTTGCCAAGGGCCCATACAGTGGTCAGCTACATCACCAAATCTAAAACCCTTGGACTTTTTTTGTGCAGATATGTGAAAGATACACTACAGCAACTACTACATCACAGGATTTACAACAATACATAATACTATGCTGTAATGGAATCACTGAAACTGTGATAGCATCAGTTTGTCAATCATATGGGCACAGTTGTGCAATGGCATGAAAGGCACCATTTTGAACACATTTTATGAAAGAGTTTGAAATTCAGCTGATAACAATAAAAAAATCGTTAGCATACATGTTTTCATTTAGAATCTGTCATCAAAGTCTTCACCATTCCTAAATGATAAAAAATCTAGGAGGAACACTTATCTGGACTACCCTGTATAGTGATACTATAAAATCAGTATCTGGACAATTTTAACAGTTATAATTGATTTGGAATAATACAGAAAATTGATAGCTGCAGGAAATTAGAGTTAATTAGGAGCCCACTCTTGACAACAAGAAAAAGCAACTGCAAAAAAGTATTTGGAGTACATATGGAAACCATAAAAACAACAATTTCAAAGTATGATATCTCATTATTATTAAATCAAGTGAAGACCATGTATACATACTAGAATTATAGGAATTATTGATGAAAGAATATTATTATTATTATTATTATTATTGTTATTATTATTATAAACTATTTTAACTGTACTAAAATCAAATTTAGTACAAGGTGGCATACATTAAACTGGCCCTAAAAGGTTTCTAGGTATATTTTGGTCCTGAAAATGGACATTATTAATGCTATTGCTCTTGTTCATGTTATCTGTATATTACTGCTGATATATTTTTATTGTCATGTTCAGAGTGGATGTTGGAAGTGGTCGTCATCAGCCTCAATGCATTTCTCCACCCTCCTTGTGGAATTGAATACGCCATTGCTCACACGCAGGCTGTCGAACACTAAACAACACTCATCAGCACATGCACGACTGTGGCGAACAATATCTGGAGTGGATATCATCACATGTGCAAGATCATTAGCGCTGTATACTGTCTACAGCGAACATACAATATATACCTTGAAATCTATTGCGGCTGATTTTATGTGCACCACCCTGTATATTTATGTATATAACGTGGTACTCAGTGCTACTCAATTTATATATTCAATTACCAGAACTTTATATAATCTTGCGAATTCCACTGCATTTGGGGTCAGGACAGCTGTCTTATATCCCTTGATTAATGATGGATCTAAAGTGATCAGAAATAGACCATCCTGTGAAAACAACAATTAGAAAATTTGTATGAAAATTCAGAATAATTATATGCAAAATCTTAGTAAAAGAAGTTCTGTGGTAAAAGATTTTAGGATATATATCATATAATAAGCTCCATCTCAATAAATTGAAAAGAGAAAGTTGGCTATAATTAAAGTATCTCCATTCAAAGCTCTCCGTAGCTCCAACTACTAAGCAGAATGAATTAGAAATAGACAATTCCAGGTATGGGAAGAAGGATTCTGTGAAAGAAAAATACCAAAATCTGGCAAAAATATGGTGCTGTACAAGAAGAAATGCAAAGTTTTAATAAATGAATATCTAAGACAAGCTAAGATAAAATTACAAATTTTTATGTTTGTTCTTTTCAAAACTGAGGCAGACACTGTACCTAAGAGAGTAGAAAATTGCCTTTTCACAGCAGCAAAAAGCTATAAAGGCACAATGCAAATATCACAAACTTTTCTTATATTTAGGCCTACTGTTAGAAATGCATCTAACTGTTTGAATATGTTTTAATTGAGAAGTTCTTTACCTTAAAGGATTCAATGCAGTAGCTGCTCTTTTGAATCAAGGCACTAAAAACTTACATCAAAGTCCATTATCAACTGCAGCAATTCAACTGATGATTAAAAAAATTGAGGAAACTGGATCCTTACAAGTTAAGCCTGGAAGAGGAAGGAAGGTCGTTTCACCTCCAGTTATTCCTCAACTGCAGCAAAGAAGATGCCTGGATAAGAGAATTTTTATCCAGTTCTTGTCATATTGCATGACCAGTACAGCAACTGTTATGACATCACTTTACTGAAGAAAGAGTTATTAATCACTTTTCCACTGCATGGCCACCATGCTTGCCTGACCTTACACCAAATGATTTTTGGCTGTGGGGGTTATCTCATGGTCAAATGAGGAAGTATCAGGCATGAGAGTGGGGAAAATGTAAAAAAGAGGAAATTCTTTCGGTCGCTCGCTCGCCCGCCAGTCAACGAGTTGAAAGTTCAGGAATTCAACGAGGAGGGGCATAAAAACGTTCGGAAACACGGTGTACCACGAAACAAAAAAGGGAAAATAATAAAAATAAAAGGAAAAAAGCGGAAGTCCGCGAATCTGCAAAAAAGGAAAAAAGCAGAAATCCGCGTTTCCGCGGAAATTTGGCATGCCTGAAGTATACATAAACTAGCAGAACACACCATGAGTGGAACATTACTACAGAGATGTTCCATTCTGCAGTATAGCACATTGTGTATCAAATACATTTTCTAAAATGGAAATCACATAAAAAAATCAACTTTATCATCAGTGACTCTGAGCGAGTTCAGGGCTTCGACAGAATTTCCTCTAGCACATTAGTTTTCCATCTCAGTTTTTGAAAAGAGCAAACATAAAAACTTGAAATTTTATCTTAGCTTTGTCTTACGTTATTCATTTGTTGATACTTCATCATGCATTTTTTCTCTGTACAGTGGCATATTTTATCCTATTGGCAAGTTCTGAATTAAATCTTCTCCCCATGCCTGGGATAGTCCATTTCCTAATTCTGGTGGCATTCGGCTTCATAGTTGGAGCTATTGAGAGCTCTGAATAGGGATACTTTAATTATCATCGCCCCTGGTATTTCTAACAGTATTTTTATAAAAAAAAAGAAAATTAGGATGTTCAGATACACTTCTGAATGATACATTTAATGTCTTGTAGAAGGGCATGAAAGAACAAGAAAATGGATTTGTTAAATTGAATCTTGATGTTATAAAATGTGCTCCATAAGGAATCATTTATATTTTGGAAACATCTACATTTCTTGCTGTGGAAGACTTGCAATTAATTGTTGCTTACTGAACATTTTACTTAATTCACATTGCTTAATGTAGCAGAATACAACTGATTTTTAGAGGCATGAAATGTATTAAAAAACAAAATCATGACAAATAATTCACTTAACATTATTAATTCCAGTGGAATAGAAATTCAAATACAGCAACAGCAAAAGCTGTTTGCAGTAGCTTTTGCTGTTTCACAGGCTTTTTGATCAAGACCATGACCATAGGAGTCTTAATAAATTCCAAATTATTAAAAATTAGCCTGTTTCCTTGTCTCAGCCTTTTAAAGAAATGGTAATTGTAAAGATATGCAGCAATATTAAAGTAATGCAGTAACTTTCATTTTTAAAATAAAGTAAACCTTCAAAAGATGATATATTACTTACAGCATCTATAATAATTGGTATATTGTACTGCTTTGCCTTCTCAATGATAGCCTAATTAAAAAAAAATGAAAAAACTCAGTTACTATAATTCTATTCAAAAATATTTCAAGTAAAAAATAAAATAAAATAAAATATCTGGACATGCTTAAAAATAAGTTTTAGCAGTAAAACTTTTTATATATATACTTAATTTACTTCCTTTTCAATATTCCTCGGATAGCTACTTAATAAAATTTCTCACATTTAATTTGCTGAAAATTGATTGCAAAGAAAAATGAAATGAACAAGAAAAGTTATGGCAGATGGAGAGGTCGAAATGATGATTGTAGAATGAAGAACTCATATCAGTAAAAAACTTGTAATAGTAGTTAAATTTGTTGTTAGCAGAATATTCTTTTATAAATGTTAATTCAGTTGTGATAACTATAGAGATGATTGTAATTCAGGAGAAATAAGTAGATACCTACGGCACTACGCATCATGTCAATGGATAAAGCTTTATACTGAAGTTTCTCTGCTTAAGTATTCTATCAAGAGATGCTTATTGTAGTCAGATGATTTATAAATATACCAAAAGAGTGCTGAGTACACAGAGTTCAATATAATTTTGGAATCTTTTGATCAAGCAGCTTAAGTGAATATTTTTTTTTTCCATAATTCAAGAGAAAAAGAAATCCCACCCAAAGCATTTCATGTAAAATAAGTTGCCAAGACTTACACGCTCATAATGCTTTCACTGGTAAAAAGATATGAGATCTCATGTAAAGCCAAGCCCCTAACTGTACAAGGCCTAACTCTACAAACCCTAACTCTAAAAACCCTATATCTTGGTCAAAAAGAATGGCTTGGCCATTTCTTGGCTGTCGCACAGACAATTCCATGGAGTTATGTAAAGGATATGAAGTATGCCAAGGCATACTTTTTGACCAAAATATTAGGGTTTTTAGAGTTAGGCATGTTGAATGAGGGGCTTGGCTCTACATGAGATCTGATAACTTTTTAACAGTGAAAGCATTATGAGCATCTTGGCAACGTATTTTACATGAAATGTTTTGGGTGAGATGAAATAGTTCCATGAAACCGCCAAGCCATACTTTTTGACCAAGATATAGAGTTTTTAGAGTTAGGGCTTGTAGAGTTAGGCCTTGTAGAGTTAGGGGCTTGGCTCTACATGAGATCTCTTATCTTTTTACCAGTGAAAGCATTATGAGCGTGTAAGTCTTGGCAACTTATTTTACATGAAATGTTTTGGGTGGGATTTCATTTCTTTTTGTAGGATGAGATCTGATAACTTTTTAACAGTGAAAGCGTTATGAGCATGTGAGTCTTGGCAACTTATTTTACATGAAATGTTTTGGGTGGGATTATCTATTACAACTAAATTTAGTTTTAAGATTATTTAGAAAATGGATTTTTTTTTTCAATACCCTACTTTTCTGTTTTTCAATTGGTCAACTTGTATATACAAGCTGTTTGCACTTTTGTAAGAAATCACATTATTACACAGTATTATTTAGGCCGAAGCATTGAGGGTACGACGTATTTCAGATCTTAATAAAATCCAAAGTATAAAAGCTAGATAAATGAAACTTAGCGTATTTGATTAGTATGGTAACTGCATCTTATCCTGAAAATTTGAGCTGTCTAGTATTATCCAGGCCGAAGCTATGAGGGTTCGATAATACATAACCAGACCCCCCCTTTATGAGGGGTTGGAGGGTGAAAGTTACGGATTTCTTAATTTTGTTGTTGTTTGTGTGCTAATCCTAGCCTGCATACCAAATTTCAGCTTTCTAGGACTTCAGGAAGTACCCTAGAGGTTTTGATGATCATGAGTCAGTCAGTCAGTCAGTGAGTGAGTGACGGAATCGACATATTTTAGGTATTAATAAAATCCAAAGTATAACAGCTAAATAAATGAAACTTAGCGTATTTCATTAGTCTGGTAACTGCATCATATCCTGAAAATTTGAACTCTCTAGTATTATCCAGGCCGAAGTTATGAGGGTTCGAAAATACGACGAAACACTTCCAGAAAAGGTATGTAGTGCCCTTCCTGCCTTTGGCTCATCTTGGCGGGGGCACTGCCGTGCCCCCAGATTGTAAAGCAGTATTGTTACAAGAAACTAATAAAAAGCAGTACCTTAAGCTACTATTGATAACAATAAAAATATTTACAATACTTCAGCAAAATAACAGGAAATAGATATTGACATTTAGGCTATTCTAAGTGGATCTAAACCAGACAATTCAGCAGCAGTGGCACTTTCTAGAATAAGTAAGAGCTTAAAGAAGGCACTTGATGATGCTCTCTTATAGCATATATTTATAAGATCACGAAAGACTAAAAATAGCTTTGAAAAATGATGGTTATCTCTATGGTAAAAGTTAGAAGTATTTTATCTGCTTTTACCAACTTAAAAAACTTTTGTTTTGATGTTAACTAACAGGAAAATTGAAAGGTACCAGGTCAAAAGAGAAAAACCAATGACATAAGTCAAGCTTTTTATCTTCTAAGATGTTCTTTATCTTTATTCAGAATGATCTCTGAAAGATAAGAAAAATGTAAAAATAGATGATCTTTCAGCCATCTATTAAATGTTTTAAAAAATTATAATAATATTAACAGCTGCTCTTTATGAAATCAGAAAATAAATATCCTTTAGAAATTGATTACCTGAGCTGCATCTAAAGTCTTTCTATCTCGTCCAAGACCAGGACCTATCACTATGGAATGTAATCTTTCCATCCATTTTTCTGTTTCGGTTATGTCTTTATCTCTGAAATGAATTACAGAATATTTAATAATTAAAGTCTGAAATTTTAATAAGAGATCTACAGTGTCAGAGAATTATTCACAGTATATACAAGAGTCAAGGTTCACTATTCAACTGCAGGACTGAGAATGATTCTTTTCATATTCTCAAATCTTTCAGTATGTAAGTTTTTTTTCTTCTTATTTTCTTTTAAATTTCTGAATATGTAACTTTGCTAAAATGAAGTTCATGACAATTCACTGACTGACTACATACATCAACCAAAGTTAAAATTGGAACACCACGATAGAAGCATTAAATTGTAATGAGAGATTTAGAGAACAGGAAGCAGTTTTAAGTTCAGACTACATAGAATCATATGATAGACAATGATTTATCAATAGTAAAATATACAATTCAGTACCAAAAATATCATATATATTGCCTTGGGCAGGATAAGCAATGCCGCATTACATGTCATATGTCTGTAGCCAGTATAAATGTTCCAAGACAGTGGAACAATGTCCAGGTGAAATAGCTGCGAGAAAAGAACTGTCAAGAGTTCGAATGAGGTGTTGTGATAGGGTGCCATGTTGCAGGCCTATTTGTGCAGCAAGTTGATGAAAACTTGAACCATTCGAGGTCGACAGTCAGCAATACCATTTTGAGATGGAAGTGCGTGGAGTAAACTATTAGAGCTCCTGTAGTGGACAACTCACTAAAGTCACTGAACAAAGACTGTAGGGTGGCAATGCCAAAACTACCTTAATTGGATGATATGTTAAATGCATAGCTCCATTTATTGATAGGAATAAAAAAAGCTGCACAAAAACATTCAAAAGTGCGGCTCACATGGTAGGACAGTGATTTGTAAGCCCGGTATTACCCAAACCAACTTGCAGCATAGTCTTCAGTGGGGTAAACAGCAAAAACAGTGGGATGTTAAGGTTCGAAAAGCTCCAAGCATCATACGACACCCTTTTTGGATTGGATGGATGAGTGTTGTGGATGTCTGGTGAACTATTCTTACCACAGGGTATAACCAAATTGTAAAATTTGGTGGGAGTGATGTGATGAGATAGTCTTGTTTTTTTTGGTTAATTCTCAGACTTCTCATTGTTGTGCCATGCACATTGAACACCGAGAGATATGTGAACACTGAATAATTGAATGCTTCCTAAATTGTGGCAGTTCTATGGAATAGATCTTTGTCTCTTATTGACAAGACAATGCACCCTGGCATAAAGCTGCAGCTGTAACTGGATGGTACGTAGACATAAGCATCATCACACTTAAGTGACTCCACTGTGGGTTGAACTGGAGCATCGATTGAGGTGCAGAGACATCCATTCAACAATGATCCAGGAGTTCATTATATGCCTCAAGAAGTGGTACAACATTTTGGCTGACTGCTATCGTACACTTGTATAATATATGCTCAATAGGATTGCTGCAGTCATTTCAGCTAAAGGATGTCTTACATTTTATTAAAGTGACCTCCATAACTATTTGTTTCAAATGATTGGATGTTCGGCGACTTCTTTCTAAGCAGCATAAATTGGATATGTTTGTCTATTAAATATTTCTAATTGGTAACAAATACACTCAGTTGCCCATTTCTTTCATGGAAATGACAGGTTTCATGCATTGTTGAAACTAATAAAATAAAATATGGATGGCAAATTAGATGACCAATATCCAAAGCTAAAAAGGCATGAGAAGGCATTCCTGAACAATCCAACTCGTTCTTATCCATCTCCAAGAAATAAGACATACCTCCCTGCATCTCACCCATTGGAGATTACAAAATTCTAATACACTTAATCTCGGCAGATGCTGTAATCAGATTAAAAGCTTTCCATCCAATCACCACTTTTATTTCTAACCTCTATGTAATCTCCTTGTCATTCTGTCCCTATGTTTGTGCTGTCCTTTTATTTTTGTTATTTAACCTTAGAAGGTAAGACTCAAACAGAATGCCCAAACCATCTGGACCTTACCATCCTTCTATAAAGTAAGTGCACCATCTACCTTTACTTTATTTATCGTTTTCATGAAAATCAATTGTTATACCTAATAAACTGGCAACTCAAGCATAATCCATTACATAAAAAAAAGAGTAGAAATAACAAAAAAACCTAATAAAAAATAAAGCTTACAATGTAGCATGAACAATCAGTTCAGGACTGTAAGATTTAATAACAGGAGCTGCTTCACTGGTGCAAAAGACATGCACAAGATCACATCCCTATAAATAGAAAACAGTGTGTTAATTAAAAGGAAATTATAAAAACTAAACAGAGAGGAAATAAGAGAAGGAAAGAGAGAGCAAGAAACTAATTTTAAAATGATTCAGAACTTTCTCTGCTATGGGTTTCATCATCATCATTGCCAATTATAGGCTCAGTATCCATACTCGACCGTTGGGATGAAGTTGATGTCGGGCGGTAAGTCCTGGAATCTTTCCACCTGTAAGAAACATAACCCTATTTTACATAGGGCTGAGTGGAACCTTAGGATCCATATGGAGAAACACACAGAAAAAATCCTCTACCAGAAATTAAACCTAACTTCTTCAGTCTGCATCCTTTACAGCTCGATCACCCAGCACTCTCATAAGAATTAGCTTTTTGTTATTCAAATTAACCACTGAGGAAAAAAAAATAACAGGACTTAAACGGGATGAGGCTAATATCTATTTAACAGATATTGCCTTGACCTACTTATGTTAGCAATGGTGGACAAAGTTAATTCAAATAATCCAATAGTTAAGTATAGTGATGAAACCAAGTGATGAAAGTAGAGCTGACTATAAAGGGTTTTCCAGTGAACAGGACATGCAGCATTTAATATCAAAATATCGTATCAATTTATCAAATGGTCTACACAGCCACTCAGTCAACTCTCTGAATAATATATCTCTTAATATTAAAAATGGACACAATAAAACTTACAACTTCTTTACTTCCCATTCTATATTTCGTCCTTACGATAGGACTTCCTCAGGAATCTCAAAATGTTACAAATTATAAAATAAAGAAGAAAATAAGACAGAGAAAACTTTCCTCTTCTTATTTAACAGAAAATATAATAACAAAGTAAACTGTAACAATTATATCATATCATTTTGTTTTATTGTGTCCATTTTTAATATATGATAAGAAGAAATTTGAATATATCTCTTAATACTCAAATAATAATTTCTAATATTTAATAAAAATATTTAAGAGATATATCCTGGTATAATCTAATGATCCCTAATACACATCTGCAAAAGATATTCTGGTTATCTGTTCAAGATATCCTGATATATATCTAAAGCTATGCGAACACCATCCGATTTTGCACCAACTTAGATGGCCAACTTCGAGTTGGTCCGATTTTTGTCAGGCTACAACACCATCCAACTTGCAAATGAAGTCGGCCGCGATAGCAGCAATCCCATAATTCGATGCATTTCCCCCAGCAGCTGTGGAAAATCCAAAAAAATCGAGGTTTTGAAACCTCTCTGATAAATTCTGCCGCATACAATTAATGCGTTTCAGTATAAACTTTATTTATGCATGAAAGAAACTCGCATACTCTGATATTCATTGTGTACATGCTTGTCATCAATTCGAAGCGGTGATACTCGTTTATGGATGCCATTTCTTTCCATGGGCGTGACGTCATGACTGACATGTTCCGATGCTGCTCAGTGATTGGTAATTTCGACCAACTTTCCCGAGTTGGTCCTACACAACTGACTCGAGTCGGCCAACTAAAACCGCTGCAAAGTCGCTGAAAAACTTGCTCAAGGTCCGCTCTAGCAACTCGAAGACTGGAAGTTCGCCAACTAAGTTGGTCGAAAATCGGATGCTGCTCGCGGGGCTTAAGATAAGACATTTTTGAAACTTAACTGTTTATGCATTTATATTTAGAACTTAATATTTCAATTTTTATTTCTTATATCTCTTAGTCAAACAGATTGATTATTTATTTAGAATGCTACTGAAAGTAAATCTGGAATTACAAATATAAACTACTTCTATCTTAATTATTATTAAAGAACTTACCACTTTCAAAGCTGATATAGCAGCAAAATAAGGTGCACCAGTATATCTAAAGAAGAAAACAAATGAAAATATAATAACCAAGATCTGGTGAATGGACAATAATAGAAAATTACATGAATATACTGACACACAGAAAGAGAAATTATTAATCCTTCTTGCGCCGTGCTGGCGTGGTCGTGCGGTCTCGGCGGCGGCCAGCCGTGGTGTCCAATGCGCCAGTTCCTGGGTTCGAATCCCGGTAGTGGCATGGGTGTTTCGCTTTCCTTTCTCTGTGTTGTCCGTTTCTTCCCTTGGGATTAGCGCCCCCTTGCGGTATCTAGCCTAAACTCCTCTGGTAGGAGAGCGTCCATACCCAGTATTGGGTGTTACGGGCGATATAGATAGATAGAATCCTTCTTGCAGGCAAGTTTCTTCCCTGTATGTCTCTCGTGTGGCTCTTTTTTTTTTTTCTTGAGAGAAGAAAGAAGCTAAAAGAAATATTTTTTTACTGGCTAAACTACAGTGCAGAAATTTCAATTTGACCATTAAAATATTAGCTTATTTCATTGTCTCTCGATCAGTGGAAAAGATATACAGAATTAGATAGAAAATTAATAACGGGAGGTCACTAATTATCTACCCCTGCAGAGATTATATCCCTGTACATCAGTTCGACTGTGAGACAGACACATGGAAACGTACATGAAGTACGTCTTGTGGGCTTGAAGGGCCAGAAAAATCACAGACTATTGTCAAAGCTTTATTTGCAGATCCTCCTTGGCCATATTTTGATTTGATAAAGTAAGAAGAATGAAGAGAAAAACTAATCTGAAATGATTTAAAGTTAACAAGGAATTTTAAAACAAGTTTCTATTTCATTTTTTTAATGAATGCATTCCAACATCTGTTCGTATTGGTTTTAAAGTACAGAAACTTGTTAATTTATATACAGAATGTCCTCAAATGGTTTCAAAATGATACAAGAGCAGAGGGTTCTATAAATATGAATAATTTGAAGTAAAGAACCTATGATGGATAATACTATCTTAAGGCTCTTATAAGGTCTGGAAATGCATCAAAGACAAGTGTTCCTACATAAAAGTGAGGAGTCATACTGTAAACAATTGTTTTACATCAACAGAATATTTCGTGTAGTATTAGTATACTATTAGTATTTTAATTATTTTGCTATTATTGTTTTGACAAGCTACATGGTAACTCATTGCTTTCATTACACAAATGTTTTATTAATCCCCCGGTCATAAATCAAAAACCTCATGTTCCTCCAAAAGAAAACCCCCTAGAGGAATGAGATCCAATGAGTGCAATGGCCAAATAATGGGCCTTTCTCTTTCAATCCATGAATCAGCTTTAAGATGTCATCACCCAACTTGGTTCTCTATCTCAAAATGTTCATCTTTCAACACTCACCACCTTTATCGTTTATAAAGTCAAACTGGGAACACTATTGCAGGTGCCGTATCATTTACATCAGTGTTTCCCAACATGGGGCCCACACCCCAAAGGAGGGCAATTTGATTGTTAGGGAGGGGAAGCAATTCGAAAATTAATTATTAAATAAAACATTATTACCATGAAGTGTATATATTTGTTACTTACTTTAATTAATATAATTTACATACAATTACGATTTTTCATAATTTAAATAAATAAGAAACAGTATAAATATAACAGTTTTTAAAATATTACATAGTTATTATTATATATATGAAAAATAGATATATAATGTCATATTTTATATCATCAATTCCTTTATGTTATAAACAAGAAACGATATCTGTGCATTTGCACTGAAAATGGAAAAACGACAATGACCCCTCAAGTAGGTTCATAGAATCGTCGCTTACCATGTGAAGTAGGCATGGCCAAAATTATGTATATGTTACATAGGGGGCATAAGAATTTTAGAAAGGCTTAGGTGGGGCATAGCACAAAAAAGATTGGGAAACACTGATTTACATCAACTTTCATATGAAGCACTTAATAGTAATTTTCGAATAAGTAAATAGAACAATAAACAACTCCTGCTTACTCAGAACAACCTCCAACAATCCCAATTCTTCCAGCTAGTCCTTTATGAGTATTAAATGTGAGAGGTGGAAAAATGGATTTTACTGTTTCAAAAAGAGAAGTTGAGTTCTGAGACGAAATTACAGACTCAAATTTGCTGGACATGTTTTTTTCTATAAATAAAAATAAAAATTGGTTAGATTTTAAATTGAATTGGAATTCTTTTTCTTTTTTCATTTATAAATAAGACTGAATTTATTATTAAAATTATCAAAATGAAACTAAAATATTCCGAAACATATTTAATGGAACTCTGGAAATAAATGAGAAAATTACTACTACTACTACTAAGATATAAGGAAAAAGTGATTCAGGAAGTAATCGTTTCTTAAATTTAATATAAAAATTTTAATAGAAGAAATAATGGGTATTAAAATTATTAAAAAATTAAAACAACTGAAATTGACTTTCTCTATTTAGACTTTTCCTTAAAGTTAAATATTATTAAAAGAAGTCAAAGTTTGATGTTTGAAAGGACATTTTGGCCTAACTTTGGCTCATCAAGTGTCAATTTGGGCAGTTTGTTTTAAAATGTTCCCTTTACATGGTTCGACAAGTGCTTAGTTTCTTGCTTTACTACTTAATATCCCTAATGGGCAGTGAAGAGAAATATTTTTCCCAGGTCTTTTTATTTTTATTAATTTAATTTGATATAATGCTGAAACAGAATGGATTTTCCTTCATTTTCTTTTTTTATGGTTTTGCGTGGTCATTCGTCTTTTTATTACACAGATAGTAAGGTATTGAGAACACTACCATTTTTCTGTTCTTTGGCTTATGTTTTTACAGATTTTATTTTGTCTTAACGAGTATTGAAAATTTTAATTTCTTAGGGTACCATAATATTTTGTTGTTGCTTTGTCAAGGATTGATATATATACCTGGGCTATTACGGAAGTCAGGGCAACTATTTTTTATCTGCCAAACATGCAGATAAAAATTTCAGAATACACATTTGAAAGCTTGTTGGATGTGTTTCTGATTGGCATCACTAATGTGGTCTGGATCAGTGAAGGAACGTCATAGGAGCAAGTGGAACATACGTATTAGGAAATCATTGTTTAATAAGGCAATGCAATGTAGCCAAGGAAGAAAAAAGAAACACAGAAATGCTCAATTCACATTGCTAACACCTCTCAAAGTAATTTCCAAGATTGTCCACCATACGTTGCCAGTGCTTGGGAACTACTGTCTAACGCCATGTCACACTGCAGCTCCTTCACAGGCTTTGTTATGGCGATGGGAAGTCTTGGAATACCCTTTGTATTCGTCAGACCAAAATCCATGCGACTTTGATTTGATTTCAAACTCAAGCTGCAGTTGCATGGGAAATGCTTGTGAACAAAGACGACACTTTGATGGCGTTTTGGCGAGAGGTCATATACAGCCAATGGTATTCGCTTTCCCAAATGCTGGCAACATATGGTGGACAATCTTGCAGATTACTTTGAGAGGTGTTAGCAATGTGAAATGAGCATTTGTGTGTACTTTTTCTTCCTTGGCTACACTGCATTGCCTTATTAAATGATGATTTCCAAATATGTATTTTCCACTTGCTCCCATGACGTTCCTTTACTGACCCAGACTACATTAGTGATGATAATCAGAAGAATATACAACAAGCTTTCAGATATGTATTCTGGAATTGCAGTGGTGTCATATGTTTGGCAACTATTGCTATACCCCATGCTATTTTCTTTTTTGATAGTGGGAAACACTTTTTCTCTTTGCATACTGCCCTAATTATCATTCCTTAGGGTGGATGTTTTGCTAAAGATACAAGAATAAATTGGGAATTTTTTCTTTTGATTTGTTTTTGTCAACTTCTTCAAATAAGAATTGTACTATAAATCGGGGAATTATAATGGCACACAATGTTTCTAAGGATTAATTTCAAAATTATTCATGACATTTCAACAATCTGTATCAAGGCTGTATGTCAAGTCCCTTTGACAAACAATCAAAACAAAACAAAACAAAAAAAAAACTTTTATATAGTATCAAAATATACTGAATAGACAGAACATTAGAAACATGGGTGATGGAAGGTGTCACTGGCATACCCTCCTCCTAAAGCATAGTGGAACACATCCAAGCCAAACCCGCCCATTAAACAGGAGGACATCTGGCCTTCTTAGCAGTGTATCGCAATTGATGAACAGAGGTAAATGTTGCGACCTTAGCAACTTTGATCATGGACGCACTGTCGGAGCAAGATAGATGGGTCATTCTATTGCCCAAGTAGTAACTGCTTTACGGTTTTTGATGGGTGTTCCATTGAGTATATCATCAAAGGACATAAGTGAGCAAGTGTTGGCCACCTATATACAATTAATGAACGGGGTTGGAGTAGATTATCCAGGCTCGTACAGACTGACTCAAGGGCAACGGCTTAGGAGCATCAAACAGCATCAGTGAGTGAATTGTATGGCACGTGCTGCATATTCTAGACCAGCAATTCTCAAAGGATGTTAGAAAAACAACAAAAAGTATTTTTATTAAAACAGGAAAATAAAAGGAAATATAAAACAGTATTAAATATTTTCAACAAAGTTATTTATTAACAGAGGAGGAAGAAATAAATTGTAAGTAGTAGAAGCTATGGTGAAATTAATGAGTTAATAATTACATAATTTTATAATTCAATGAGAAAATGTGATATATAATAAAATATCATTCATGTTTTAATTTTGAGACTAGTGTTTTTTTTCTAGGATTCTATTGTATGCAGTAAAGCAAAGAAAAAGTTTGGAGTTCCGATATTTAGTGTGGCTGCCGAATTTTTTCCAAATATATTAGTATACTGTGAAGCAAAAAAAACTGAGAAGCACTGCCTTAGACTGTGGGAGCCAACACCCTATTCGTGTGTCACTGTTGACTTCTCGGATGTTGTGCCTCACCTGCTTGCTGGAAACGTGTTGCAGAGGGACAGCGAGTACTTTGGTCAGATGAATTCCATTATTAGCTGCACTGGTCTGCACCAAAGTGCAGTTTGGTGTCACAGTGGGGCCATGGTCCCGTGCTGCAGGTCAGCTCTATTCAAGGTGATGGTGGCTTGTGATGGTTTGGGGTCTTTCTCATGGGATGCATTAGGTCCCTTAGTGTGTATGAGGGACATTTTAAACATTTGTGAGCTACCAGAATATGTTGGCTGATCATCTACACCTTTCCATGACCTTCTCATAACCTGAGCAATGGTGTATTTCAGCAGGGCAATGAGTAGCCCCATTGGGTCGCTACCACACCCAGGCATGGCTCATACTTATCTGAGTTTGGAACCATCCAGTTGCCTGAAAGGGGGTCTCTGAATGAATTTAACTCCTATCAGACATCTCTGGGATTCTCATTAAGCAAGAAGGCCATGAATTCATCCTCTCCCAAACAATGACTTCGACCAAATAACAACACAGATATTTTTGTAATGCAATTTTCAAGCATCTTATGAAGAATGTTCAAAAAACTGAGCCAAAATACTGAATTAATTTTACATGAAATCTCTCATCAAAGCTCACATAATTTGTATTCTTAATTAATGTGATCTGTAACTCGTCTTAGCCTAAGGCTAAAATAACTTGTTGCAGACTTCTTACTGGCCACAAATGAATGATGAGATTTATTTGCAGATCACAGGTAACTCAGCAAAATAAGTAATCATAAAATCTTTCCTCCCTGGAAATCTTCTCTCCGTACAAGTCATAATAGTTTGGATTACTGGCTAAATTTAGCACGTTTTGAGCTACGGCAGAACACAGATTTTCATACTACAACAAAGAACAGGCTGTAAAATATTGTAAGTTTCAAAACATATGGTGGGCTGTATAAAGGTCTTCCATAAGTTTGAGACCACTGTGGTAGATGATATGAATCAGCTTATTATCTAAGACAGCAGTTATCATTTGAAGGTCAAGGCTCCCAAGGGCTTTTTTTGTTGTTTTGACAAGTTAAAAAAAAAGGTTCGAACAACAGAGAAAGACAAAATGACAGCAGAATGCATGATGAAGCAACAAAGTAATCTTAACATTGTAATCTTAAAATTAGCGATCAACATCTTTGTATGCCACTGATCCTTAGGTGATGATTATAAAGAGCTCACATATTCGGTTTTAAATTTAAAATATTAGCTTTTACTAAAACCCCAACGATTCAAATTAGAAAATGCATTAAAAGAAGAGGCAATTACTGGTCTTGAATAGCAAAAAGCAAACAGCAAAGATTCAAATATGTGGTTAGACATGTCAGCTAATAAATTAATTGAAGCAGCTTCTTGACTATAAGTGTTTGACAATATTTTTACTATAAGTATTAGGGAGAAAAACGCTGAACCACCAGGCAAGAGAATGGAGGGCAAAAAATATCCTTCCTATCTTAAAAAAGGTGATGTGATTGCCTGCAATTAAAGATATTCCAAAAAATATAGATAACAGCTTTTATTTCATTTGGGGCTAGGAGATTAAATACCTCGTTTTTTCTACGTATTTGCTTTTTGATACTGACTACTTTGCGAAATGTGTTTATTGGGTATCTTTTGTTAACTTCTTGAGATATTTCGGTTGCATAGGTAAGTCTAAATGACGATTATGAATAAGAACGAAACAGCTATTCTACAGTGATACTGAAAACTTTCTGACTTAAGAAATTTGCTACTGCAACTGATATCGCACCAAACAACGAAAGAAATCCTTTAATACAATAAAATACAGTAATAATCAAAATAAGATCTTAAACGTCGTACTTAAAATAGTAAAATCATTCCTCTTGCACTTAAATATAATTTTTGGATTATATATAATTTTTTTGGTTAATAAATTTCGAATAAAACTAAAAATTATCATTCGTATACTTCAATATCAAAATTATCCAATTGGTCTTAACCCTCCGATGACTCAAAATTTTGAAAATAAATAATTCTGCTATTAGAAACAGTTGGCCATCTTAGATCTTACACTTGAGAAACGGAATATATTACATCGAAATTACAAAACTAAAGTGTAGTTTATAAAACACTTAACAAAAAGAAAAGTCCAAAGAATTACAACAAGTAAAATATTTTTTTTTATATCTAAAATGAAATTTAGTTCAAAAGAGCTATTTCGTCTTATGTTTTTTTGAGTTTCGTTTTTTGATTGAGAGTGAATCGTATTTTGATTGCGTATGGTTGTAGCGGTAAATGTAAGATGGCTACCTCGTTTGGCTTCGGAAGTACGCCAACGTTTGGAGCTGCCACTACAACCTCAGCACCAGCTTTTGGAGGTTTTGGTACGACAACTACAAATCCAAATCCTGCAGGTAAATAGGAAGAGATATATACATTTTTTACACATCGTCGATTGTGTCATTATTTATAAAAAAAAGTTTAACGTTGGCCCTATTTTGGATCTTTTATAAACTTCAATTGATGTCGTTTAATTTTGAATTTCCACGGTGAATATTAATAAGTGGCTTTGGAAGCTAACTGAATGAATTATTGAATTAAGAGAAGAACGGGTTGATTTTAATTGATCTTGAAGCAAAACTCGCAGTTCATAAATGAAAAATTAACATTAGCACGCGTTGACATACATTAAACTACATCATCTGTTAAACATCACTGATTGTAATTTGCGAAATTACTTTCATTTGTGCAAGGCCTACAACTAGAAACCCACGAATAAGTGCTAAATATATTCTTGATTCAGCAATATAGTCCTTTAACGTAAGAGCAACTTTACTGTATCAAACGAATGGCTCCTACACTACTACGAAACGCACACAATTTTGTTGTTGTTGTTACCTCCGACATGCAACAAAAGCAAGCTAAAATTCTTTTAAAAAGAAAATGAAAATTGGCTAAGATGAGGTAGGCTTGCCATCTTCGTTGTTCTGGGAATCTAAGGAGCCTTTCCCCAACATTAAAAGAACGAGACTTCACTTAAGCGGATTGATATTACTAGAAGAGCAGGTTTTGATAGGTTGGTGTATTGCATTTTTAGGAACAATTTATTGTTCTTTTACCGAAGAAAGTAACCCTCCTTGCCTGCCCTTATATATGTCTTTTTTTTTTTTTTTTTTTTTCCTTTCAAGCTTTTTTTTCTCTTTCCCCGCCCAGAAAAAACTTCCATCATTTTCTATAAACTACAGAAATCAACAGTATATATATCTATATATACATACACACAGGGTTATTCTTAATTCCTTGAGGCACATTTTAGAGGCTCACAGCTCGGTTGTGAAAAAATGTTTGCCCCTGAGATATTAAATAAAAGACAAACTCATCCAATTTTTTTTTCCTAGCTGAGCTCTGCATCGTAGTTCCATCATCTATCACTAGGATGCACTTTTGCAACGTGAGAAAGTGTTTAGTGTCTTGGAATATGTGAAAGGGAATTCAGTGGTGACTGTGCAGTACTTAAACATTTTAGAAGAGAGTTCTGAAAGGAGGCACCTATGTGCAACAGCATAAGGAGCTGGTATGTGAGACTCCAAGGTAAAAGCTGTCTGTGCACACCAGATCTAACTCTTTCAGACTTTTTTTCTTTGGTGTGAAGGACTATGTGTTCATTCTCCCACTTACTGCTGACTCACTGAACTGCAACATTGTATCACCAATGCAATTGAAACCATCAATAGTTACATGCTGCCCTTCATATGGTCAGAAATTGATTACCACCTGGATGTCTTCTCTGTCATGGAAGGTGAACATAGAATATTTATGAAAAGATATTTATCTTTGTCTTTGATTTGATATCATGTAAACATTCCTTTTTTCGCTGCTAAGCTGCACACCTCTGAAATGTGTCAAGGAATTATGAATAAACCTGTACATATAAATAAACATATCTGTATATGTTGTTTATTACTCTATATGGGGAATATAATAAAGGGCAGGATTAGCCCTCAGGACATCCCAATAATAGTGCTCCCTCGGCCCTTCCTTTGCTTAGCTGGCAAGACATTAGAACTCAAGTTCTGGCAACATGTATCTGCTATGATTATTATACTTTCCATTACCTTATATACTTTTCATCATTATTTTTTTTTGTTTATTTATTTAAATAGATGGCTATCTATATTTATTTATCTATGCTTTCTTCTGTATGTTGAAATCGGCACACACAACTTTTCCTACAGAATATATAAGAGACATGATGATCAAAACTGTTATCTATGTAATTTCATAGGAGGAAAAAAGTTTTGTTTTGATGATAAATCAAGCAGCCAACTGGCCCTCATTGGCATTTCTTTAAAAGCAAATTAAGAACTTCACTTAATTAAAGAAAACGAATAAACTTATTTGAAATAAATCATTAAAATTCAATAAGAGATCACTGTATATTTTCGCTTACAAACTTAAGGCAGTGAATATTACTAAGTCTGCAAAGCAAAAAGTTCAAAAATTCTTGTGTTGATTGAGAAAACTGCTGCCTGTCTTCTCCTTGCTCATTGCTATCCATCATCCTGAAGTGTACCAACTTGTACAATATTGGGTAATTCTAAGTGAAAAAAATCACCGAATGAAATGTTCACCGTTTTAAATTTCATTTATTTTTTTTTATTTATTTTTATAAGTATCCCCATGCTCTTAGATAAAAAAAAATGCTGCTTTTAATTTTTTTTTCTTATAGAAAAGTCAGCTATTTGTCTTCTATGGAAATGGAAGGCTTACAGAATTCTTTCTAAGAAATATTATAATAATGCATAGAATTGTCATATGAATTTTATGTTGTAAAAGTCAATAAAAGGACAACACAAGCATAAAATATAGGTAATTTAAAAATGGTGCAGACGTTGTTTCGACCTTTTTTAAATTACCTGTATTTTATTTTGTTATGTTGACCTTTTATTGACTTTTACAATACTTTTAATCACATGTTAAAGTGTTTTTTACTATGAATTTTGGGTGTTATTACAATTTATTGTCATATGAAAGCTTAAATGTATAGCTTCCAAAATTTTTGTTCCATAAAATCCAATTAAGTGAGTTTCTGAAAGTTGAGGTGTACCATTACAGGCCATGCAGGTCCTTGGGTGCACGGTAGGTTTAGGTTAAGTTCCAATCGGTTCTCGAACAACGTGACTAGTTCAGATGGTCAGTCCGACACTCTCGCATTTAACCTGTGAGTAAGAAATCTGATACCATTTGCCAGAGGGCTGGATAAATCCTAGGGTATGTCTGGAGGACACAACCACTGCCAAGAATTGATATCCTTACCCATCTTCCAATTAAAGTTTCTTCTGTCATAAGAAAAAAATTGAAAATGGCATTTGAAATAAAAAAAAAAAGAAGATTTTCATGACAGATATTTAGATAGGATATGAAAATAGTTGACTTACATTTTCTATTATTTTCATTGTGAATCCTCAAGAGGTGACAGTTTTGAAAATTAAAAGAGAATCCTAATATTTTTTCCTTTACATTTTTATATACTTTTCTGTTCATTCAGAATATTCATAAACACAAAATTTGCAGTCATGTTAAAATAATTTGTTCTATACAACTTGGGCACATGCACATAAACTTTGTGAGCAAACCGTTAGTGTTTCTCCTTTCCTAGGACATTTAGATTTTTTTTTTTTTGGTCTATGTGCCTGTAATCATTCATTCATTCATTCATTCACAGGCTAGCAACTGACTTGCTACTGTACCATGTCTTTGAAAATTCTCCTTTAAGTTTAAGTGGTCTTCAGTTCCTTTTTTATTAAGGATCTCTTCAATATAGTGCAGTTTTCTGACTGCCTGATATCATTAAACCAATTTATTTGGCACAGCTTCCTTATAACCCCTTCAGATGACTATTAATATACTAAAGACATATTACTTCCATTTCTAATGTTCTTGTCAGACAAATACTAAAAATTAAAATGAAAATGCTCACTATTAATTTCCAGTGATAGCCCTTAACCAAACTACTTAAAACTGAATTTTTCATAGTAAAATGAAATCTTTTGTGAAATCCCACCGGCACTGTAGCTTTCATTTGAACATTAGCTGAACTGCAATGAGAATTTCAGGCAGGAGCGCGCACTATTTGCTAAGTAGGCTATACATGCAGAAGAAGTCAGAGTTCCAAGACTTTCATACATGAGCTACCCTCCAAAAACAATCGGAGAGGGATTTTAAAAATGAATTTTTTATAGTTGGACGATTATAAACATTGTGCTATTTAAGCAGAATCTTGTTAAAAAAATAATAATAAATAAGACGTTAATTTTACTAATTAACTTACTAATTTTTACAAGTTCAACTTTTTTGTTTGGATTTTATTACTAATGAAACCCATATACAGTAGACACTCGCTAATCCGGCACGTTTGGGACTTCGGCAGTGCCGGATTACTGATAGCCGTTATTGCGAGGATAGTAAAAATACCGATAAAATAGAGTCAAAAGGGCTATTAATAGGGATCAGGCCATTTTTCCATGTTCTACTGTGTTCATCATCACGGAACTGTTTACCTTTTTCCTTTAACATAGGCCCAGTTATTGGTTTTCCTTCAGACCTTTTGGCACAAAACCACTTGTACAAAATTTCATCCAACTGGTCTAGTTTAGGCTTTTTTAATGTTTTTCGTGACTCCACGTCTTTTACCGCCACAGTTTGAGATGCGAACTTTTTAAGTTGTTGTTTATTTTTTTTAATGTCGTAGATTGTTGAAGAACCAACATTGTATTATTCCATAATCTTATTTCTGTTCTCATCTTTCTCAATCCGATCAATTATTTCTAGCTTTTGTTGTACTAAGCGTAACATATTTACGCTTCACTGCTTCTTTAGAGGTGCTTGGTTTAGAAAACATTGCACAGAAACTCAACTCAAACTCACAACACTGAACGTTCACGGCAAACCAACACTGTACCGTAGCACTGACAAGTGAGCACTAGACGACACAAAATGGCGGACGAAGATTTGTCATCACTGCCGAGTACGCCCGACCTCAGCCGATTGCCCGTGAACTCTGCTGAATTCGCCCGGAATTATTCAGTGTAAAAAAAAAACCCTTAGACCGATGCCGGATTAGCGGGGTTTTACTGTACTTTAACATTCTGTCCTATTGCTATTAGGGATTTTTTACTATAGCTTCCCTCTTTCTTTTCAGAGATCCTTGTTGTATTCATTATTTTCAGATGCCGTTTGAAAGCAGGGGTATTGTTGTAGGGGGAAGGGTGTAAGAATCATCTGATTTATTGTTCATTTACCCACAAAAATAATCAATATACAATTAAAAGAGGTCTGAAAAAATATCATCAATTGGATTCTCTGATTACATAAGTCAAACCAATAGAACCACAAAATTACAAACTTATTTCACTCCAAAGATCCAATCTGATTGTTTACATTCACTTTCTTGTCAAACCATCACAGTGGTTCTTAATCATCTATACTTCAGAAACGCTTAATGATTCTTAAAGCCTATAATCCCGTCAGTTACGAACACAACACTTCATCATTATTAAAGTTTCTCTTCCCTTGCCCATATGGTTTACGTAGTCCTCCATCTTTATTTCATCCTGTTCATTTTCTCTGATGATGAATTTGTGCAGAGCACTCTGAAACTATTGGAAATTTTTTCTCACTTAAGTTTTTGCTTTTCCATTTTATCACTTGACTGTAGATTGTTAATTTCATCTTTAACTTTTTTTTAACACAATTCTTTAAAGCTGTTGTATTTTAATGGAACTTTCTCCTTTTCCGGTAAGGTTGTATACAAATGAGCAAAAAGCATATAACGTCATAATAATAAAAAAGATCCTAGATGATTATCTACTTCCTATGAAAAATAAATTATTATTTTAAACAGTTTTAAAACAATCCGATTTAACTCCACACATCCAATTGCTTTCAGAAAATTCGAAATCATCTGCTCAAAACTGATTTATCAGTTTATTCCGTGACACTCTTTGTAGTTTAGGAAAGAATGTAGAAGATGAAAATTAATTATAATAATTTAATTTTTCACTTTATTAAATATACATTTATTAAACATAAGGATAATATGCTAGTTCGTGTTTTTATTTTGTTAACAAAGTATTGCAGTAGAGTAACATTACCAACAAATACAATAAATAAATATACATAATCTTTTCTTGTAATATTCATACAGCATCATTAAATGTACACAAAACCTCAGAAAATGAATTTTCAGAGATAAGTTAATTTCTTTATCTAGCCGTTTATGTTATTCTAGGTACAAATTCACGTTTAAAAACCTGTATTTAATTAAGAAGTTAATGTTAATGAAATCTCTGAAAATTTACTCTGTAAAGTTATTATATTTCAGGGTGAATAACATAATATTGTTAGAAGGCTTAAACATTACCATATCATCTTAGATTTAGCAAAAGCAGCTAATAAATATAAAATAAGAGAAAGAATACTGTCATTTCGTAACACTTAACTTGAGCAATAGTTACATTTATACAGATGGGACAAAATTATTAAAAAATGTAGAAAAAAAATTGGTTTCAATTGTACACTTCAGTTTAAAGGGTCTCACATCTCACAAGATCTCACATCCCAGTTTTGGATGACATTGGAAATACTTATTATTACAATAAAAAAAAAAAAAAAATTGCATAGCATATATTATCGTAAAAAATCAGCATTTAAAATTTTTTTGGTTTTTGCTGATTGCAAAAGGATTAAATGCCAGTAGTGTAATTATCATATGCATTCTAATCAGTTGGTCTCAACTCACTATTTTTTTTAGTTTTAGTGCTTTATTGGCATCTACTAAGCAGTTTTTGTTTTCTTTGCAACATTGCAAAATAGATATTTTTTTCCTCCATTCATTTCAGTGATTGAATTATTCATTAATAGATGATTCACTGGTGAGCAATCGAGAACTACAGTAAACTGTGTTTTTTATTTCATAGTATGTATGATTGGCTCTAATTGTGTAATTTTCTTGTTAATATGACATATGTAGTTAGAGATGCTCCCAGTAGAAGGATAGCTTTTATACCTACTGACATTGGCAAAGATATTGATAGACTTTACGCCATTGTTTTTATCATCTTTATATTATTCAAGAGCAACTAGATTTGACGTTGTAACAAGTATTTCTCCAACCAAATTCATTTCAGATGATGAAGAGTTCAAATATATTCTCCCTTAAACTGGAAGTTTACAATTTCTTTTTTTTTTTTAATCTTCTACCAAAGAATTTGGCTAAGAACACAGCCTGTTTCACTTTTTGATATTCTTCAACAGCATTTTCCATTTGATGTTTGTAAGAAAAAAAATCAGTAATTTTTGATTGGCTAGAAATGGGTGGGGGAATCACAGTAAAAATGTAATTGTTCCTTTGTTCATTGAGATTTGAGATTTTATTAAATATATAGGGTGTCTCAAAAAAATGTACTAACACTTTGATGTACTAACTATCGAAGTGTTAGTACATTATTTTGAGACACCCTGTAAAATAAGGGAAATCAAATTACAATAAAAATGTAATTGTTCCTTTGTTCATTGAGATTTGAAGTTACATTTTCTACTGATCATGGTAACTGTATCTTTATTGAAATAGTTTTTAGATTAAAGCAAGATTATTTACAATTTAATGTGTTAAAATTATTCAAAGCATCTTGAAGAAATAGGTTTTTTTCGTGAAAAGATAAACACAGCTATCTGTCTTATGATTTTTGTTTTCCCCCGTTACATAATAAAATATTCTTGCTTTTCTCTTCAAAGGAATTGAATTTTATGACTTCAATTATTAGAAAAACTAGTAAATAAAAATATCACGTACAATTTATTATAGTATCTTTAAGACAAGAAAGTTGTTCATTATAATTTTTTTTTTACTTGAATTTTGTAATAATCAAACATGATGTTTAACATACAGTGTAACTTATAATTTGAATCAAACTTGATATTTAACATACAATGTAACATATAATTATATTTAACATATCATTAGAATCAAACATTATATTTAAAATATAATGTTGTATCTATAGTTTTTAGTTGGCTTCCTGAAAATTAGATTACCTTGAAACCAATTTGTGAAACTGAACATTGCAGATATTAAATTAGATATTAAGAATATCAAGTTTGTTTCAAATATCAGTTTTATACCCGAATTCCTTTTATAATACATTATTAAAAATCAGTTGAATTTTACACTAGTAGCTGATACTGCTGTGCTTCTTTTATTTTGTTCCTTAGATTCTTTTATAATTTCCGGTATAGTAAACTCATCCATGCTTGATGAACAACTTGCAGCTTTTTGAGGTTGTCTTCTGTATCTCCATCTGACGGTTTCATAGTACCTTTTCTTACGAAGCTTACAAGCCATGATAATAAGGACTAATATTATTATTAAAATTAAAATGGATAAAATCAACAAAGTATAAAAGATATGCTCTTTAGTAATAATTGATATAAAGCTTTCTGCTGCTGATGTTGTTGACTCTGTTGTAGTCACTTGTTGGTTGGTTTGAGGAAGAAATGTATCGTTAGATAATGTAAAATTACTGTCTGCTTGAATTTTACTCGTCTTCGTTGCTTCATCCTCCTTCAAACTTGGACATATTTTCTCATAGCCCACTTTGCTTTGTACATACAGTTTTCTCAATCCATTTGGTCGTCCTGTGCTATCATTTAGATAGCAGTAAGTGTGATTGGAATATTCTAATGTGAGTGTCTTCTTCTTTTGTCTTTCAACTATCCACTTAATGTCACAGTCACATTGCAGAGGATTGTCACTGATGTCAAGCGTTTTTAAATTCTGAAACACTCCTTTGTCTTTCAGTGTTTTTAAGTTAGTGTTTGAAACTACCAATATTGTGATTGATTTAGGAATGATGTAATTGCTCTCTGAAAATATTTCACTGACTAGTTCAGGACTGTCCCTTAAGTCCAAGATATTTATGTTTGGGAAAACACTCAGAAGAGCTTTACAAAGATTAGCCATCATCGTTGTTTTGCTCAGTCTAAGATGTCCGAGATTTGGAAATGTGAAATTTTGCCATTGAATTTTGCTTAGGTTTCGAGAACTTAGAATTGTGCTGTCAGATAAATCAAGCATATTTAAAGTCTTGAGTTGAGATAAGGTATCGAGCAGCACCTCATAATCAATCTCTTTACTAACAATCTTCAGAGATTGAAGTTGGGAGATTTTACTGACACAATTTTTATCAAAATCTACCAGTTCATCCCCAAGACATAAATGCTTCAAATTTGGAGCATCAAAAATAGATGTTAAGAAAGAAGTATATTTATTCCCACACATATCCAAACGCTTGAGAGAATTCAATTTTAAAACTGAACTTGGCAATATGGAAATGAAATTGTTTTTTAGATTCATTTCTACTAAGAGCTTGGGGAGAAGAATTGGCATTGATCTCAAAAAATTATCAGATAAATCTAATTCTCTTAGATTAGTTAGTCCAGCGAAAGCCCCCATTTCAATAACTTTCAGTTTGTTTCGATCAAGGAGAAGTTTTTGTAAGTTAGTACAATTGGTAAATGTGTAATTTGTAATGCGAGTTATCAGATTATTGGAAAGTTTGAACTCCTTAAGTGAGATGAGGTTAACAAATGCATTATCCTCAATGGTATGAATGCCTGCACGTTGTAGGTCCAAAATTTTCAAATAAGAAAAATTTCCTATCATGCCATTCATCAAGTTGTTAATGGAAGTCATTTTAAGGATAAAAGTAGTTACTGTTGGAGGTATGGTTTCAGGAATTTCATTGCTGCAGGTTACGGTTCTGATCCCTTTTTCATTACCTTCTGGTACAGCACATACACAATGGAAAGGACAGTCTGATTGTGATGCCGAAAACTTCAGACAGCTGAATAATATCAGCATGTGGAAAACTGTAATTGTGTTGTTAATCTAAAAAAAAGAAAAGAAATAAAAAAATTATAAATGCTTTTATAAATTTGTAATAATTAAGTTGTTTAATTTTGCAATTTTTTTTCTGCACTCTTTGATTGTTGATCTCTACATATACTGGGTCCCAAAGTCAATGTTGCAACAGCTTTGGTGAATATATATTCTTACCGAAAGTATTGTCTACCTATAAATGTAATAGATAATCACAGAAAGCTATTTATCCAAGAGCTGAATCTTTAGTGGTACTAAAAATTATTAAGAACGTTTCTATTGATTTTGTTACATTTGTACGAAAAACTGCCACAATATGGTGCTGTGAAATTGGATTTGTTTTAATAAGTCAAAAAGCTTGTATAACGCTATTGAATCTGATCTCTCTCGATATTTTTTAATAAAAATTTCATGGACGTGAGACATTAGAGCCATGAAAAATCACTTAATGCTCAACTTTTCTTTAACCTACAGTTATCATAATGAATAAACAATTAAACATATAACTTGGATCTAAAGGAAGAGTGGGCTATGATAATTGTATATACTCGTCTATGAGGGATTTTCTCACTCCAGGTGATGTTGAATCAGTTTTTTCGCTCGGTTCCTTGAGCCGTCGTCGGAAGAAGTAACTAAGTAACATTCCATGGAATTCCATGTAACACTCAACATTTCCTGATGAAGACTCAAGAGAATGAGCTGAAATACTGAGTCAACCGCATCCAGAATATGTATATAAAATGAAACTTGCATTATCGAATTTTCTGAATTAATTACGGAACATAATTTCTGAACCTTATGAAACCTTATCGTTTGTATATTCAAAAATTGGCATTCCAAATATCCAACATATAAAAGAAATTCTTCATGTTGGCGATTCATTCATGAATTTCTTAAGACAAGTGCTGAGTGAAGCTAGGCCTACTGACAGAAAAGCTTTCAAAAATTAAAGAATTTAAAATTTAAAATTCCTTCATAATACATACTCTGATGAAAGTTAATTTCACTCTCCTCTCCTTAATTGATATTAGAAATTTGATGAATTTAATGTATAATGCAGGTTCCTAAATCATCATATATTTGTTTATGTGTATAAGATTCTACTTTGTAGTAGAAGCTAAAAATTATATCAGATATACCGGGTGAATCATAAAGAACTGGAAAGTACTGGTGGTTTTCGCCGTCCCATATCTTTTAAACTACTGCTCATAAAAATCTGAAACTTTTTATATAAAATCGGCAAACATATAAAAGTTATATTTTCATGTTATTATTTATTCATTATTATTGAAATTCATTTTATTTGCGTTCAAACACCCCCAATATATCGAAATTATTATCCAAAAAAAGTATTGACTGTCTCCCAAAAAAGTAATTTGTCAGAATGCATTTTCAAAAAAATACTGTTTTTTTTTTTAATTAAACAAAGGAATTAATGACAAAAGTGTTGAATATTGGATCCAGACTTTTAGAGTTTAAACAACATCACAACAGTTATTTAAATATACGATATATTAAGGGGTGTTTGAACGTAAATAAAATGAATTTCAACAATAATGAATAAATAATAATATGAAAATATAACTCTTATATGTTTGACGATTTTATATAAAAAGTTTCAGATTTTTATGAGCAGTAGTTTAAAAGATATGGGTGGTGAAAACCACCAGTATTTTCCAGTACTTTATGAATCGCCCGGTATTTGTGGAATAATAAAGAATTGCTGATAAATAGTCAAAACTTGATTAATATTAGTACTTTATTATTATTATTATCACAGTTATTGAACATGACATAGCATCTATATAGATTCATGCTAAAAAATGAATTGTGTAGTGTTTTCAGTTTGGATAAATAATAGAAGGCATCTCGTTTATTAATTGCTTTTGTTTTAATATTTTATTAATTTTATTGATAAATAAAAATAGCTTTATATAAAATGGAAATACTTGATGTAAGGAGACAAACAAAGCATTATTACAACTTTTTAACATCCCCTCACTTTTTATTAAAACAAAATTAAAAAAAAACTGACAAACTGATGCTGAAAGGTTAAGTCCTATTCATTAGCTATGGAAATTAATAAATTACAATTAAATTATATTTTTGCTTTATTAGTTTTTGCCATTACTTGTCAGCAGATGCATTTCCTGTTATGACATAGTACTTTGAGGCAGGAAATATTTAGAAAATGCTTAGGTAACGGGAATCCAAGTTAATAGGAATCCATTCAAATATATTAGGATGAATTACATTTAAAAAAAAATAAAATTGAATAAAGCATTTCTGCACTATAACAGAAAAATGAACAATAAATTGATTTTTTTTTTCTTCCGTGATTGGTCAGGAATTTTGGATTGTTTATTCACAGTAATGAAATTTGTATTTGAATCATTACAGAAATACTCCGAAATTCATTTTAAAATAAGTTGTTTGTTAGTTGACTCCTTATTCAAAAAGATCACATCTCTTTTTATCCAACATCTTGATCAATTTACTTCTTAAAGATATATTCTATAGAAGAGAACATATTACCTCAAATTATTCACAACTCAGTTTTATAATATTACATTAAAATGACAATTAATTTTAAGAATAAGAAACCGGAAATGATATATAAACCAAAATTTGAGTAATTTCAGATATAAATCCATTTTACTTTTAATTTATTTTTTTATATTTCCAGTATGAGATAAAATCAGTAAATGAACATGTAAATTTTTAATTCCGAGAGAAATAACAGTTTTAAAAACCAGGAAATTGAAGAATAAATAATGAAATATAGAATGTAAATGTAAAACTACTTCTTAACAACATAAATTACTTGTTAATTAATTAAATTAATGGATCATCATTTGTGTATTAAGACTCGCTGAGAATCAGTAAAAAAGATTTCTAACCTACCATTGTGATTGATTTCGGGCAATTATCTTTGGCTTTTGACACTTAGCACTGCTTAACGTATTGATTGTGGCCTTGACAGTTGTGGGTTTTCCTGTTTGTCAAATGTGCAACTATTGCTTGAGCATTGCTTATTACTAGGAATCCAAATAGGATTGATAGAAAGGAAGTAACGCATAAACCCGCAGTATCTTGGAATTCCACTTTTGCGTATGTGTGGAATCAGTTGCTTATTTTTCATACATTTATTTATTGCTTTCTTCAGCATCCATTTGCATTTTTTAAAAAAAAAAGTAAATGAAGAGTAGATGTGTTTATTCTTTAGAATTCTGTATCATTTATTTTTTAATTGAAATTAACCACATAGAAATAATTGAAATGTTAAAAAAAAAAAAGTATGTCACTTAATTTTAAAATTATCCTCTGTATGTTCATGCTAGTTAATTTTCATGTGAAACATAACAGCGTTTGATTTTACCCTTTTGTTTAATATTATCCTGACTTTCCTGTCTTTTCCAAATGTTGTAACTGTAGGTGCGAATATACCCCACCTATGTTAGTCAGAAGTTTTAATAGGCTTGTCTAATATGCATTTTAAATGAATTAAAAAGAAAATTAACACCATAGAATGATTTGTTCGATAAGAAATCATCGGACAACATATCAAAAGCTTTATTCTCCTGAAATGTTACACTCCAGTCTTTTCCTTTTCTTTATTATTCTTTGGTATTTATTCTATTTTTCCTACATCTATCATAAATCAGACACAGGATTTATATTTTTAATTGTCTTAATTCATGTATTATTTATTACTTTCCCCCTAGAACAATTGTTAAAAAAACCTTCCAAACTCTGAATAAAAAGAAATTTTCTCATTTTTCTGTATTGTTTTAAAGTAAGACTTGCCTCAAAATCAATGTAATTTTAATCAATTTGAAAATTATTTGAATTTACATGTTTTTACTGTGTTAATTTTTAAAGCTTTTTTTTTTTCTTTTTAATTACTAAAATATTTTGTTAGGCTTCAAAGATTGTATTTTTGTATTTCTTTAAAACCCGAAGAAAGCTCGGATTCACTCTTGAAATAAAAACTCAGTATTTCCATGATTTGGATAAATATGCATATTGACAACTGGGGATTGAAATACTGTATTTTTATTTAAATGAAGAGTTTTATTCTTGCTACATTTATTTCAATTAAGTTGCCACTAAAACTTTCTTAGTTATCCAAATTATTATGTATTTTATTTAGAAATAATCTAATCTATAGTTTTAAGGATATAAGTTTTTAACATTAACAATTAAATTCTTCAAAATAACTTTCTTTCTGTTTTTTTTTAGGAACTGGGTTTGGCTTTGGATCAAATATTGCTAAAACAACAGTTCCTACTTTAACGTTTGGTGGAGGTTTAACCACTACTACTGCAGGAAGCACTTTTGGAACAGGTTTGTTTAAAGTTTCTTTGTATTTACCAGTGAAAGCAGAACAGTCTGTATATAGACCTATAGACTCGTCAAGTAAAAAGGTGTATCTAATAAACTGGCATCTTAGTATGTGGGATTCTACAGATAAAAAAATATATTTTCAAAAGATGTTGACATCAAGCAAAACATATAATAAACATACTGTATGCTAATTCATAAAGCTTAGATAATCAAAATTTGGTTTAATAAAAGAAGATTGCTAAGTATTGACAAAGTTGCTATTGGAAATGTGTAGGGATGTCATTTTATTACAAGATGTTCAAATGAAAATTTCTTCAGTGATTATATCCAATTTTTTTTTTCAAAAGATCTAATGAATGTTCTATCTTCTGTTTCAAAATTTTATGTAGAGATAGATATTTATGTATAGATATGATGATGGTATCCATTGTTGTAAAAAGAGAAATGGTGCAAAACTGAATAGATGATCTGGAAGCTTATGAAAATTATCAGAGAGGAATGTTGTGCCTTGAAGACAGTAGCTAAATTCTTTAGTAGTAGGATTCATTCATGATTATCTGTAAGTGTTTGCATAACCTATAAGGAGTTGTACAGGCTTGGCTTTTATATTTCAAATCCAGCAGCAGTACACCAAAATCAAAAGTTATTCAGAGTTATGCCTTACTGAATATTCATGGACTCTAAACAGTAAAATGAGATCTTTTGAAGTGTTGGGTATTGTCGTAGTAAGACGAAGTCTGGAGGAGGTGATAGTGTTTTACAGGCTATTTTTTATGGTTTAGGCTTGGACTGGGTGTTTACAGTATTGAATGTCTTCTAATGCATTATCACTTTGATAACTAGTCTGCCCACATGTAAATTTGATAAACACTAATATTCTATACACATTGTTTATGACTGTAAAGCAAGATATTTTAAAAGTATTACACTTATCTGTCAGTTGTCACAACTAATCAGAGTATAAAGCTTGAAAATACTGTTTTTTTAATTATAAAAAAAAAATGATATGGTCCTGAAGGAGGAGTGAGACATGATACTGTAGGTCCTTTTTTTGAGGGATTTCCTCACTCCGGGATGAGATATTATCTCGATATTTCAGCACCGTGCCTCGGGCCTTCTTCGGGAGATGTTTTAAAAGTCAATCACATGAAGGAGAGCGCATAACGAACGACTTCCGTCGTTAGTTCCTCGGATGAGTTGCTCATGTTGTTTGATTCCGAGGCGAATGATGGCTGCACTGAGAAGGAGAGGGGGTGGAAGCGAAAGGGAAAAAAAAGGATAAGAGTCCTTGGGGACAATTTTGAATAAGAAATTTTTTAAAATGTTCTACTTGTATTCTAAAAAAAAAAAAAAAGAAAGAAAGAAAATCTATAGAAATTGATACTTCATAGTCCAGTTTTATAATTTTCTATTCGAAAAAAGTCCATATTCTTATCATCTGATCTCAAGAATAGAGCCTATAAATTGCCCTAATGTTCAGGAATAGGAGGCCTTCATATTATTCATTTACATCAACATTGATAGACTGTTATTTGAATGCCTTTGAAAATATAGTGTGACCAAACTCCGCTTTTGTGACCTAATAATAAGAGACATTTGATGTATCAATAAATTATTTAATGTTGATTTTTGTATTAATTTTTCTAAAATTGATGAATTTTCAATCAGTAGCGATTCTTTTTACTTTTTCCCCTTGTTTTCTTAAATTTGACTTGTAAAATGTAATGCCACAATTAGGCAACCCATGTGTGATGACACGTGTTAATTCAAACTAACAAATACCGTATTTACGCGCATAATTTCCCCCATCGCGTATTTTCCCCACCCCAGTTTTTGTGGATTACAAAATTCAATTTTTATTTTTATCGCATAATTTCCCCACCTCTACTTCAGCTATAAAGATGGCGGGCTGCGCTGCGTGAGTTACGAAATTACGTCACAGTCGCGCACACACTTCCGTGCATACCTATTGCTTAACTGTACTTTGAAGAAAAAACAAATGTTGAGATGTGATTTCTTATATTTTAAATGTTGCGTGTTAATAAAATTGTTGTTAATTACATTTCTTGCTTTAAAAATCAATATTTAACATGGTTTTCCTTACACATTCACCATATTTTTTTTACTCAAATTGAAAAACATCGCGTAATTTCCCCACCCCCTTCTTTTTTTGTCAAAATATTGATGAAAAAAAAGGGGAAATTATGCGAGTAAATACGGTATTCCCTTAAAACTGATTGGAAATTTCAAGCAGTCATTGATTTTAGATGTAAATTTTAGTGCTTAATAATATAAGTATAATTTGTTTTTGTTTGTTTTTTTCAGCATTAGGAACAGCTGCAACTACAACCGGTGGTTCCCTCTTTGGAGGATTTGGAACTAATCCCACTACAACAACCACAGGTTTTAGTTTTCCAAGTTTTGGTTCCACGGCTGCTACAACTGGAACAGCTCCATTTGGAGGTGAATTATTTGATTCCAGTATCTGCTTTTAATTAATTCAGTTAAATTTAATTAATAAATAACATTCTAAAAACTCAAAAAATACTTAATTATCGATATCAATTCCATAAACAGTCTCACAAATCCATAACTTCAAACCCATATACGATATTTCGAACATCTTCTTGAATATTCTTCTTTAGGTTAAAATAAAATAAATAGGGGAAAACTATTTAAGTTCTTCCTCCTTTACATAATGAAAAGATCAATTCTATTAAACAAAATAAGCATATAGTAATATTGATTCACGTCACATAAGTAAACAATAAAATAATAAATTATCATATTGGACTTATGAACCAATTGTTACCATAACAATTTTAACCTGAAGAAGAATATTCCAGAAGATGTTCGAAATATCGTGTATGGGTTTTGAAGTTATGGATTTGTGAGACTGTTTATGGAATTCTAAAAACTGTTTTCCATTGATACAAATTTGAAATTTAATGGAAAGTTCCTGAAACTTAAAGTCTACTTTTTTTAAATGTTGTTTCTTAATATTTTTTTTTTTTTTAATTGTGAAACATGACACAACAAAAGTCGAACATTTACTTTAAAATTAAAATGCTGTTTAATTCAGAGTGTAGGATTTCCATTTTCTGAAAAATAAATTAAATCATATAATTTAATTAAGTTGCTTACATCCAATTAATTTTAGTCTTATCAAAGTGCATGCACTTTGAAATCGACTGAAGAAATCTGCGAAGAAATCCACTGTTTCTAATTCTTTTCTATGAAAATGTTTGTCAACTTCATATACTAATTTTTTGGTAAGGATCTGTATCGAAAAAAATTAAAAGACGCTGATTTCCATTACATAATTTTTTTACAGGAAAATTGTGATGATTCAAAACACATTGAATAACTTCATGAAAGCTGGTGAAAACTTACTGCATATTGGTAGTTAAGTAATGACTCAAAAACATTTTGTAGGAAAGACTGATTTCCTCCATCAATGAGAATGTAAATAACCTGGTCGAAAATAAGGTATCAAAATTAAATACCCAAAATCCCACAATATGGTCTGTGGTCAATCCCTAACAGCAATGCTAGCCTCACATGAAGTTTCATTCTGTGGAAGAGGATCTAGCAGCAATGACTGATACAAGCTGATAGCAATGATCATTGTTCTTCTAAAGCTCTTGAAAGTCTCTCCAGATATTGCAGAGGGCGATTGAAGGTAGCAACATAGCAGATAGATAACATGCTCGAAAGATTAAGATTGGGAGACCTAGCTGGGCAACCCATTTGTACAATGGTTTCTTGTTTACGAGCCTAGGTTAGTGTGGACATGCACTATTACTTTGTAGAAGAAATGTATAACCTAATGTCACATTCATAAAGACTGACATACCGATTCATGTTTCCTCTTGAAAGCACATGCAGGTCTGCTCACGCATCTACCGAGATTCCACTCCTAATCATCACTATTTCCACTATAAAGTCCTTTTCACTGAAAATAAGGGAATGACAGCTTCAGATCAGATCACAACTGAAATCGCAATACAAAGCAAATCTGGACTTATCTGTGAATAGTAATATCCTCCATTGGTTTCCAGTCATGAAGTCTTGCCCATTGTAAGCATTCCCCCTGATGAAGGGAGTAAAGAGCACACAGTTGTCTAGCTAAATACTTCCTTTGTGAAACCCTATTCGTAGTGGAAGCAGATATCAGCATTCCTCTATGACTCTTGGTTTCCTTCATTTTAGGAAATTCATTATATATTTTGAAATTAGTTCCACGGTCTATGGTCTATCTCGACCTAAAACCCATTATTTTGGGTGAGGGGTCATAAATTTCGACTGAGGTCTATGGATCATTTTATGCTTCTACCTGACTTTGGTCTGCCTGTAGTCTTCCGACAGTTCCATCTAAGTTCATCTTTTAAATGATGTCTGAAAGCTGCAATGACAACGCATCTGCTATCCTAAACAGCCCCTTTAATGCTGCTGCTCATTTACATCAACCAATGACAGCACTACTTATTTGCATATGACACTGAATGCATATTACTTTGTCATGTATCCAAGTTTCATGCATTTCCTACTTATTTTTTTACCAAATTGCAATTCTTCTGTTTTTTCTTAATTAACGGAAACCAATGAATAAAAAGGTTAGATCGTTTCTTGGTTTTAGATATGCAAGCCATGTTTTAAGAATATCTACTTACCAGTTCAAAAATTATTGGAAGTGACTTAAACAAACAAAGTGATTTGATGAATCTCAATTTCCTATGAAATTAGGCTAAAAAGTGTCAGTCTGAATTATAATCTTAAATCAAAAAATTTAAAAAAAATTTGCTTTTATAAGTTGGAAACGTTTTCCACACATATGGCAAAAACTGTAACAAATATGCTGGCTTAGTGGAATATGATTTCATCTCACTGCTTCCGTTAATATGTAAAGAAAATGTTTTAGAGAAAAACTGAATTATTGTAAAGAGATCTACCTCTATAACCAAATCTAACTGTTGGTTCAAAAGGTATTGGGAAGGGAAAAGCATGCACATGCATACAGGTGCATTAAAATGTTTCTATCTTTGAAAATTAGATTAATGATCTCTTAGGCTATACTTTTTTGTACAATCAGATAATTACTTGCAGTCTCACACAAAATAACTTTGTCTGTAAATCCTTAACGAAAATTTTCTTTTTTATCACAGGCTTTGGTACTGGTACATCAACTTTAGGTGGAACAGGTACTGGTATTGGGACAGGCTTTGGGACTGGCTTAGGTGCTTTTGGAACAAATACCTTAGGATCTTCTTCCTTTGGACAAGGTGCATTCGGCGCTAATACACTTGGCTCCACTGGCTTTGGGGCATCGGCCTTAGGAACAACCAGCAGTGGCTTTGGAACAGGACCATTTAATTTAGGAAGCCTAGGCCAAGGAGGTCTTGGAACCAATTTAGGGGCTGGACTTGCTGGTGGAGCTTTTGCTCAAGGTATAAACAAAAAAGCATGGAAATTTCAGTGAATTTCCTAACTGGATTCAATTTTAAATGCCTCCAATAAGTAAACAACATAAATTTATCAATTGAATTATTGTTTCCTCTGAGCTGTTTCTTTAAAGTGAAAATAATAATAAGTATTAGTAATTTAAACAATATAGGTTCTATGCGAAAGTAATGTTGTATGAATTTATGTAATTTATAATTGCTCATCTTCATTGAAATGTATTTGAACTTCACAACAGGTGTGATTACAATATTGGCTGATGTAAGCAAACAGATATAAATTGATTGGAAATTAAGTATTTTATCTGCAAATCCCGAGTAAAAATGATACAATAGTTGACATATTCATATTTTCACAGTGTAGCTAATAAAACATACTGAACAATGGTTGACTGAATGTGAAATTACTGTAGTGATGGCAGAAATGGCTTTAAAAGTTCTTGCTGTCTTCATGAAACTATTCATTTTGTTTTATCTCAGTAAAATGAAATTGCTTACAAGTTTTTAAAAGAATTCGAAAGCAACATTGGAAGATTTTAAACATATCGAGGGCTCTATGACATGAAGGCCTAAGTGACATTTTTGTAAAAATTGAGTTACATGTCTTAAGTGAAATCGGAGAACCATATCTTTCTTATGAAAAAGAGACCTAACTGAAAATTTCATTGCAACTGGTAGAATTCTACTTCCATAAAAAGCTACTTCCATAGAACTGGCAAGGCAATACAAACATAAAACCCTTAATAACTCAGAATGGAGATTTTGTCACTTAGGCCTTTATGTCATAGAGCCCTCGATATGTAATGCTTCTTGTTGAAGACTTTTTTTTTTTAGTAATAAAATGTTGTTTTTCATATGAATTGTGTAGTACATAAACATTTAAATAAACTGTTTAGTGTGCAATAGTAAGCTGTATTTATCCTTTCTTTCAGGGATAAAATACAACACAGTTGTGTTTATTTAAGTAGCAATTAACAGCAAAAGTAATATTTAACTACCTTTGGATATATCAATAACCATTTTAGCACTGTTTCTCAATTCCATGGATCTTTATATATATGACATTTCTATTAATCAAATTTTACATTGTAAGTTGATTAATAGAAATCATTATTTAATTTTTAGTTAAATTTGTGTAGACTAAACTAGAAATTATTAAGGCTATTTTCAGCAAGCACTTCATGCATGTTTAATTAATTTTTTATTCTATCTTCATGGATATTTGTTAACTTAATCTTTTATTTATCATTAGGTCCCACAAATGCATTAACAAACCTTGCTACTGCTTTATCATGCCCATTGGTATTTGGTGATGAACGTGATGTCATCTTAGTGAAATGGAATAAATTACAAGGCTATTGGGGAACTGGCAAAGGTATCTTCACGAACACAGGACAGGCTGTCGATTTTACTCCCGATAATCCTTTCTGTAGATTCAAAGTAAGTATTATAAAGCCATAATAAAGTTATACTTAAAATTTCTCTTTCAAAAGCGCCATTTAAAAATAATAAAAACTTTGAATCTCAATGCCCAATTCGATCTTCAAGCAAAAAGATGAGGAAGAGTTTGACATCATGTAACTTGTGTAATGCAATAAGAGGGTTAATTTTGTTTAATGAACAGTTTTTCTTTAAAATGGAGGAGGAAATTGTTACTTTATTGTGATCAGATATGAGTTGGTGGAAAATTAAATATAAGTGCAAAAGCTGATTTGGAAGATTTAATGTTAAATTGTTTATAGAAATGCAACAAATCTAGTGAAGATAAATGGATGTATTTGTGAAATGTAAATAATCAAACTTGGGAGTTAAGAAAATCAATGAGAGACAAATGAATGAAAATTTTTAATCTATTATAATGTTTAGAAAAACATGAATAAAAGTAAAAAACATAAAAAAAACTAACTAATTATGAAAAATATTATGAACAACCAATCTTTTAGGACTTTGGAGTCTTTCAGATTAAAATTCTTTCAACATAATTCAAAGGAAAAAAGTATCTCCATATTCATAATTTATTGTAATTGTCGATTACATATAACCTTTGAAAATTAAGTAAATGAAAATAATAAAAGAAAGACAAAGAATGACTTTGCCTTGTATAAATATGAAGAATGGATTTTTAAGTATGAAATCTGCATTCACTTGACAGATTCTATTAGATAGAATTCGATTTTACATATATTGTAATGTAAAGCTGGAACATGTATTATATACTATTAAATTATATTTATTAGTTACGACCTTTTTTTCTTGTGTAATGATGTTTATCTTTTTTTTTTTTTATCTATTTTTAGGCAGTGGGATATAGCTGTCTACCAACAGCCAAGAATGAAGATGGTCTTATTGCTTTGGCAATAAATAAAAAGCACTCCGAAGTGTTGGCACAACAAACACAATTGGTGGAGTGCCTTCATCGCATTTTAGGCAGTAAACCTACGTTATCAGTATGTGTAGAAGGAGTTAAACCAGTTCCAGAAACAAGGTTTTTTTTTATTTATTCATTTTTTGTTTTTTTGTTTTATACATTACACACTTACATAATACTTGATTATGAGATTACAGGGTGGTCCCTCATTAACATATGCAATGGGTCCAGAGCAAGCACATAAACCAAAATTTGCTTATAGTGAAGCCTCATTTCTTTCTTTTTTTTTTCACTTATCGATATATGTACTGATGTAAATAATGCATTTATAACTAATGCATTTAGTTAAAATAAATAAAACAAAAATTTTAATCACAACATAGCCAGTGTTATTGTAAACTAGAAGTTAAGCTATAATGCATTCATAGTCACTTAGGCCTGGACTAATCACAGAGGTAATCATGCTAATATAAATAAAGTACTGTATGTACTGTACTGACATCCTTACGACTTTTACTATCTACTTATTATTAAATTATTTATTATTTAATTCCGTGAAACAGTAAAATATAAAAACTGAAAGCAATGAAAACGGTATGTATTTTAGGCAAGTTTTTAGTTTGAACCTGATAGGGCAGTGGTGTCATGCCATTAAGTATCTGTTCTTGTGAAGCAGGAGAATGGCGCTACAGTAAATAAATCATACTTGTAAGTGTTCATTAAGTGAAGGTTCATATAACGAGGTATGCCTATATAATGTACTATTTTTTAATCTACAACAACTTTAACACTTAATGGTTATACCCTTTGTGCCCCTGCTTTTCCCCAAAGGTCGTGCTATTTTTGCAGATTTTCAAAGTGTTTGTGTCACGAACACAAGTATAATTGGAAAAACACTTGGTTCAGTGATAAAGAGCTAATCTTTGTCTTCAAAATTGTATATTAGATTTTATTGGAAGTATTATAATAAATGAGAAATTTAGCTACCAAGAAAGGTAAAAACTGAGGCGGAAAGAAAAATTTTAAACTATATCTATTAGGAAAAAATTATAGAATTTGACAAAACAGAAAAAGATATTACTAAACAACATAAAATTATATTTTATATTGTTATAATTATATTAAAAATTATATAAAAGCGAGCCATTTTGAAATGCTTTGAGAAAACTATACACAGGCTTCCAAAACATATGGCAGCACATCGCTATATTTCCGTGTCTTCCATTGGGATTTTGCAAGATATTACTGATAGCAAATGCCATCTATTGGTTGATTTTTTTAACTACAATAGTATTCATACATTTTTCAGTTTTAGTATACAAATTGTGCTCGGAGATTTGCCGAACAATGTAATTTTAGAGAATCATAGACCCGAAAGTGTTAATCTACTTGGCATTCTGTTTTTCTAAGTTTTAAGTTGATCAGTGTTTCACCATTTACATGACATGAGACAACCTTTGACTAATTCAAACTATCTGAAATACATCATCTTCACTGCACAGATTATTTCAGTTCTTCTTTCTGTTACAATCTGCTTTCATTATAAATTTTACATTACAGAAAGACTTACTTGCATTTTGCAAATCTCTGAGGACAAGTTTCATTGCTTTCTGATGTTTCAATTTCTCAAGCAACATTTTACTTGATTTAATGACATTATAGACAGAAAAAAACAGAAATAGTTTTTAATTAGTTTTTAAAGCATCTTCATACAGTAATGGAATTTAGATACCAATTTCAAATACACCATTACATGGATCAAATTATGATAGTATGGCCCGGAATTGTTCATTAATTCAAAATATTTTTAGAAAAGCCAAGTCCTGAAGCAAATAACATTTACTACAGAAGAAGAAATAGAAGGAATTATAGCTTTTTTATATTTATTGCTTTATAAAGATGAAAAAAACAAAAAGCAAACAAAAACAAATGTCGAAATGTAGCCCATCATGCCAAAGTTTTGAGAATTTTTTCTCATAAATTTTTGATTTTAAGTGAATGCATAGTACAGGAACAAAAAAAGTTGCCATTTTTAACTATAATGATATTACATTTATACTTTTATTTGTATAAACAGTAGTCAAGTTACAAAAACAAAAATGTTTTGAGATAAGAATCAAATTTTAGAAATTGTCCAAATAGATTTTATACTCAGATTGCATGGAAAATCAGTTTCTCCATACAGCTGGAAAGCTATCAAAGATTTACATCTTTCAAATTAGTGAAGTCTTGTTTGTTATCGCCTAAAACATTTCAAAGAATAAATGTAAACTTCAGTTACAAAATGTTTTATTTGTAAAATTTTCACTTTCTGAGTTGGACTTCAGACTTTATCAATCGATATATGGAAGAATAATTATTTTACAATTTTTTTGAAATTTATAATAAAATAAGCAATGAAAATTATAGTAAGCTTTCATAATAAAATTAATTCTTCTAAATAGCCATTTGTAAATTTTGAAGATTTCTATCTTAAGTAAAAATTTACAAATAAAATATTTTGTAAATGAATTTTGTACTCATTTTATATAAATGATTGTTGGAAAGGAGGAAACTCGTACATTAAGACTTATCATCATCAAAGACTATTAATAATAATAACAATAATATTTAGTTGTAGATATTTGGTCTTGAATTGTTGTGTGTTCTTCAAAGTTCCATTTTCGTATTGTGGTTATTTTAAAATGTAGCTATAGCTTTCTTTCTTTCTTTCTTATTCAACATTTAAAAATATAAGATTGAATAAGAAATGTTGATTGGCACGGCCTATTCCTCCTTAAAATCTAAATTATAAGATTAAGGTGTTTTTTTTTTTTTAATTGTAAGTATATTATTTAGGTTTGTTGCCGATTTAGAATAGCTCTGCATCAGATTAACACAAATTGTGAAGTCATGTTTTTAGAAAGATGGAAATTGACAATTGAGCTACTTGCTCGAAGTCAGCAACTGCAATTTGAAATTTTTTCTGAAATTTGCCTTCACAAAGATGCACAAACAGGATCTTCAATGGAACTCTTAACTTCGCCAATTAATATTTTAAATTCTGAATTGTTTGTAGACTGTTAAGCTGAAAATTACACTTGAATAAATGGTGTGTTTTTAGGATGTTAATGAGAATGTGTGTGAAACCACAACTCTAGGATTTCCATTATCGTAGCATGTAACTGTAGTGAAGTGAGATTTTTTTTTTTAATTGTCTTGTAATCTTTATTAAAGAATGAGCTTAAAAGTTCTAAAATAGTTTTTTTTTTTGTATTTTACATTAAACATTGATTATACTGAAAATACATTTTGAACAAACATTCTGGAAGGTTTAAGACAAACGTTTTGCGATTAATACCTATTTCTGATTTCTTTAACTATTTTGAGAAATGATTGAAATGTGCTATAATCAGTCTGAACAAAGTTCTGCTGTGCATTTGACCTAAATTGAAGCATCTAAATCTATTCGAATATCATCATATCATACATTTTATAAATTAAATATCCTTATTTTGTTGTTGTTGCCTATATTAAAATAACATATATTTGCCTGTATTATATATATATATTTTGAAATTTTCCAGAACGGAAGTGATAATTTATATTTTGGAACGAGCTCCAAATGGTGCATCACGAAGAATTCCTACCACTGAGTCATTCATGTTCTTTAATCAACAGAATGTAAGGAATCAGCTAGTGAGTATAGGTATCGATGCTGTAATTCCAAAATCTGCCCCAACAAAAGAACAGCTACAGCAGTATCTTGACAATCCTCCAGCAGGTAATACTTTCATAATCAGATGTACTTGATATATGTATTCCACTTTGTTAGAAGTGCTATGGGAAAATTCTTTTCAGGCTGATTATATTTAATAGTATTGAAATGTTTAAATTTTAAAGCAGGGGGAAAAAAACATGCTACACATAACTGAAGATTGTACTTGATGTGTGTAACATTTTTTTTTTTTTTTTAATGTATAATAAGCAGAATTAGCTATCTAAAGCGACAGTTAACCTACCTTTACATCCTGTAAAAATATCTCTATTAATCTCACTTTGAATGAATTTGTAATTGATTTAAGAACCAACTGTTGGCTATAATTTGAAGGCAACAACCCCTCCCTGTCTCTCTCTATTGCAGACATGATGGCAACATTAGAAGATGTAATGAACAATTTATTTAACAGATGACTTAAAAATAAATGATTGCTAAAAATTTTGTGTTATCAATGTAATTTGTGTTTGTGCACAGTGTAAGACAACTTTTTTACTGAAGAAATAAATTTAATAAATTGAAGCACATTAATATTTTACCATGTTTAAATTAAATTGGTTCAGTTACTGTTAAGCAATGATTTAGTTTTCCAAAGATGACCCCAAGGATTGGAAGCAGTTAAAGAATGCTAGAACTGAAAAGAAGATTCTGTAAGTCTGTAATTTCAGGCTATATGAAGCCCATTTTATATCCAATCATTTAATTCGCACCTATTTGTTGTCAATACTTAGAGAACTTGAAACCATTTATGACATGTTCATTGTTGATGTGATTTTAAAAAATAGTTAAAATTTGGTTGTCAATAAAAACAGTTCTGGAATGGATTTGAATGTGGCTGGTTACCAAGAAATGTAATGTGTGTTTGTAAAACGGTAAACACACAATCGTGTCAGAATACATGACACACACACACAAACATGCAACAAATCTTTACGAAGAGTGATTATACTGAAATACATTGAGCATGAATTACATAAGATGTGCTATCAGAATGAAAAAATTAAATATGTACTGTGCATGGTATTGAAACAAAGAATTCTTCATTGTCATCATTAAAGTTGATTAAAAATTGAAGGCAGTGTTCGTGCTTTGTAAATGAAATTCCAATAAAATTTGTGACTTGAAAAAACTGAAAAACTGATATGTAAATTTTATATACTTTAATTAAGATACATATTTCAGTGATTTATGTTGTAAGATATACAAAATAAACAATCTTTAATTTTATTCTGCTAAAGCCGTGCGAACACCACGCAACATTCCTGCAATTTAGTCGCGCGATTTTGACGTCACGAGTTGATATAAACCTTTGTCAAGCGCGAACACTTGCAACTCGAAAATGCAACTGACCCATGACAACGCAGATTTTAAATATGTCACGTGTGACGTTAAGCAAAATTCGGTTATGTTGTTTCAAACATAATATAAGAGTGAATGATTTGCAACATATGATAAATATTTTTTTAAAATTATTAGCCGCTATGGAATTTAATTTCATGTTGTTATTTCGAATGAAAAGTAACGAATGACCAACAGCCAATAAGAAACCATGCTCCCCTGGAAACAATGACATCATAACTTTTGCATTCTGCGTCAGCAGCCTTCGCGTTTGCCAAACCCGATGTGGAAAATCCAAAAAAAATCGAGGTTTTGAAACCTCTCTGATAAATTCTTCCACATACAATTACTGCATTTCAGTATAAACTTTATTTATGCGTGAAAGAAACTCGCAATACTCTGATATTAATTGAGTATGAGCCTGTCTTCAAAACGAATCGACAGATAAAATTTTCGACGCCATTTTTTTCATGGGCGTGGTTTCACAACTGACGTGTTCCAATGCGGCCCTGTGATTGGGGAATTCGATGCAATTTTTCGAGTTGCAGCGGAGTTGCAGCTGTCCATGCAACTCGACTCCGATGACAAAAGTTGCAAAGAAATTGCAACTCGTGACGTCAAAATCGCGCAACTAAGTTGCAGGAATGTTGCGTGGTGTTCGCATGGCTTAAGTGCATAATAAAATTAAAATCCAAAGTAGCTCTGGCACAGCTTAATTTAGAAAATTTGTATTCAACTCAATTATAATTACTTTGAATATGGGTGATTATAACAATAGATTAAAAGAAATTGTTTACATGATGTTTCTAATCCACAAATTGTTTTATGTAAAAATAAATAAATATTTAATTCTAAAAAAAAATATTAATTGAAACTATTATTTTTATTTTTAATTTTTAAGATCTCATTAATTATTCATTGTTTTTAAATTCTCGTTATCATATTATTTTGACTTGTAGGAGTTGATCCACTACTTTGGCAGCAAGCAAAATTGGATAATCCTGATCCTCAGAATCTTATCCCAGTTCCTATGATTGGATTTAGTGAATTACAAAGACGGTTAAAACTTCAGGAACAAGAAACAAAGCAACATCAAGGAAGGCTCGATGTAATTATTTCTTTTAGCAAAATTTTCTTTTTTTAGTGATATCTATTACTTTAAATGATAATTTTGTATTACATTTTTATTTAACATGTTTTTATTGCTTTTCATATGATAAGAGATATAATGGATTTTCTGTTTTTCTCACTGTAATAACGATTGATGAACAATATACCAACAAAAGGATGTTATCCAGTATTAACTGCACAAGGATTCTCTGATTCATTATGTAGTACTGTTATTTAATTCTTCTTTTTTTAAAGTTCTGAAGGTATCTCAAATTATGTGGATTAAATCCAAATTATAGTTCTGTAATTTTTCGTCATGGCTAAAAAGGTCAGTACGTTTCAACCTAGCCACTAGGCTATTTTAAACTTTTTTTTAAAGTCAATAAACTATTTATTTTCACTAGTTAACCTTAATTTTGTAACCAGTGTAGGCTTACACTAATTTCTGGAATTTAAATTTTCACATGTTCTTCAGGAATTTTTTATATCAGTACTTTCTTTCCCTGTGTATTTTGGTTTATTTTTGGTGTATTTTGGAGGGTAATATATTGCCAATTTTCATGGATCCAGGATCAAACTTCAGGTACAGTGACTTAGCTAGACTTTTAAATACTTTTAACCAGAAAGGAACAGATGCAAAGAATTCTTGGAAAATATTACATAAGGGTTAACTTTCAAAGCAAAGAAATGTGGAGACGAAAAAATGTTTGCCTGGCATAGAATTCCTTTGTTATGATTCAAAAGAGGATCTTCATTTGAGCATAACCTTTATGGTCATGTTCCACATTCAGATATTGACAGTTCTGTGGGCTTGCTTTCTTTCACAATGACACATAATGACAGCAGATTAAAAAAAAATAAATCTCTCTGCACACCAAAAATGTACTCTGTCAAAAAGTAATTTTCACTAAAAATGGGTAATGATTTAAAACTAAGGTGCAGACTTACCTTACTAAAAATTTTAGTCTTTTGATTTGGTCAAGCGAAAGAGAAGAATATAGGATTTGTGTACCAATTTAAATTTATAAAGAAAGAGGCCAACGTAAAACCTTCTAAAATCACAACAAGATTTAACACAGAAGGATATTGTTCAAAAATAAATTTACAATTTTCAGATATAAGTTAGATAGGTAACTTCAAGAAACTGACAAATGCTTCAAAATTGATTTAAACTGTGATTTAACTGGTTGTGTTGGGCTACATGCTGTTTGGTCATTCCCAGCCTGTAAGCAGAGGCTCTGGAACCATCACTGCAATTTCATAGACCGGCTTTGTGTCTCCAATATTTCACACATTTCTTCCCTTCCACATAACCTTGCTCATCAATGTGTCTGTCGTCCCCATCAGTGACGCTTTTCACCAATCGTCCTTCCATTATACCACCATTTGGACATCGGGAGACTACTTTGCTAACTACCCTAAGCTCACTGACCTTACCATTGCCACTTTACCTATTTTGCCATCTGCACATTGGAAATATCAACTACGAAACTGTGATTTCTCGATTTGTGATTTTGCGAAAATCAACACTCCCTCAACAGTCTTTCAGTCACTGCATCACGATCATTTGTCGCGTCACTCACATTTCAAAATTTTCTACACCGATGAATCTAAAGGCGAGTCTTATGTTGGAGCAGCCTTTTATACTGAGACTTTTAGCAATGATGATCATCTTCCTTCTGAGGCTTCGGTGTTCTCTGCTGAGCTCTTATGTCATTTTCCTAGCCTTACAGTGTATGCATTTCAGGAGAAGGTTTCCAAAATTCTTATCTATTGAAATTCTGAGAGTGCTCTGTAGGCACTGTGCAGTCATACTGTGAAGGTTCACCTTTTTGTTTTATCCATTTTGGATTTCTTGCAATGTTTTCACCTTTGCACTATCATTTTCTGCTGGATCCCAGACCACGTCAGCATTGTTGGCAATGACCTCGCTGACTCTCTTGCCAAGCCTGCTGCTAGTCGACCACTTCAACAGATCTCCATTCCGCCCTCTGATATTTACTCTCTTATTCGTTCTCGCATACGAGCTGCTGGGCTATATTAATGGGCTGATCTTCATGCCATAAACTTTGTCTTGTCAGTCCTTTATTATCCTCCCCTACAAATCGAATGTTTACAACTCAGCAGAAGGATGTTCTTTTGGTACATTGGAGGATTGAGCATTCGAGACTTGCCCATTGATATTTACTGCTGAACACTCCACCTCCCATGTGTGCTACGTGCAGCGTTGTTTTAACTATTTATCATATTTTAATTGAATGTTCTGCTTTTACTTAACATCGTCGTCATTTCTTTTATCTTTTTCATTTTCATATTTCCTTGATTTTTAATGACAATGACCCATTTCATCAGTTTCACGATTCATTCATCAATGTGGCCTTGCCCCTTTTTTGTAATGACCAGGTTTTTTATTTTCTTCTATACACTATAGATGATTTACTACCATCTTTCTTTGGACACTATCTGGTCGTTTCTTGATTTCTGTCCTTTCTTATCTAGACAGTTTGCTTGCATTTCCTTTTCTTTTCTTTTTCTTATTCTAATTTTTACCTTTCTTGGCGCAGCTTAGCCACAGATGCTTTTGCGCCATTAAAATTTACTAACCAACCAACCATACTGTTTTGTTTTTTGCTTATTTTTTTGAATTACAGTTCAAAATGTGTATATTGTGGTGAATGTTTGCGGCTACTGGTTCGTGAAATAAGGTATTAGACTGAACAAGATCTAGCAAGAACTCTAACTCTCTAACTGTTTATTCGTATGCTGCAGGGGTTTTAAATAGACTATTTACAGGGGCTGTGATTGGTTGGCGTGTTTTTACAATTGATTGGGGGATTTAATTTACACATAGGCTTTAACTGATTTTAACTGTATTTTTAAATAACAATGAATCAGAGGGGAGAAGCACGGCTAATGGAAAATTTGAATTGAACAGCGGATTTAAACAATAAACAGTAAAAATTAGAATATACAATTGGTAATAGGATAAATACTGATACAATTACGAACATAAGACAACTAAGAATATACAAGAATAAATAGAACTATTATAAAAAGATAAATGTGAATATAAAAATCATTACAATATTTTGTTTTTAATTCTAGCTAATTGCTGAAGATATAGTGGAGTTGCAGAGGCGAAATGCCAATACAGTTGCAAAAATTGCTGAACATAAACGCAAGCATCTTGAACTTGGACATAGAGTATTAAAGGTAATAGTTTATTCTAAATATTTTCTTCTGAAATATTAAATTATATTTCAAATATGAATTTTGTAAAGTTTTTTGAAAAATATTAACAAAGAAAATCTTGTGAAAAAATCAGATAAAAAAGGAAATTATTTGACATTTTCAGTTATTAGTTAAACAAGAAACAATGCGGAAACTTGGTTATGCTATTCAAGCTGATGAAGAGCAGTTGAAGGTTCAGTTAGAAGCCCTTCAGACGGAATTAAGTGCGCCTACACAATTCAAGGTTTGTTTGGCTATATAAAGAAGAATTTAGAAAAATATTATTTTAACATAGTAATTATCTTAGATTGTTTTTATACAGGCTTTAAACAAGAAAAAGTAAATTTAATTTTTAGAATGGCTTAGATTATAATAAAAAGTAAAGCTTATTTAATTTATATTTTAACAAATATATTGAAAACATTATAATAAATTTTAGGGTCGTTTGAATGAGTTAATGTCCCAGATACGGATGCAAAGTCAGCAGACAACCATGCGTTCAGAAGAACGTTACAGTATTGATAATAATTTGCAAGTGGAAATTAAGCAGGTAATTATTACAATGAAGATCTTTTCACTTTGGATAATGTAAACCTTAATAAGGGGGGGGGGGGTAAGGAGACAATGAAATTGAGTTGTTTGGCAAATATAAATGATGTAAATATGCACTATTTAAAGTATTACAAAATATTAAGAAGGATTAAAAAAAAAAATAATTAAAAATTTACAGATCCAGATACACATATTCTATCAGATGTTTAGGATAGTAACGGATTCCTTAGTATAAATTAATACAATACAATTTTGTCTCATTATGTGTGGGAAAACCATCCATTGATACTGTCATATTAATGGATGATGAGATGAAAAAAGGGCCGCCCGGGAGGGGGGGGGGGGCAAAAGGACAGATTGCCCCGGGGCCCTCAAAAAATAGCTCAAACGGGGGGCCACATCTAAAGCCACACCAATAGGGTGGGGCCACAAATCCAAACGTTGCCCCGGGGCCACCAAAAGTCTCTGGGTGGCTCTGGATGAAAATACATTAAGATTCTTAGATTGATAGAAATTACAAACATACAAGGAAACTTAGATTTACTGTGATAAATTTTGTAGTAGAGCCCGGTAGCCGAGTGGGTAAGGGCGCTCGGCTGCGGGTTGGAGGTAGCGGGTTCGATTCCCGGCCTCGGCTGAGGGCGGGAATTTTTCCACGATCCATTCTCCTCCAAACGGGTCCTAGGGCCTACCCAGCCCTTTGTAGAATGGGTACCGGGTTTCTTTCCCGGGAGTTAAAGGCGGGCGGGCATTGGGCTGACCTCCCGACCTCAACCTAGTCCTGTTGGTCAAGAAACGCGGGAGCCTTACCTCCCGCGAGCCCTTGGGCCTACATAGGTCTGTCGTGCATCCTTTAACTTTAAATTTTGTAGTAATTTAATTAATTATAATCATAAATAACTAAAAATTGAAGAAAAATTTTATACACTAATACAGTGCCCTTGCTTTCCTTGTATTAAAAATCATAGTTATTCTGATGTGGAGGAGGTAGAAATTGTAATTGTGAGATCACTTTCAATCTTTCCCAGTTGGTAAAAAATCCCGTGATCATTACAATTTCTATTATTATCGTATTTTGTAACCCGAAAATTCCTAGATATCAAAGATCATAGAGATCAGAGGACATAGGACTACCCATTCCTTTCTACCCTTCTCCACTTCCTTAGGGAAGAAATTTGATAAACCCTCTTAAAACTTTAACCCAATTATAGAAAGGAACCTTCCCCTCCCTTTTTTCATCCTTAAGAGGTAGAATTTACAAAACTCCGTTCTTAGGGACACCTACTTCATAAGGGAAATCATCCCTAAAAGTTCAAGTTCTAAAATTCAAGGCTGTGCGTTAATGAGTCAATGAAAGCACTTAGCTTTATTATAGCTGAACTCGAAAAACCCATTTCCTCTCCATTTACCTTTGGATATTTTTTTTTTTCTTTTTTTTTTTTTGAAAAAAGCCATTGAAAATGTTTTTGATTTTTTTTCATTTTTTATGAAGGGTATTTTCCCGAGTTTCACTTTCTAGCTTAAGCAGTTTCAGAGATATGCTTACCCTGCAAGAAAGTGTTCTCCCCTTAGGACGCGAATATCGAAAATTCATCAGATACGTATCTTTTGATTTTGACAAAGAACATTGATGTCAAATTTCGTATTTCAAACTCAACCAGTTTTGGAAAAAGCCTATTTTTTAATCCCTTATTGTTTATCCAAAAATCTATTCTTAGTTGGCGCCCACATCATAAAGGGAAAACATTCCTAAAATTACAAGTTCCCAGGTTCAGTGGTTTCGGCTGATCACAAATTTTTGATTGTAGAAACTCCCAAATTTTCTGGGATTATATTATTATATAATGGATTATATTAAATTATATGAAATTATGTTTATAGCCCATCTTTTGTATTATTTTTGATTAATTAGAACAATGGGTTTCTTTAGTTACAGTCGGACCTCTATTTAACGAACCTCTATTTTGCGAACTTTTCTTTGGAACCAAGAACATTTTGCTAATTTCTACGCAAAAATAACCTCCAAATAGCGAAGTGCATTTTCTATTTAACAAACTTTTTCGTGGTATCTATTTTTTTTTTTCCTTCTTGAAATGTTTTTATTATAATATTCCCTTAGAGGAAATGAAAGAAATGTGGATACAAAGAAGAAATTAACTATGATGTGCTTATTGATGATTATCTTTCACTTGATTTTAAAGTTGAGACCTCAGAAATACTAACTGAATCGGGTATTTTCGATAGTGTAAAAAATAAAAATAAAAAAAAAATAAAAATAAAAAGCTATGAATTGCGATGATCATTTTCATTCTTATCATCTTCATGTTGCAGAAATCAAAAAACCTTCGTATGATGAAATGCTAAAATCAATTGAAACAAATCGACGCGGAGTTACAATTTGAAGAAAATACTGAAGGGCTTTTTGGTGCATTACAAAGATGCGAGACGTACTATGAGCAAAAACACTTAAAAAAAAAACTCAGACAAAATTAACAGATTTTATTAGTAAAATTTAAGTACGCATATGGTAATGTATGCTTTACGTCATTAAAATTATTACTTTTTTTAATAATATTTATTGTTTATATATTTTAAATCTGTTTTATGTAGGCTAAAGTAATTTTAAAAGGTGAATCTCTATTTAACGAACTTTTTTTCGGGATTTAGCGACTTCGTTAAATAGAGGTCCGACTGTATTTGAAATTTCACTCTTAATTCTTAAGTTATTTTTATTTAATATATGTCCTTTTTTTAAAAAAAAAATTGTAAAATATAATTGCTTATTCATTACAGAAATAAATTATGCATTTTGATTCGGAATATATCCAAAAGTTGTCAACAGCATCATGATAAAGTACACTCATTGTCAGAAAAAATTAACATTGAACCCAGAAGCAGTAGTCGAAATGGAATGACCCTTGGCATAGTTAATGAGAATGTTGCAAACAACTGCTTACAATATCAGAGCAATTTCACCATTTATTCGGGCAAAACACTGCAGATCATGCCATCCCTAGCTTGGATACATGCAACTTGACTTGGAATGGAGTCACAGAGACTCTAATGCTGTCTGCAGAAGACCCATAGCTGTTGCAACTGACGCTCCAGATTTCTCATGTCCGTTGATGGCCAAAGTTACTGTACCACCTGTTGCATACATGTTCAGTGAGCAACAAGCCTGAAGATCTGGCTAGCCAAGGAAGGGTGTTGACAGCAAGGAGGCAGTCCAGGGAAACCCATGTTGTATGTGGGTGGGCACTATCTTGTTGGAAAATGGATCTGAATAGCAGCTTCATGAAGGGAAGCCTATGAGGCTACAGAATCTCCTGAACAAACTATTACGATGTCAATGTTCCCCTGATCACTATTTGTGGAAACCAAGAATCTTAGAAGATGGTTCCCACACCATGACGCTGCTCAACAATACAGTCCAGATTTGTGCCCTGTCCAACTTTTCTCCATACTTCAGGAAAGTGGTTTTTCAGATAAATTCTTCACTAAACACAATTCATTGTCACACTCCACAGCTGTCCATGCCACACGCTCAGTATATCACTGCAAATGAAGCCACCAATAGTGGGGCATTAATGGCAGACAGTAGAATGCAAGTCTCATTACTACTCCCAACTCTGACGTACAGTACAGTCGGAACTGTTCAGATGGCGGCCAGTTCGATGGATTTTCCACCAGCCTGCCTCCTGCAGTCCAATAATACAACCTCTCTCAAACTTTGTTAGTTGTTCAAAACTGCATGGAATGTGTCGTCGAAGCATGCTGAGGACTCAGAGACCTGCACTCCACAACCACACCTGATTATAAAGAATACACAGCATTCATACGATGACCCTTTCACATGACGATACTAATGCTCCTGATGGCAGTTCTTAGTGGGCAATCGCAGCCCAACTGTAATCAGTGGCTGCTGTCTGTGATGGGGTCTTTACAGACTTTCGTCATTTTGGGATCATTCGTTCTAGATGCTCTTATTTTTTTGGCAATGAGTGTACGATAATTGTTACCTCATGAAAATGTGACAGAAATTTCTTATAAATTCATTGCTGCAGCTCCTCATCTTGATTGCATTCCATTGATGATTCATTGCAGTTCATATCACACTGTCAAGTAGTTAAGCTGACATCTTTTCATCATAAGGTTTTTGTATTAACTCATTCAAGTTCAGGAAGGCAGATTTTGAAAACTTCCAAAATTTATTGTATATCCTATGTTCATCGAAATATTGTTATCTGTGATAATTTTTAATAACAGTAATTCCGGAGTCTAAACTTAACATTAATAGATGAAGTATCACTCTCAGTTTGTTAGGACATTCTTTCTTTATAATACAGAACTATTGGCAGATTTCTGTTATATTTGAAGTTTTTTCTCGTTGTATTTGTCACAATGACATATTAATACATTCGCTACTAAGCCTTTTTTTTTTATGTTTTTTTTTGCTTCAGACTACTGCAATTACATTAAAGGATACCATTGAAAACCTTTTTTTTAATATATTCATTAATAAAATATTAATAACAACTCAATTACATTGTTTTTTGGCATGACTTTTATATATGTCATTAGTCTGTCAATAAGATTGTTTTAGTTTATACTAATGATGGATACATTACACTTGAACTAAAGTTGTGCAAGTGATGCATAAATACATCAAGAGCCGGATTTAAAGACATCACATGACTTATATATACATCATTAGTAGTGAACATGTTAAAAATCTTTGTCTTGTTTAAATCTAGTGAACCAAATAGAGCACAATGGGAACAAAAATAATTTTATATTCCACCGTATTTTGCTTGTCATTTAACATTTTACTTTCTATCAAATGATTAATAACTCTTAAATATGATGTAAATATTATTTCACTTATTTATTTATTTGTTAAGAAGTAAGTTTACTCATTAGTTAATTTCAAACAAATTTGGAATAAGTTGATTGTTCTCTTCTGGGCCACGATTCCATTTAGTGTCCATCTTGATTGGTTCTGATTGTGCTTTATTTTAAATAAGTTATTTCAAAAATTGTGAATTTGATTTTATTATTTTTGTTTTCAGGTTTTAAAACAACAGCAAGAAGGCATCTCTCACTTAATTAGTATCATAAGGAATGATACGGAAGAATTAAAGCTAATCGAGCAGGATCTGAAAGAAACAGTTCAACAGAGATAGCAATCTTAGGACAAAAATAGTTGTGAACGAAATGTGAAATTTTAAAACAAATGGTTGAATTTGCCAATCTCCCCCCCCCCCTACCCAAAATGAAATGTCAGTGAAATTCCATGGCAAATTCAAATGCTTTAAAATTGGGGTAAATGTTTCATTTAAGAACTGTTTCTCCCCACTACGAAGAATAAATTGTGTTGAAGTTAAATGCTTGTTTTATTCCATCTCAGTTCTTCCTGATGATATAAACCATTTGCTGTTGTGGTTTTACAGGCAATACAGCCATTCAAAAAAAGAAAGAAAAAAAAAGACATAATGTATAAAGTTTTTTAAATGGATCATGTCTATAAAGCAGAAAATGTGTTTTTACTGTTTTATTAATTGTTAAAATTCTGTTACTTATTAAGATATTACTGATTTTCTAAATATTTTTGTTTTAAACTGAATCAGAAAGTCATTCACTAATTTGTAAGTTCTTACTTTGAGAAGATACTTTTTACAATTTTTGTAGGAAAACAAAACAAATTAAACTAGATATTTATGAAATTAATAAATTTGCAAATTATTTAATTAACTTTTTGATGCTAAGAGTCTCTTTCCCTTTTAAAATAGTTGAAACATCCTTTTTATGTTTGTTTGTGTTTTTAATTAACATGATCTTCGCATTTTTAAACATATTAAATTAAAATATAATTTTTGAAATTTGAGCTAAAAGTTAATAAATAGTAATTTTTTTATGAGTATTGAGAAATAGCAATTTAATGTAGACAAAAACTGTTTCATTAAATATTCTTCAAGAAGATTAAAAAATGAGCATAATTTATTGTTTAAAAAAATGCAAATTAAAACCCATGCAAAGTCAACACTGTTGACTTTCTCATACACAGAGTATTAACAATATGCTCCACAAAAAAGCCTTATACACCAAACTCAACACCATTTACAACATACTTAAACTCCACAACTACCCCTCCCACCTCTTTCACATGCTACAACATAAACTAAACAAACCCACCAAAACTACAGCTTCCAAACCCCCCTTTCAATACAAAACATCCCCTTTCCCTACTATCATCCCTTGAAAATTTCATTAAAAAATTCCTTATCCCAACATGCCCTTGCCTTCAAATCATCCAATATAGACCATACCACATACAATACAATGATTTCTGTAGCAGTATATATTGAGTCCCATGTAAACAGTGCCCCTCTGGCTAAGTGGGACAACCATGCTGTCTCCTATCTACATGTTTCAAAGAATACAAACATGTCTTCACAAACAAAGATCCCACATGCTCATACATAGTAAATACAATGAGACTGGACACCCCCACCTTCACAGCTGGGCAGACTGCTCTCCCACCACAATAAACTGTCTCACTGCCTCCTTGCTACATCTTTAATCATTATCCGGCTTAAAGCCTATAATCCTAACACTGGTGGGCAAAACACCCATCACCATTGCTAAATCTCCCTATAATTCCTTTACTTTCCCCACACTTTCACTATATGTTTTCACTTTGTGTTGTCCTAAATGTTGGTGTTGTCCCTGGAGATGGAATATGTATAGTATTCTGAAACTGTCGGGTTATTCCCATCTTGCTATCCTGTTTATTTTGACATTATCAAGTAAGCGCATTTCATTATCAGTCTTTTTAATCTTCTTCATCACAATATATTTCGATGGATTAACTAGGTAAACAGTCATGTTGTATTAGGGATATTGAATATTGAATTTTCCAGTTTATGATGAATGCTGGAAAACAAATAAAAGTAAGTGAAATCTTCAAAATATAATTAGGATTTATTGTTATTATTATTTTCTTTTTCAATTCCTTTACTGAAGTTCTTTAAACCATTACAATCACTGCTGTTGGAGGGTAGATTATTTTTTTGAATTGCAAAGGGTTATCAGATGATTATTATTTCATTTTAATGCTCTAACCGTATAGGTAGGACACTTCGGTTAGCATTGTTGTAATAGTAATATGTATATCGTGCACATTAAAGCATACAATAAGCAAACCAATGGGTTAAAGATGAAAATGGTGACTTTATTAAAGACAGCAAGGATCATGTTCCAAATTTTTTTTTCTGAAAGAAAAAGAATCATTTTATTGAAGGAAGTTTTCCTTTTTTGGGGGGGAAAGTGGGGGTGGAATTAAATCCAAAATCCTAAACAAAGATAACTGGAAAGTTAGAAATTTATATTTACTACAGTAATAAATTTATATATTGATAATTGAGACGTTAATTTTGGATTATTATTATTTAAAATACTTACAGCAATTTTATATGGGACCTTATTTTCTTCGATTTCATTTGATATTTCATAACTATTAAAATTAATCAATCTTTTAATAGGTATTTATTTTGGCGTTATTTTATCCTATTGTCCTCCAAATGAAAGGTGGCCGGTGGAAGTTTGAACTGCGCAGCCCTTCCGGTAGCTGATCAATTATGTTTTTCTGTCACAATGGACGACGGGGTCTGTTTTCACTGAGAAAGACATGTTGATAACGCCAAATTAAAACTTCTCTCGACTATTTCGCGTTATTTCAATACCAGTTGCTAACAATAAGTATTTATATAAATAAATATATATTATTTATAAATACAATGCTCTATTGCAAAGTAACAAGCGTTTACCGTAATGGCGGCGTCCTGTCATAAAATCAGACGGAAGTGCCTGACCAGACTAATCGATGATACATGTGCAGATCTCACAAAAACAGGGCGGCCATCTCTCATTTGGAGGACATTCAGTGATACAAATAGAGTACATCTTTAGGTTTGAGGAAGATGCTTGTGCTCTGTTTTAACTTAATCCAATGGTTGTAGCTACTTAGTAGAGTAAAGCAAATCAAATCAAGGTTCCAGATACTTTTTAGATGCTTACGGCCGAGTGTACCAAGCTTCAATTAACTTTGATGGCTGCATTGTGGACGTAGCTAAAATTAGTGGGGGGGGGGTGATGCCCAAGAAAAAGTTTAGCCTTTGTTTTAAAATTGTGTGAAAGGAAAGAAATTTTCCCACACACACACTAAATTAAGGTATGCAGTGTATATAAGAACCCAAATATTTACAATGATTAATTGCTTTATTGCCATTTAGGCACAGACTTGTGGTCAAGGCGACGGTCTGCCATGAGGCTGATACATCTGAACCTGGGTTTCAATCCCAGAGACGGCAAAGGTGTAACATTCTTCTGTGTTTTCGTCTGTTTCTGCAGGTATAATGTGAGCTGCCTCCTATGGTGTACCGTGGGCAACGATTCTTCATTGCTAATGGTTCTTATCCTCTTGTTGAAGAAGCAATCAAAGGGTGTAAGATCAGGAGATCCAGGGACCCATTCTACAGTATGTATAACATCTCCTAATCCAGTTTGGAAAATTGTCATTCAACCAGCTTCTTATTGTTGTGGCGTAATGGTTAGGAGCACCATCCTGTCGGAACCACTCAGGGTGGTTCATGTAGGTGTTGGATGGGTAACCTGTGGCACACCTGTTACTGGCATGCAAACGCGATTTCGGTAGCATGCCGGTATAAAAACATTAACTTTAAATAAAAAAATTTCAGTAAAAAAATCCTATGCACTTAAATGATGATACAAACTAATAATTATTAAAAAATATAATTTAGAGGTTTCATGATGAAATGCTAATTAAAAAAAAAACAAATAAGAGGTGGCACTGTCGGAAAAAGGTTGCCATCCCTGACCTAACCCGTCAAGTTGGACATTAACTGGTTACCTAACATTCTCTCCTGTTATGGTACCATCAAAGAAATATGGTCCCAACACAAGTGCTTTCCAAAGGCCACATCACACCATTCCTTCAGGTGCCTTCTGTTGTTTGCAAGGGGACATCCAGTGCAGATTCCTTTGCAACCAATATCGAACATTCTATCTGTTTACCTCACCTTTCAGGTAAAACAAGGTTTTGTCATTGAACAACACAGTCTTGTGTAAAGCTGTTGTTATCGTCCAGTCGATTCGAGAACCACTTGCTCATATCTGATGGTGTCATTCTCAATTAAGCTGTGCAAGACTTGCAACTTGTACGGATGAAAATTCTCCATTATCATTATCTTTCTGATGGTACTGTGAGGAATCCCCACTTCCAAAGATGTCTGGCAAGTTGATTTCTTTGGGCTACTTATTAATTTTGTGTTGATAGGTAAGATTGGTTGTTTATCCAATACACTCCCTATTTCTTTGAATTTTCTAATCAGCTGTCCCACGATGCCAAAAGAAATGGGAGCACACCTGGGATAAAGTGCATTAAATTCACCTGCTAACTGTCGATATGACCACCCCTCGCACTGACTTATCAGTTCCATCTCGATGTGTTCTTCAAGCTCATCTTCTCACTGTACGTATATCTGTTAAAAAACAAAACAAAACAAATAAATATTAGCAATATTACTATGTATTTACCTATGAAATATTTATACATATTTGTCTATGTGTCCAGACTTTGTACCCACCATGTATATATTAATTGGACTTATGAAAACTTAATTTATAAATTTAATATTTATATTTTCCATAAAGGAGGACGTTTGTTTGTTTGTTCGCTACACACTCCTAGGCCCATTGACCTATCTGGACCAAACTTTGCAAAATTACTCTATAGAAGCCTGGAGAAATAACAGGCCACAATTGAAACCTGGACACATCACCCATTCCCCCTAATTTAATCCCTTCACACTTTGGCATAATTTTTAAGTTGAGGTATGGTTACTAGGTTCAAATCCATTTGGTGTCAATATTTTTTTTTTATTTATTTATTTCTTTTTTAGGCTTATATAAGACTCCTTATATCCCTGGTTTGTCTGTCACTCTGTGGGCACATATCCCACAATGCTTTGCAACAGGTTCTGTTAGCTCAGTTGTTTAGTGTCGTGCTAATAATGCGTGGGTTTGATCCCCTCATGGGTCATTCTTATTATTCAATTTTTTTCTCCCAATTTAAATCTTTTCACAGTTTCTCAACTTATGACATTATGAGATATTGGTTATGTAATCCTTTAGAATTGGGATTTTGATAATAATTACTTTATTTTCTCTAAAATTAGTATCACGTTGTTTAAAGTAGATACTCAGGAAGCGACTGTTCAAGGATTTCTTGAATGTTGTTGGCCTGTTAGCTCAGTTGGTTAGAGCGTTGTGCTAATAACGCGAAGGTCGTGGGTTCGATCCCTCTTGGGCAATTCTTATTCTTCATTTTTTTTTCTCCCCATTTTAAATCTTTTCACAGTTTCTCAACTTAAGTTTTTTTAAAATCATTATTAGGAATTCAGTGTATTAACAAGGTTTGAGTTAAGAATGACGATTATTCCATATAAATAGGGGTGGGTACGATAGCATGGTGTCGCAAAGAGACTCGCGCGCGCATTTTCTAGACCACCCCGGCGCAGTCTATTCTAAAGTAAAGGTGACTCAGAAGCCGTTGCGAAGCACTGTGATTGGTTTACTAATCACTATCCGTACCTTGTTTTTTTTCTTGTTTTTTACTTTATTTACGATATGAATTTTCTTTTCTTTTTATTTTATTATTTTGAAATAAATAAAATTGTTCTTAACTGTCTTTTTTCTCCTAATTAAATGTTCTTAATTTAAGAACAACGATTACCCGGATCGGACTTGGGGTGTAAACAGGGGGCAAACTTTCTTGAAAAGTACGCATATCTCTCATACCATGTTAGTGGGAAACACGATATTTCACATGAATGTTCTTTGTCAATATCGAAAAGATACGAATTTTCTATTTTCGGGTCCTAAAGGGTGTAAGCGGGAGGGGAGGGGAGGGGGCAAACTTTCTTGAAGGCATGCGATTCTCCGAAACCGCTTCAGTTGGAAACACGAAATTTCCGCATGAGTGTTCTTTGTCAAAATCTAAAACAAGCATCGACGAATTTTCGATATTCGCATCCTAAGGGGTGTAAACGGGGTGGGGGTGAGGAGCAAATTTTACTTGTAGGGTACTTTACGGAGTTTTCAGGTTACAAAATCAGAATAAAACTACTTTGTAATCATCACATGCTTTTATATCAATTGGGGAAGGTTTGAAGTGATAAGAGGTGTGGAGAAGGGAAGAAAGGGGTGAGTCTTAAATTCTCCGATCTCGATATTAATTTCATATCTAGGGCTTATTGAGTTATAAAACAGGATTATAATATTAATTTTAACTGCCATTGGAATTTTTTACCAACTGGAAAAGTTTTTAAATGATCTCATAATTTCTTCGTCATCCACATAACAAACAACAACAACTTTTTTTGTAGGCCTAATCCGAGCGAAGAACGAGTTTTTCTGCTAGTAGTTAATAATTTTCGTAATCGGAAGTATTGCATCTAAAATCTGAGAGCTAAGTATGAAATTGACCGTAATGAGCCTTTTTTTTTTTTTCGGGTTTTTTTTAAATCAAAAAGTGTATTTTTTTTATTTTTTTGTTTAGTAAAAAAATTAATCAGTTACCTAATTATTTTCTGACGCTAATTTGAATGAATATCTTAAATTGCTGGCGCAGCTATAGAAACGGCTAAAAAGGGTCTAATTCAGTACAAGACAGCTATAGTCGACAAAATTTACGATCGTTTTTGGTTGGATGTAGGAAGCTGCACGGACATAATCTAGATCAAAATCCTTGTTTCTCCAATGTTTAAATTATCAAAAATTAGTTAAAAACAAGATAATTAATGCTTTTAGACAGTGTCAAAAGGAAAGCGGCCCCAGAATATGCACAATTGTATAAACAAAATAATTAAAAGCAAGAGCGTATAAATGCAAGACCGTTCCTTTGTTTTACAGGCAAGCTGTAACCTATGGGCCACTAATACAATGCTTAGTGCATCATTTGGATATGTTAAAGAATTTATGCAACAATACATTTGTAAATATTAACAATGACGTCCTGTTGGCAATTGTTAGTATTGTTATGTATGAAGCATCATTATTATTACTGTGTTATTTGTTATCATTATTACTAATACTGCTATGGAAAACGTTAATTTGGGGGGGGGGGTCAGGGAGTGATCCTAGAGGTCTCATTTTTTTTACGTGGTCACCTACTTTTTGATGCTGAACACAATGGTGAAGGTTTCATTCTAATATCTAACCGTCTGGCCGCTACAGAGTGTGACGTACAGTGTGACAGACAGACAACACAAAAGCAAGAGCGGGTTCCCTATGTTAATTGTAACATGGGACCTCTAAAAAGAAAAGAAATAGATTTTCTAAAAAAAAGTTTAAATAGTTGCTCATAGTATATTCTTCCTGGAAAGTTTCGTATTTAAACAAAGCGTTGTAAAAGAAAAAAGTAATTTCATTTAATATAAAGTGAAAAAGAAGATTAGAAGGTTGAATTTAGATATTTCAAACAAAAATATAAATTTTTTAAATTGAACATACTTCATCATCATTTTTTGAATGAATATTCGTATTAAAAACGTATAGAATGAACAACTAACGAGCGGTGAAATCATGAAACATGCTACGATGCTTCGAAGACTGTAGAATTAGGATGGATCTGGAAAGAGAGCATTTTTGGATGAGGATTTCTTCGTTTCTCCTATTCTTCACCAATTTATCTTCTTGTATCAGCATTTTGTTTCCTTAGGGTTTATGATTTTCCTGTTATTCGTGCAATGTTTAAATCAGTTTCATTCCTTACATTCCTTGCTTCTTTTGAGGACAAGAATCGTGAAAAGAATCCCCCACCCCCACCATTCGTCCTTGAACTTTGACTTCTATTCGTTGGTTTATCTTAACGACGCTGTCAATCATTTCCATTTACCCTTCACTCCTTCGTTTCATCAGGAACCCCCACATCAAATTCCGGGCCCAGGTACCAAATGCAATACCCCCCCCCTCCCCAATGTTATCAACCAAATCATAAATTCTTAGCCAAAAATATCGCGAAAATACCCCACGATTTAATACTTCTACAGCAGGGGTAGGCAGACTTTTTGTAAGGTAAGGGCTACCTCAACGGCTACCTCTACCTTATCTCCAAATCGACAACCAAAAAAAAAAAAAAAACCAGAATCTCCAAATCAACAACCAAAAATCAGATCTCAGCCCGGGCACCAGTGCTGAGAGACCAACTGACCCTCCCGCCCCTTGTGGGGGCCCTGCGTTTCATAGCGATATTCTGAAAATTAGATGATAATAAAATAACTAATATAAAAGATATTCCGTTGTTTTAAACTTCTCCTGAGACTTAAGTTTTTATTAAACAAGTAAGAAACGCCTATTTACGATAGGAAATACATGACTTATATGTTCGCTCAAAAGCAGTAATCTTAAAAACATGATGTCAAATGGTTGTTCTAATGGACAATGATAAATAAACTTTTAGCATTTTTTTCTATATAATGTCTGTTTATTTATCATGGTAACGGTGCTTTACTGAGATTGGTGTATTGGAGTTTTACGTCGCTTGGGTCCAGTTTCTTCCTGTTTTTTTGAAACAGATTCCTAGGTTCAATGGCTAGAATAAATTAATTATATATTGTTATAATTATAATATTGTAATTATAACATTAGGAATAATATCATTACAACATCATTTACGAAGGAAATTTGCTGGAACAAATCTACTTTTGAATTGGCATTGACAATAATATTCATTTTCGTATTATTTTTTTTCTCTTCCATCGTAAAAAGCGTTGCTATTTATTGCTTTTCTCATTTGATAATTTAGTATCAAATCATAATATACATTGGTTTTTGTATGCATTTGTATATATTTGTATATTCCTATCACTGTACAGAGAACAAGATTTATTATTCTACAAAAGCTATTACAAAAGCTTCATTCCTACATAAACAAAACATAGGAAACATAAAAACTATCAATTTACTTTCGATGGGAGGGAAGCTAGCAACTTAATGACAAATTCTACAACTTCTTGGTTTTTCAGAATCAAAGGGTTACCTCAAACTTCTTTTAAATGTCAAGTGCGTTAAAAATTAAGAAAAAAAAAAGTAATAAAAAATTAAATAGCAGTATTTAAAAATTATAAAAAAAAATCATAAAGTATGAAACATTTAACATATTTAAATATATATAAATATATAATTTTTTTATAAGATTTTCCCTTTTTTTAATATATATAGCGCTAAAAATTTTATGGATTTATGATATTCTAAATAGGTGGGTTTAAAGTTCCAACCATATCTTCCAAGAAAGTTTCAAAGCATTTTCAGATATACCATAATGAAATTTGAAACCAGGAACGAAACATGTTCTCCATTTTCCACTCACCACATATCTTTAATGGAACTATAATAATTACTAAAATTATTAAAAGAAACAAGTTGATCGCTTCGCTACACATAAATACAGCGCACTTTTCGATCGTAGCGCCAATGTGCTAGAGAGGCTTCTTATGCCCTATCGTATTTATTCTAGTCACTGTAACATAGGCACATCCAAGATTTTGAAATGAGAGTTATGATGGTCTGACCCAGTCAACCAAAAAAAAAAAAATGTCATCGTGTCAATTTCGGGGTGGGAGGAGTTACAAACAAAACATGAACTTTCCAACCGTAAAAAATGGGTCAAAAATCCTAGATTTGTTCCATTTTCGGACGTTATGGAAGGGTTCCTTACCAATCCCCCAACCCCCACTATAACAATGAGGGCATCACATTTGATTTCACTTATCTACTATTCAATTTCACACTTTATAAAATAAGTAACTTTTAAGTTATATGGATTATTGGCTTTTAATAGCAACATATTTTAACAGTTGTTCTACTACTTTCTTAACTATTGATCAGATATAGGCCAAAATCAATAGGGCTTGTAACAACTTAAACCAAAGAGAGAGAAAGGATCTAAACAACCTCCTATTTCTTTGTCTAAACCTACCTTTAAAGTAGCCTAAATTTTTTATTAATCTTAAGCACAGACGGACTAGATAGCTTATTTCAACTTAATATTTTAAAAACTTTTTTTATTCTAACCATTTTCTCTCTCGGATGTATACTAAGGGGAGTTAAAAACTTTTAAGATGAAATCTGTAATATTCGTTGATTACATGGACTAAGAAAAAAAAAAAAAACTCTACAGTTCCTGACAAACCATCTACTGTGCGTTTATGAAAGGCAGAGTTACCACTGCCGGACGATTTTACTCCGCAGAGGGGTGATACGCTGAGATGGGCACTTTCCTAAGAAATTCTTTTGGACATTTTCGCTTTTAAGAAAAAAATAACGAGGAGCATTTTTGCATTAGTATTTATTCTTTCCATAATTCTTTCCCGAAAAGCGCAAATAGAACGCAGCTACTAGTAAACTAACACTATAAAAAGTAAACATCCCATCTTTGTTTCTCCTTGCCCCTATTTTGAAGAAATCGAAGGATACCTGTAACTGATTATTTATTTATTTATTTATTTATTTATTTATTTATTTATTTATTTA
>JAFIDM010014012.1:17129881-17168410 GCA_023159025.1 Thereuonema tuberculata | reverse complement strand
TTATTTATTTATTTATTTATTTATTTATTTATTTATTTATTTATTTATTTATGTGCTTGTCTGTTTTATTTAAGAGATGTATGATGGTTTTTGTTCAGCGTCTAGTTGCACCTAAATACGATCATTAAAAAAATAACAAAACAGCATTTTGATTTCAAACTGATTGTTCTGTTTGTGCTAATTTATTAGAAAATTTGATACAACAAGAGAGGAATTTCGTGTTCATTTCTAATTTGGTCTTTTTTCGTTAAATTTTGGCTCGTACTTAATTGTACTGCTGCAATTCTTAAAGCTTAACACCATTTGCTTTACTAATGGTTGTAGAGTGCAATATTTCCTGATGTTTTTCCGCAATGATCTAAATTGTTGTAAAATTTACACTTCTCTGATTTTTATTTCTCCACAGTGAATCTATTTAGTAATATACGAATTGGATATAATAGAAGTTGGATTTTGTGATGTAATAATAATAGTGAAGTGGGTAACAGAAGAACTTCAGACGGTAAAACAAGAAACTGACTATTTGAGGAAAAGAATAACGGACCTTTGGTCTGATTGCAGCTGCTCGTGGCAATAATGTGGAATAGCATTGGAATGCTTCAAAAATGCGAAATGAAAGCATTTTCGTACTTTAGATCATTGCACTTAGTGTAAGGGAATTCATTGTAAGAAAAATTACGGCTTAGACCCGCATAATATTAATAAACTGGAATTATACCTCAAGTCTATCGTCATGAAACATATATTTAAATTAGGAGTATACAATGGGTGTACAATGACCGACAAATATCAACAACACCACGGTTTTAAGAATGAGGCTTTACGCTGTACTATTAATAGCAATGTACTCAAAGCCCTTCCCTTTTTTTTTTTTAATATATATTTTATAATTTTTTTTTTTTATATAGGGGATTGGAATGGAGATACAATTAAAAAAATTACCATAAAAGGCAATTGTTTTTGTAATTTATTCAGTAGAAGCAGTCTTTTGTTTTTGAATTTCATAATTGGATAAGTCTTCCTACAACTTCATTTAGTGTTTTTGTTTTCCGATTCTCCCAAAACAATGGCGCATCCTTTCAACACCAACAGCGGCGCTTTTTATCGTCCGGAAATTGATCAGTTGTTTTGACAGACCTGTCCCGTCGTCTTTGAAATTCAAGGTTATTCCTTTTGATTATGATCAACCACCAAATGCATTTTGTGGTCCTTTGTGGCATTTCCAGGATACGTGGCGTTGGTAAATAGAGCATCCGGTGGGGAATCTTCGTGCAAACGCCAGTAGCGTTGTTGGCTCCAGTAGACCGTCCACGAAAGTCAGGACGAACACGAAAATGAATCTTATTGACATTACTGGCGAATGCCAAAAACCACAGCCCTGAGCAAAGGTAAGACATTGAATCAAATCTAACATTAATCCTAACATAAAAGCTACGTTCAAAAAAACTCTAATGAATTAACAATTATCGAAAGGCAAAGAGCAAAACTTGTACTAGTTTTGTAATGTAGATCCATCATTCGTCCTCTTTTTTTCTTAGGTTCTTCTCCTTGTTTTTGCTTTAAAAATTTCCACTCATCCGGAAAAAAGAAAACTGTTTCATTTTAAAAATGAATAGTGTTCAAATTAAAAAAGAAACGTACCAAAACAAACAAAACTGAAATGCGTATGGAAGCGTAATGAGGAAAATATGTCTTTAATTCGATCGAGCTTAAATAACGTAATTTTTTTACAAGTCTAAGAGTTACAATAAAACTTCAAAAAATTGAACAATGCTATAAGTATTAAATAATCTGTATAGCAAATTTCTGAAAAATTGCACTAAAATGATGTGATATAATAACAGATGATTCTCATAACATCAGACTATGCTTTACTTCTCATAGTTGCTTTATGCATCATGTTTTGAAATCATTTACCATTTTAAACCATAATTCAAATTCTATATCATAAAAAATGTAGGAAAGTGCTTTATTTACAGATGTCCTATAATTACATGTGAAAATAACGTAATATATCTTTACAAAATTATCTTTTTCTTCAATTAATTAGTACTAGTTCACCGAGTTATAAAAATAATACAAATATTCCAATTAGTGCTTTATTTAGAAATAATCCGTAGTTTCTTGTATCTATTCTATTTAGCTTTAATTTTTTTATTATTTTTCTTTCTTTAGAAATGAATTCAGTCGTGTTCTTTTGAATTTCTGAAGCCTATTCTTTTTATCTTCACCGAGGCGGATAAATATTCTAAAGACAAAACACAGTATTTAAAATGAAGGTGTCACCGTTGGACAGTTCCGTAAGTAATATTTTTTTTTCGGTTTTTATTTTTAAGTAATGAATTAAATAATAACTTGATGAACGAAATCAAATAGTTGTTTTTTTTTTTTTTTTTAAATTCTATCTGAAATTACGATTAAGGTTCATATGGATTAAACAAAGCTTTAAATGTGCTATAAACCCAAATTTTAGAGATTAACAATTAGGCCTAATTTAGATTTAATGATTTGATATTTTCATAGTAGTGTAACTGGGGGAAAGGAGGCGATACATACACCCCCTCTTCCTGCCAAAAGAGAAAAAAATCATTACACCATAAGAAATAGATTTTATAAAAAACTTACAATATATTTTGAAGATGAGGTAAATATTTTGAAGAATACACGTAAATAAGAGTATGAAAAAGCAATATCAAAAGATATTATAAGAAAACCCTCATTATTACCAGCAATTAAATATCAATTAAATAGCAATTAATTAAATATAGTAATAATGAGGGTTTTCTAATATTTTTGTTTGCTTAATGCAAATAAAGCTAATTCAGTAATTGACATCTTATGTCCTCAAAGAAGAGGGAAAAAAAAAAGAAGAAAGAAACAACGATATAAGTTTAAATACAGGATGAAATTATCTGCGTCACATCAGGAAGCGTCACAGACTCTGTTTTGTATTGTCCGTTTTTTCCCTAATTTTGAATAAAAAAAAATGCCTCAAAATATGCCATCCATTTCAAGAAAGGATACTTTAAAAATTACAGACGGATAAAGGGAAATTACATGTAATTTCAAGTTGCATTCTATTACTGAAAACATGTGGAAATATACTTTTTTACCTTGAATTTTCTTAATAAAAAATTCAAAATTCATTAATAGCTATAAAATTATTGATTATAATTATAATGTAGTTTATTTGAACAAATTAAAAAAAATGAAAACAAAAATGTAATTGACAAAAAAATAAAATAAACAAACACTTGATATAGCAAAGATTTAGTTGTCTACGATTTTAATGTACTGATTTTAGATATATTTCAATAGATTGTTTTTTAGCAACTAACGACAATCATTTGATCAGAAGGAATTAATTTGACATGAACTACAGCAGGCCTGTTGTCAGAATTTCCTTTGATTTCAACTTTGAGAGAGATTTCTCTATTAGATTTCGGGGAGTGGCTTTAGCCACCCAAGCCCCCCCCCCTGGCTTTGTGCCTTAATTACAGCAAATTCTTCCATTTTTGCAGATATTTTTATTGCAGAATGATTGTGTTCCATTGGTTTCTCAATCCTCTTCATGTTCGAAAAGGAATTCAAAGTTACACAATTCTTTAGAAAATTCTTGCAATTGGTTTTTCACTGTTGGAATTTTTTCAAACATTTTTAGCTTTTTAATGAACTTTTTATTATTGAACAGAGGTGGAATTACATGTCCCTTCTTAACTTCCTCAATACTATCCCTAACATTTGCCATCTTAGGTGTATTTCTTTCACTTATGGTTTCGGAGGAGATAGGACCAGAAAAAAAATCAACTTTTCTTTTATTTATATAGATTGCTTTCGGCATTTTAAGTTTTATTGGGCAAACATTAATTAAACAATAAGCTTATTTATTTATTATAATGTAATGTAATAATTAAGCTTAATGTTTTATTAATGTTATGCTCAGTTAAATTTAAAATTTAACCTCCTACAATTCCGAATATTTAATTTTTTTTTTTCAATTTCCACAAATAAATGTTGATATTTTTCTTAATTACGAATTTTTACAATTTGAGATAAGAAAGCACGATGTTGCTTCAAATGGAAAATTGACCCTAAGTGATGCCAATTCTTTAATAAACTATTATCTCTTTTCTTATAAGCAGCCAAATGAATCCAACCGTTGTTACTTTGCTGATATGTTTCATAAACCAAATAGAATAAACTTTTATCATCTGAGAGCCTTCAAGTTCTCAAACTGTGTAATTATGTTCCGCAAAATCCTCACAATCTTTTTTTTATTTACTATTATTATTTCTTCGTCCCAGATTCACAGCTCTAAATGATAATTATTATAAGTCACCTTCGGTAAATGGAAGTTTACCAAAGGGTTTTTCTAAGTTTTGACAAATATTTTTTATCGTCTCTTACTAAGCATGGGAGAAAAATAAAAAAGTTAGTACAAAGAAGTTTTAAGTTGAAGAATATCCTTCCGTCTGTCTACTCAAGACAGGTCAAATACCAGGGTCCTCAGAACTGCTTCATGTTTCCTCATATGAGAGTACTTCAAATTTTATAGATTATAGAAAATAAAGCAACATTTCAGGATTATGGAGGAACTGTTGTCTGGTGACGCTGTTGCTATGAAACATTTAACAATATATTGAAGCTACGCAATACATTCAATATATTTATGCTATGAAATATTTACAAATACTCAGAGGCTATTTAATAATTTTTATGCAAAGAATTTAAAAGCTCAGCTACATTTGCCGAGATGGCACTGAATGTTTGCATTTAGACTTGCTTTTTAATAAATATCTGTCGTATTCAAATTTCACACGCACATTCATTATTGCAGCACTGTTGGCTTCCTGTTGCATTTCGTGGAATGGAAAAGTGAAATTGCTTATTATTAATAATAAAATGGAGAGATACTAATCATCCTATATAATATTTTAAAGTTGGATTTTTGCACGTGCTGAATTTTATAGTGTTACGGTGATATGCTTTCGTACAAGAAGATGAACTAGTTGACGTATCTTGAAGCAAATTTAGTTGCAACTAGAGAATGGCCACCGACTTCCTTAGATTATAACTCTTAAGATGTTTTGTTCCTATTAAAATCTTAGGAAAATTGTAGAAAGTTCGGCCGTTATCAATGACGTGCTCAACATTTTGTTTTTAAAGAAAAGGATCAACAATTGTCTGTGATGTGCGGAAGAAATAATCCCAAGTGGCTGAATAAAGAAAACATACTTGATTATTATATAAATTAAAGAGTCTATTGTACCTAAATAATACTCTAAAATATAGGTTTGGAGATGGTCGTGCAGGGAAGCCTCGTCGTAAAATAAAACAGAGAATGACTCCTTTGCTTTAGCAGTTAGTCAGATCCTTGGGATGAAGATCAAGAAGTAGATTGTTTTTTCGTCCAATAAGAAAACACTCAATGTCTATAAATACTGCTTCTTTATTACTAAAATCCTGCATATTTTAAGCGTAATTTTAAACTTCATTTAAGCTAACGACAAAATGATGATACCAAGAAGATCTGAACAAAATCCACAGAAAACGATTTCTGAAATTGAGAAGGTATGGTAATATCTTCATTCAGATCAAAGATGAAAGAAATGATTGTCTCTAAATTAGTAGATAAATTCATGGACCGAAATTTTAAAATGATCGGAATTTAGGTTGAATATTTGATATTTGTTTACTGTAACTATTTCTGCAATTAAATATGATTGTTCGAACACATCTCAACGTAACATGCGTAAAGTAATTTCGCAGTGGATAATACGTGAGTTGATTCGGCTAAATACTATTTTTAGCCGAAGGCAAGTAAATCTTATGAAATCAGTATATCTGTGTTTGTGTTTTTTTCCCCAGTAAGTGATCTTCCTGGAACGTGGCGGCCATGTTTACGGACAAAGAAATGATCTAGCTTTTCAAAGGCGGTTTTAGGCCTAAGCTAACGTAGGCTTTTCCGTAAGCTTTCAAGCTTGAAAGTGTCTTTTGTTTTTGATTGGATGGTGTAAGATGAAACAGAATTAATTTATTAAATGGGGCCTCTCTCTGTCTTATGTTTAAAGTCCACGCTTGCCTAGAGATAACAAAAACCATTTTTGTGTGTTTGTAGTTGAAAATTTATTCGTGCGGTTCCTCGTGAAAAACATGGCGCGTGAAAGTGACATAAATAAAAAAAAAAAAAGCATTACAAACGGAATTTTTTTTTAACTCTTATGAGTAAAACAATGACTTTCTAACAATGGTACCTAACAAAATTTGCAATCCAATTTAAATTTTCACTTAATTTATGTTATTTCAGAATTATGTTTTGTCGATTTAAATCATAATTTAAACAGCAATTTTGAAGATATATTGATGGTGTTCGGAGGGTGTTGTAATTTATAAATACTTTAATGTATGGAGATTTTTCTTTTATATTATAAGTTTCACTACTTAGAACAAAATAAAAATAAAAAGGACTTTTTTTTTGTAATTATTTTGTTGATAAATTTATTTTAATGATTGTAATAATCATTAATGTTAATTTATAAAAAAAAAATATATATATATTTAAATTTAAGTTTTAATTTAAAAAGCTTTAATCTTTTTTGGTAGTTCATGCTTTCATTTTCTTATTAATTATCACCATTTATTTTAATGATCTAATTATAAGTCGCGTGGAGAAATTTCAATAAATTTCGTGATGGATTGAAAATCATTGTTTATCTCTTATCAGAATCGAACTAAAAAGCTAGTTTAATTAAATTTTTTAAATTTTTTATTGATAGAAGAGAAAAGGTTTAATGCAATATTTTTAGATTAAAATTTATTTATGGCTGAAATATACAATTAAACTACAATAAAAGAAAGGGATTTGGTCAATTGTAAAAATAAACAAACAAGCTGATTGGTGGTTGAGGGATTCGAACTTAAACGGAAGGAAAAAAAGTAATTAAATCACGAATTTAAGATAATTAAAACTATAAAAATTAAGTTGAAACATAAATTTCAACATTAAGATAGGTTTCAATATTCACACGTAAACTCAGTTTAAAATATATCAAAAGCCTGTTTATCTTAACAATATGATGTTGATGAACTATAAATTAAACAAACACCAATTAAAAAGATTAGTTTCGAAGTTTATTACTAAAGTCACGAGTCCGTCAGGTTCTCGCGTGTTAAAAAAAAAGTATTTTATAGAAATAAATAATGAAAACGGGTGCCTATGGCTTTCACGTGTTAATAATCCTTTTAAAACCGATCATAAATTACTATCGTCGCGGCACCAATGTTCGGTTATCAAAACTGGCTTAAAGGGGTATTTAAGGCCAAAAAAGAGAAGTTGATCTCTCATTTCTCAGGACATCTTGAGTTGGAGTTTCAACGTTCCTCTGTTTTCCTGTAATGATTGACTCAAAATTTCAATCAGTGTTAGGTAAATTTTAGTTTCAGAAATATTTAAATTTGTATAATGTTATGATTAATTGTGAAACATTAATTGAAGAATTAAATATTAAATGACCGCAAAATAAGAGGAACATGGCTGGAAATCGGTGTTACTGAACCAAGGAGAGAAAGGGATGTTCGCTATTAAAAATCCATATTAAAGCAAAAGTAATGAAACATTGTTGTGCATTGTTTATATTGAGAGCATTGTTTATACTTCTTAGTGTATTTTCTCGTTTTCATTTTTACCTTCAGAATTTTCTTGAAATTTTTGTAGCTTAGGCCTACACAATTTTTTCACAAGCATTAATTTATTAGTCTATTAGTTAATTAGTCTATTGGAAATATGGGGGTAAGAAAAAATGTATATAACTTACACATATTCTCAAAAATGTATTCATAAAATCATACTCTTTCTTTAATTTGTGCAAAATAATGGAGATATTTCAGTGTCATTGTTTTTTATCCATTCATTATTAGGTTGTTTTCATTTTTATCAAAGTATTTTATGACTTTGATAAAGAATTTCAAGTTTCTCAAAACTGTCGATAAATATTTGCGGTTCCGAGGAAATCTATCTTTTAACTTTAATCCATCAAGTTAGAGATCCATTAAAATTTCTTTGTTGAAATATCGTAGCATTTACTTCATGAACGTGTAAGCTTCATACGCTGATGATTTCGCTTTCAAATTAAACAATGATTTTTCACGTATTTGACTGTTGGCGGGCGGAACTGCTAATCTGGCTTGAGGGGCCAAATTTTAAGAAATGTCTGTTTAATTATGACAGTTTATATCCATTTTTCATACCAAGTAGCTTCTGTTGACATAGTATTCAGAAAAATAGTAATTAATTACTCTTAACTATTAATTGATCTTAATTGACAAATTGCTAGTTTTACATGACTTTGTCGAATGTCCTGTTGGTTGTCCCATTTTCTCATTTTTATCTCTCCAATCTTTAATCCGATCACCCCTGGCTTCATGAGGCTCACGAGATTAAAAACTCACAAGATTAAAAACTCACAAGTATCTGCCGTGTGTTAGACACGATCTTTGACAACCAATGGATATGATTCGCAAGACAATGAAATTAATAATATTTATTAATGCACAGATATTTGATAAACCTGTAAAATCAGAAAAGAGAAGTTAAAATTACCGTAATAGTAAGCAGGAATTAGTAATGGTAGTAATTAGGTAGGATTTACTGTTGTGTAAAGGTCTTGTGATTGATTGTAACGATGTAATGCTTTATTTAAAAAGAGTTTTGTTGATGTGATGTAGTCCAGCAAAATAATGTGGATATTATTGTTATGTTATGAAAATATTAAGGTTGCTCTCGGAAATTTTTTTATTTAAAAATAATAATTTCTGAAACACATTGGATATAGGAATTAGATATTGAAATTGTCTTGTCATTCTTGTTGCTGTTCTTATGTATCTCGTATATAGTTTTCCAGATCTTTCTAATGCACTTCCGTTACGTACTTCCTCTGTTTTTGCAAAATAATTTTAATCTCCTGTGAAAATAGAAATAATTTCTATAATGAAACGTCCGCGACAAGAATCGACCTACAACCTTCTGATCCGAAGTCAAACGTCATATCCAATTAAGCCACGGGGACTTCATTCTAATTATTGTTGTTAAATATCTCTTTATCACTCCCTCTGTGTGTGACGCAATGAGAGAAGAGCCAGAGAAAAAAAAAAAACTCATTAATTTTAGTCTACTAGATTAACATTTAAATTTCAAATGTTCATTTTTTTAGCCTACTACAAGCGCAGGCGACACGAGCATTAAATGCAGAAGCTCGCCCTCAGCGACGAACTGAAGAGTCGTTAGAGACATTTTTCGACCTGAATAAAGAAGTTAAAAATAATATTTAAACACAGAAAAAACTTTTACTCTATTTCAACTAAAAGCCGTCACATTGTTCTCTCGTCATTGTTGACAGGGCGTATACGCTAGTATAGATATCATTATTGAAATTTCAATAATACGTAATGACTGACAAATTGAAAACAATCTTCCAAGTTCATCACATTCATTAAACCTTCATATTAAATAGCAAAGTAAGAAACTGCTGATAATGAGAGAAGCTGTAGACCAAAATTTATTTAAATCTGATTGTAATATATGGTGATTTGATGAAATATGTCATAGGGATGGGACAAAACAAAATGAGATTGTAAGATGTATTAAGTGATGCTTATGGGCTAAAAGATAAGGAAAGAAAAAAAATAATTAAGGAAAATACTTAATGATGAAACGAAATTAGTAATTCGGTTTCCTCCCACTCCGGAGGACATTCGGACTGCGAGAGGGTCGGACAGAGCTTCCTAATGTTTAAATCTCTCTAAAAGTCTCACGAGTACAGGAAGTGTGAGGAAATAGAAAATATAACGATAAGAGGAGCAAGAAATAGGACGTTTATCTAATTCATAGAAAGTAGAAATAAGACAATTCGACATTTAGAGCAATTAGTAATAGGGACTTTTTTTTCCTTTCTGGGTTTTGTTACCCAAAATCAGTAAAAAATATGATTCTACTGTGTATGTGAAAAATAGATATCAGTATTCATCCTATGAAACTACCCGGTACACCATTTTAAATCCCAAATAAATAATGTGATCCATAATGTATTTTTAAATTCTTTGAACAATCTCCTCTTAAATTTTAGCCCGCAAGGAACTAAAATGGGCAGCAAACGTTTTTTTTTAGCGACTCATTTGGCAGTGGCGTACCAACGCCTTTGGGGGCCCGGGGCGGGAGTTGTGGATGGGGGCCCCCTAGTCTGACTTTTACAACCAAAAAAAAAAAAAAGGTCCCCTTTTTTGGAGGGGGGCCCCCCCCAAGGGGGGGGGCCGGGGGGGCCCCCCCCCCCCCCCGACCCCCCCTTGGTACGCTACTGTCATTTGGTAGCTATTATGATTTATCATCATCATCATCATCATGTGCGAACTTCGTATTCGAAGGTACGCGGTCTACGGAACCCTAGTGACCCCTGAAGTGCGAACCTCTAGCAGAAGCCGTAGATAAACTAGGGAACAGATACTGGAGTGATATTGTGATAGCGACCAAAATCGGTAGCTATTGCCCACCCTAATAACTCCCGAATGGAAGGTAGGATCGACAAACGGACTTCACCATCGCGTTCAGAGGCCCAAATACCGTAGGAATAGGGCATTTTCAGGGGCCAACGCCCCTCTATGTTCGATATATTTGACATTGTTTGCATTGGATTTCCGCTATTAGCTTAAATGATAGAAATGCAACCATCTTACTTGAGTTGTTAGTATTATAATATTTAAATGTGCGTTAAAATATAGTCTTTTAAAAGTTTTAAAAAACACACAATCAAGTTTAAAATTCTAAAAATACATTACATATCTCCGGGATATTTCGAGTTCTTTCACAGCTCACCCATTAAAAGAAAGATATTAGGTTGAGAATGGGTTAGCTGTGAAAGAACCCGAAATATCCCGGAGATCTGTAATGTATTTTTAGAATTTTAAATTTGATTGTGTGTTTTTTAAAACTTTCAGTTGTTAGTCATAGCTTGATGGGTAAGGTCTCGGACTCATATGCTGGAGGTTGTCAATTCGAATCCGTATATCTACTGTTTGTTTGTTTTTTCTCTATTTTTTTTTTATTTTTCCTTATGTTAGTTTTTTGATCTTGACTGTCTCTTTAATTAAGTCTGAGCATGTGTTTACTTTAAATCGTCTAATAACTGCAATGAATTATAATCAGTGAAAGAGGGCGCAAATTTCAATGGATTATCTTGCATTGCTTGACATCTACAGAAATTCATTGTTTGCCCTTTGAAAATTAGTTGTTTCACTTCTGACGCAAATTCAATTTCTTCACAGGAGAAATTTTCTAAGGCAAAAGCTGTATCGTCTCTTTGTCTACATAATTTTTTCTTTTACTTAAGGCCTCTTGTTTCAGTCCAGGGCTGGACGGATGCTTCCCCAATAACTTAGGGAATCTTGTCATAATCATACTTACTGACCAGGTGACTGGCGAAGAGAAAGGGGACAGAGAAGTAGACAAATACAGGAAAAAAGGTAAACATCCAAGCCGACGCCGGGGGTTGAATCCAGGTGCCGATATATCGGCCTCATGGAAGACCGCCGTCTAATCCACTAGACCACGCCGGAACGGCTTTTGTCTATATGTGAAATTGGGTAAAAAGATCCAGTCATTGATTCACAAGTCAATTTACAGGACTCTCTCATATACACTGATTGGTTATCCTTAGCAAAATAAGTTAAAAATGAAGTTGAGAAATGAATTTAAAAAAATACTTCTCCTTTTTCCAAGGGAAATGATGGACTTGTCAAATTAAATGGCGTCCCTATTTCAGATTCACTTCAGTGAAAATTTAGTAGCGAAACAGTCTTAAACGAGAAATAGTCATTTATTTTAGTTATGGACGAAGATAATGATTGAATGAAAATAGCCAATCATTAATCAAAAATTGGACGTAAGTGAAATAAACGACGCAGTTTATTGGACAACGTTCAAGAGGGTTATTTACAACATTGATGATGGATCATTTACAATGGAATTAACGAGAGGAAACTTTACCTGGAATGAAGCTATTGGATGAAGATGATTGATCTTATTAAAAGAAACAATTTCACCAATAAATTAATCTGTATCATCAAACCGGAAGTTCTAAAAGAACTTAGAGCCTATATTTTTATTTAGTTAATTCTATTTTAAGTGTTATGAAAATTTTTAATACAATCACTTTTGCGAAGGTGGTTACAATTAGGGCCGCCCCTGATTTGTAAAAAGACTTTATGCAAAATTTTGTTGCCCTTTTTAATAATTTAATTTGCTATTTTTTTTTTATTGAGAAACAGCACAGTGGTTAAGATTGGAATAAATACGACTGTTTTTTATTACATACAGTAATTGATAATTGATTTTTAAAACTGAAATTGAAATTGTCTCCAGTGTTATGGCGCGTTTGTGAAGTGCACAACTTGCACATCTGCTTGTGCCGGCCCTGGTTACATTTAGGCTTTCAGAGCTTTTAAGCAATCCATTCAGATATTGTCTTAGTAGACTAATTACGTATCTCTTTATTGACGAATCCCTCTGCTTTTGTAATTGTAAGCTTTTTTTATTATTATTTTTTTTTAATCTTACTGTTTTACTTCACAGATCTATTAAACCAGAGGTTCGCAACCCGCGGGCCGCCGGTACATTTGCTACGGCCCGGCAGTCAAACTTAAAATTAAATTCGAGCCTTTCCATTGAAATGTCGTAACTAGCAATAGCAACTGTCTCAGACTTTACTATTGGAATGTTGATATGAAACACAACTAACGCATTATTTGATAATTTGATGTTTATGTAAATTAGACTACATTTATTATTATTAATTATTGTTATAAATGGCATTGTCAAATCATTAATTAGTAAGACATTTATGTAAATTAATGTATTATACATTATTATTATTATTATTATTGTAAATGACATTATGAAATCATTAATTAGTAAGATATAGTAAGGTTGGGGGGGGGGAGCGTTAGAGGATAGACGCTGCGGAATTTTTATAAAAATATTGGCCCTCTGACTTCCTAAGGTTGTGCACCCCTTTCTCAAAATATGTGGGGAAGAAAAAAAAATACAAAGAAAAGATAAATAATTCTTCATTTTGTCTAAGAAGTTTTTAAAAAAAAATCAGTTCACTGGTTCTGAGTTATAAGGGAACAAATATGTGGTAGTTTTGTAAGCTTTCCTTTGCACTTATCTGCCTGAAAAGATATCTCCGAAACGGATAAATCCAAAAAGGTTAGAAATTCAACCCCTATTCACGGATCAAATTTTCTTTTATGTGTGTGTTGTCTTGTTTAAATTTCAACTTATTTTCCGAATAATTTTCCTCGAACTTTCCACGAAAGTTGAAACTGTTTTATAGTATCATGGAATAAAAAATAATTGTAACCAGTATAAAAAAATATTGGGTCTTTTATATGTCAATAGCTATTACAGATTCGCAACTGAAGTGATTTTAACTTATCAAGCTGACCTACTCTTAAAGGAATTTATTAGGTAAATCAAAGAGAAGAAAAACCCAGATTTTTATGAACAATATCCATTTTTCCTAATTAGTAAAGATTTGATTTCGCATTTGCCAAAAAAAATACGAATAAATGAAACTGACATTATACACTTTTTTGTTGAAATATATATCTTTACAAATATTAATTCCAAAAAGAAAACATGATTAAAAATATATTATTAACTGAGACTCAAAAAGTTGTATGGGGAATATTTTCTTATTCGTAGCTTTTTATCCTGTGTACACACCTTAGGTCTTCTCATAAGATATTGTGCCATTGCCAGCATTGTTCGAGCGTTGTTCGCCTAGAACTAACACAAAGTAACTTTTAAAGGATTGTCTTGGCCGCCTATTTTAACAAAAACTGACTCTCTCAGAAATAACTGAGGTTCAGACCCAATGCTTGTAAGTGACATCGCAAAACAGCTGTTTCACGTTGAATTGCCTATCTTTAGTTGAGATACGGTCTTAATATGGAGGTTAATATAAGTTGATATAGGAAAAAGTATGGATCTCCAAATCTAAACTAAAAACAAAAACTACACAATTAAAATAAAATAAAGAAATTCATGTGCCAGTCTCCACAAGCCTCATTGAACTTTCAATGCGCCTTAATTAATAAAAAACAAAACAAAAAACAAACAAAACGGCTAAACATGCATAAACACATTAAAAGTTCAGACCTTTTTAATGTGTTATGCAGTATCCTACCACAACTGAAATTACTTCGATTGACAATTCTTACATTTTTTCTCCTGACAATCGCAGAAAAGCAGTCAAGATGGCGTCATACAATATATCTCCTGCAGCGTTCAAACATCTTATAAATATAGTTCAAGCCAAGTCGCGTAGTGACTGTTCTGGCAGCAGGAGTGGTTGAATACATTATTAGGAAAATAATCATAATATTTTTACTGGACAGATAATTCTCTTTGAAATTTCAATAAATGTCTTCCTTTAGTTTTGGAGATGTTATGACTTCTGTGCTTATCTTTCCAGAGCAATAAAGGGTCAGTGAACTTTTAGTTATCGTGTATAAAATAAAGTATATTAAAGTGAAGTAAACTAAAAAAGTGTATGACTTTTAGTTTTCAAGCGACTATATATTTTTATATTAGCAATGATCAATTAAATAATCTATTGTATTCTAATTATAGAATACTAGCTTGCCGAAATGTTAGCAACATTAGAAATTTTTCAGTCAATATTGAAAAAGTTAACGAATTTAAGAGTAACTACAGAAAAGAAGTAACTTTGCTACTTTTATATAAAGTGTTATTATAATAATAATTAGAATTATTATATTTTTTGAATATTCATTGAAATTCACCCTGAGGCTTTTACAAATAGGAGCCAGAACTATGTTAGAATAGAAACCTAATTTGCAAGGGTCGTTAATAAATAACAATATCATAATTACATACAAGATGGAATAGCGAGTAATGATTTCTTGTTCCTTTTTTAATATAAGAAGTAAGTTGCTATTTTAATATAGCAAAGTAATGTATAGGTTTCCTGTTTTTGTTTTCCTTTTTTAGATTTCATATTACAGCTAAGGCAGTTACTTTATTTCCATTAAAATTATGGTATTTGTAAAGAAATAAAATTTAATGTGCAGTGAAATCTTACTAAGAAAAGGGATTCACTCCGAACTGCACCAAGAAAACAACAATTCATGTCTAGAGCTTATCATCGAAGTGGTAAGTCTGGCTGAAGATTCATAACAATGATGAAACGGCCGTTACAGTGTCCATTCCGTTGACAAGCTCTAGTTATGAATTGTTGTTGTCCTTTGTTTTCTTGGTGTAGGTCGGATGGATCCCTTTCTTATTGGTATTTGTGTTTATTACTTTATGTTGCTTCTGTTATTTCAGTGCAGCAATGGGTACGTATTTGTGTTATTCATTGTTGATGTAAACAATGTCCAGAACTATTGTTACGAGACAACAATATTATTTAGATAATTGTCAAATTAATCGTATTAATATATTGGAAGGGAGTTCTGCTTTTGAACATTAACATTTTATATAAGTAATGTACTTACTATGATCAACATAGTATTTTGAAAGGGAAGGAGTTTTCCAAATTTCTTTCAAGTTTGGATGAGAAGGAGATTATTATATAAGCATTCCCTCCTTAAATATGTCACTAATTCCTGTTATTTCACGTTTACGGCAAATAAGTTTCGAAACTTTTTAGTGTATTTAAAATTGTTTTAGATTTTTGGCAATGAAATTGTTTAGAGTGTTTTTATTTACATTATGATAGCTCTTTTATTTATTTACGTTTTTTTAATAGTTGTATTATTGATAATAGTATTTTTGTATTATTTGTGTGTACGAAACATATTCATAGAATTTTAACAATTGTAGAAGGTTTACTTCTCAGAATAAATAAACAAATAAACAAACTTAAAATGTTGAAAATTAATTTGTTAAAAAAGGTAACATATAACAACTTGCAAAAAATTAAATGAAGAAATCGTGTTTTGCACTCTTTTTTTTTTTTTTTTTTCACTTTGAAGTATTTATATCAGATAATTATATTTAAAAGGTTTAAATTATTTCTCTAGCTGATCCCCAGTTTAACCTTTAGTCCACTATATCTGTAGCTTTATCAAGCCTCGGCTTCGTGTGAATGTTGTAAATGGGCTTAACATAACAGAGTTGCTATGTTGGAATAAGCTCCCGGTATTTACACGGAGAATAAAAACTGTGCTTAATTATCGCTCATTGTGACCCGAGAGTTAACTCCCAAAAAAGCCCTCCATGTCCAAAGTCACGCAGAATGCGACAGCCTCGCAAACACTCGTTCGATTCATTTATCCAGAGATATCAGCAGCGCAGACCGAGTGTGGAGCGGTACCTGTCACAACAACGTAATTTGAATTTGCAATTTTTTCAGGCTCCCAATCATCCATACCTGAGCGGGTGGCCATTCATGCACATCGCCGAGGAGCAGGAGATGGGCACGGAAGAGACCAATCTCAACACCTACGCAGATCACCCAAATCCCTTCGTCGCCGAACTGAACGGAAGTGAAGAGTCACTGCCGCCGATGACAGACGAAAATGCCGACGCTCAAGTGGCGGCGACGGCGCAAGACCACTCGGACATCGAAAGCAGAGACGATATAGAAGAGTTTGAAAACCAAGGACCTCCAGTATTTGAACCTGAAGACTCCCAAGTGGACAATGAAGCCACAGCTGAAGCACATTTCACTCCGAAAGGTAGAAAAGTTTATATTCAAGTCATTATAGAAATGTTTGATGCTATCATGCTTATTTACAATACTCTATTTTTGTATACAATACTATATACTGATAGTTGAAATTTTGCCTAATATCTAATCTGTTAATCAATTAATAGAAATCTGAGACTTTTTATTACTACGTAAAAGAATGAATTTGTGTAACCTATTTTTAATTTCCAATATTATTGTTTCAATTGTTAATTGTTACATTCCGTGACAGAGGTCTATCTACATTAGACTGACATTTTTTTTTTTATTGATGGGACAGGATTTTTCATATTATAATATAATATAAAAAAGTAGTCTTCTCTAGTCTGTTATTGAAATAATTTTAACTATTTTTAATCTGTTAGTTAGCTTCCTCATTTCTTTAATCATTTCTTTAACAGCAAATTTTAACAATCAAATTTACATTTTCTTTCTTCTTTAATGTTTGTTACAATGAAAGAGTTTTATTTATTTACACTAAAATGACAACACACAAGTCAAGAACGTTTAAAAAGATTATAAAAAGATACTTGAAAATTCCATGGAGTCTTTCGGGGTCCTTTGCGGAAAACCCCTCTTCAACACGCAAAGGAACCCGAAAGGCTTCTGGAATTTTTAAGTATCTTTTTATAATCTTTTTAAACATTCTTAACTTGTGTGTTGTCATTTTAGTAGAAATTACTTAAATTCACACACGTAAAACTATTTTTAATAGCTTTATTTATCAATTTTTATAGCATTGTTCACTCAATCTGAGTTTTCGATAAGAACATAACCAGCTGAACTCTCATATCATAAAAATAACAATTAAAGGAAACCAGAATTGCAATTCATTTCTATTCTGTTCCTAATGTATTAACTATTCTTTCAATTTATTTAGAATGAATTATCAATATAAATTATTTGTTTCCTTAAATTATTTCTATTTGAGCTTATTAATCAATATCATTACTTTATTTTGATTAAATATGCATTACTAATTTTTTATTTATTTCAGAAACAAAATGTAACGAAAATCCAAATGCTGATCAAAATAAATCCTCTGAATGTAATAATGACGAACAGCAACCATCTAACATGAACGTTTATCAATATCAATGTAAAGATGATGGTGCTATTAAAATTTCCAGAAGCCCAAGTTCCTGCAGCGATCAAAGACCTCAAATGTATCTGCCACAGTTTAAAGATGATTCCAGTGTTAAGCTTTCCAGAAGCCCAAGTTCCTGCAGCGACCAAAGACCTCAAATGTATCCGCCACAGTTTAAAGATGATTCCTGTGTTAAGCTTTCTAGAAGCCCAAGTTCCTGCAGCGACCAAAGACCTCAAATATATCCGCCACAGTTTAAAGATGATTCCAGTGTTAAACTTTCCAGAAGCCCAAGTTCCAGCAGCGATCAAAGGCCTAGAACTGTTTCCTACAACGAGGAATATGAGGCCTATACTGTAGATGCTCCTAATGTTCAGTACAGAGAGATTCCTGTTGCAAAGGTTTATAAGAACTTCAGCAATGTTCCAAGACCTCATGTTCACCAAACGTATACAGAAACTGGTTTTCCAAGTAATCAGGAAGAGCCTTTCTACGATAGTTATCATCAAGACGCCATGCAATACAGGGAGATCCCGGTGACAAAGATTTCCAAGAATCCTAGCTCCAGTCGAGCGCAGCGACCTCATAGGATAAGCACAGAAACACTATTCGTATCCGATCCGGAGGAGACAGGGAGTTCAGAAACTGTTAATGTTCCAATCCTTTCGTATTTGGAGTCGCCTCCTCGGACTCGTAGTGCTACATTTAGTGGTTATGGAAATAATACAGAAAGAATCCCCAAGAAATCCCCTTCCCCCGTTTACCCAGCTCCCCGTTACACATCTCCTTACCAAAAACCGAATACTGTGTCCTACCACGCTGAAGCAATCTCGCCCCTCTACTATCAGAATTCCGGTGATCGTCCCGGGGAATATGGTGCCAGTACAGAGCACTCGTTGGATAGCGGCTTGGAAGAGGATCCCACTCAACCTCACCACCAATACGGCAGCGTATACCTAATGCCACAACAGGATATGGATTATCGTAACAGACAGATACCTAACAGTCGCAGATGCAGACATATAAGTCAGTCTGAATTATCCACTGACAGTCAACAGTCATTCAGTGCACCTTCCAATAACGGACTGAGCAGACAGTCAAGCTTCACAGCAGTCAGGATAAATCCTCGAAGACTAGCTCTCAGAAGAACCAGCAGTTTTGGACAGGTAAGTCACAAAGTAATATTAACACCTTTATATTAGTCAAATTTTCAGATTCAGCTCTTTTAGATTTTGTTGTTTGGTAATATAAGATACAGTTGAACCACAAGGGATACGTTCAAAGCTTCAAGACGAGTATGAATCTTCATCTATGAGGAAGATCCGTGACTGAAATTTGAATCTTCCTCATGGTTGAAGACTCGTACATAATTCGCTGTTCTTTACATAACATATAACTTAGTGTTTTTGTAATGAAGAAATCCGAAGTTAAAAACAAAAAGGAAAAATTAGCTTGATGCGATTACAGTAGAATTCGCCACAGAATCTTTCTACAGTAGAATGTAAAAGTCAGTTGTTTCAATCATACATCACGATGTTTTTTAATCGCTAGCAATCGAAACCACATATGTTAAGTACTTGCATTAAGAACATTTGTAGAAAATTGTTCTTCAAATTATTGTTATTTTAGGCTTGAGAAAGAAAAGACGCAATCTTTTCGAAAATTTGCTTTTAGTATTAAATGTAGTTTTTTTACATTTAAATTTGGTGAGATGTTTAGAAAATTTACTCCTCCTCTGTTTTGTATTTTTGTGGGAAGTTCACGTTGTATGCACTTACGATCTTGAGATTTCTTTACTAATAAGTAACTATTGAAACTATTGTTATGGGTGTTCCATTTATAACTTCTGAAAGTTCCAGATTATTTTTCAAAGTAACAAATCCGTTACCTGAATCACGCTAAATCAGTCTTTAAATTCCTGAGTTAGACTTATTTCAAAGTTATACTACTATTGGTATGTTTATAAAAAACGAATCCCTAAATTAAAGGGATATTGAAGGAGTTAAATTACTATATAGCTTTACTAGAAAGAGCTTTTTTATTGTTAGTAAAATCCGCATATAAAGGTTAACTTTAATTAGATTCTCATCTTTCTAGAATCAGAAAAAAAACACATTATCATTACTTGGATACTAAGTATTTTATGTTGAATGGCAGACACCGATGCAGAAAGTTAAGCAATAAAACGATAAATGATAGTGATTTTCCGGCTGCACTTTGACTTTAAAGATGTTTCAGTTTGTAGTATTTTAAATTGTTTGTGTCAAAGTCAACTTTGTTATTTCTCGCTCTTTAATACAACGGTATACGAAGACAGAGCTCAACACAGTAAAGGAATTTGTATGGGCTCATGTAATAATTACAGGTTAATAAATAAATTTGTAATAAAAGAGACAGTCATCAAACATATGTACTATTAGAGAGTAACAATGCTCTCATGTTGATGTAAGTCAGGTTAAATTAGTGAAGCTGCTCTGATAAAACAAAAAAGGAACTGGATAATCAAGAATCTAGGGAACATCCAAGAGCCATTTTATTAAACAACAATGGGTGAGACCAAATTGTTTACCAAGTGACATCCTGGAACAGCTGTTTCACGCTCTTTGGCGATCATCAGCCAGGAGCAGTACTGGCTTATCCTCAATACGTTTTACTGGTGACTGCTCCTGGCTGATGATCGCCAAAGAGCGTGAGTCAGCTGTTCCAGGATGTCATTTGGTAAACAATTTGGTCTCACCCATTGTTGTTTATTAATAATTCAAATGCGCAGTTTGAATTTTGTATGCTTTAAAAAAAATCATTGAGGCCGACTGGTACATGAATTTTCTCACTAATTTTTCATTAGAGAGTTTTTTATTGTTCATTTATTCTTATGAGGCACCACTGCGCTTCCGATGATCAGCCATTTTATTACTTCAGTAACCAGGTTCATTTAAAAGCCGTATGGTCTATTAAAATAGAATTGCTACACAAAAAACTAAAAATATCAAATATACTACTACTGTTACTACTACTACTACTACTAATAATAATAATAATAAATTCATGACGCAAAAGGAAATCGAAAGAAAAATTTGAAAAATTGTTAGTTTTAAAGTTTCAACTACAGACCGAATAAAATCATTTTTTGCTTTTACTTGTAAATTCATATTTAAACAAAAAAAAAAAAAAAATCAGAAATCTCGACTAGTACTGATTGGATGCTGTCGAAGAGTTCATTTGATTACTAATTCACTTTTCTTTTATAAATTTTTGAAAACATTCCCGGAATGATACCATTGAAGTATCTGCGACATCTTGAACATTTTTAATACCGTAATGAACTAAGGAAAAGCCGCTGAAAAATTGCCGACCCCCTGATTTCTTTAATCTATCATTAAAATTAGATTAAATTCTTAAATATATTTACTCGCTGTGAACTTACCAATCCAGTGGACTGTCAATTTATTTTCTGTAAATCATTATAAATCTTGAAAATTTTTTATTTACCTTAAAATTATTATTAATTGTGATGCAAAAAAAATCTCAGTCATCATATTTTCGCGAACTGCGGTTTCGCCATCCCTGATATATTTGCTCCACACTTAAGGAGCAAAATAATTTAAAACAGAAAATATCAATTTAAATAGAATATTTTTATATCGTCTATTAGAGCAATCATTTACCTTTTAAATCTCAACAATCAAAAAATCAACTTCAGTGTTTATCAATAATTAAAAAATTAACTTTTTTAAAAATGCTTAAAAAGCTATGCTTTAAACTACTTTTTAAGGTATGGGGAAGATGCAACATTCGTGTGAATAAGATGCCTGTTAACATTTTTATAGGAATAAAAGGTACTATCAGTCATTCTCATTAATAATCTTAGATTTCAAACAGTATTTCAGTATCTAGTCCTTGCACCATATATATATTGCACCTTAAAATTAGGTATAACTATCTTATCTATTAGTCTGTCTTGAATATCGGACAGTTTCTGTTTTAGAAACAGTCTTCGTGCATCCACTTCTTGCAGCACGAACATTGCAAGAACAATCTCATCGGGTTCCTCCTTATCCTAATAAAAAAGTTCGCAAACGGCACAATAGCTGCCAATATCTTCTTTGCCACTTGTAGAATCGTCGTCATTCATCTGCGGTGTCACTTTCATTTGAAATCGTCTTCGTTCTTCCGTATTTTCTCGTTCAAAAATTAGTTCTAAAAATCAAAACCGTAATGAGAGAAAAAGGAAAAACAAACTGCGACCATTGATTTGAAAAATCAGAATAGAAGTTATATACATTTAGTTATTAAAGTGGTAAATAAGAAATCCGATTAAATTCATATCAATTACTTCGAAACGGAGGGGAAAGGGTTGATTGCTATCTAAACCATTTATTTCTCAAAACCTTTTTTGTCTCAATCTTACAAAAGGGTGATTCATTCTTCTTGTTAGAAAACATATTTTCAAAGGTTAGTAATAAAGAAAATATGCCTTTACTAGAGAAAAAATGCATTTTTAGGAAAATCCGGTTTTTGCAAATTTTTAATTAATATTTTTTATTAAGAAAAATTTGCCAATTCATGAAATGCCAGGATCTGATTGATCTTCGGTCAAGAAATTGGAGGCACCACTTAAACAAAACATTTCCGGTTCATTTCGTGGGAGTTCTTTTCTTTATTCTTAGCTACTGAAGTCAGTTTTATTTTCTTTACAGTTGTAATTAAATTAGGTTAATGTAACCTTGAAATTCTTTTCTAGAAAGATCTCTTCAGAAGATTGAAATGGGTTTTGAGGTCAATAAGGCTTGAATTTTTAGCTCTCGTAGTCCGAATTTTTGTAAACGACACATTTACGTATCTTTTCAATTTGTTATTGATTGTAAAGTTTAACTCGGGAAATCATTTATAATACATAATCAACTAAATTTAATTGTCTTTATGCTACAAAGTTTCTGGGCTTCTGTGCAAATATACTTAAAATTATTCTAAAATGTTCGATAAGTAATTTATGTCAAAGTGTAATTTATGGAAAAAGAATATCAATATTAAAAAAATTGGAAGTATACGTAATATGGACGTTTTGGAAACTTTAACGTTTATAGGGTGGACTTATTTCATCTACTACACGTTAAAGTTCACTAATAATGTATATCACTTAAAAAAATATTTAACATAATTTATGTTTTTAATTTATTAGGTTCTTAACCACTTTCCGGGTATTCCTGAAAATGTTTTTTCCTTTTCTTTTGCAATTAGTGATTTAATTGAAATCGGATATTTAATTAATATTTAATAAATGGTATTGTAAATTATTTTAGGCATTTTTTGTTTTAGGCAATATTGTCATTTACATTTTAAGTCGCTTAGAATTTTTTTTTTTTATAAATCGAAAAAAATAATCTAAATCTAGGTAATATACGAAGAAAAATGCTACATTATTCTCCACCCTCATTTGAACACATTTCCGTAATATTTAGACTTTAAAATGCTCCTGAAAAATAAACAAATAAATAACCGTAAAAAAAGCTAATTTATTTTGATGCTCTGAATTTTGTCCAGTTTCATTAAAATTCACAGAGTAGAGAAATTCAACAATGGTAATATCTGTAGTTCCTGTTTCCGTATCGTTACTAGGGTTTCATAAATAGGTTCAAACAATCCGCGAGTTTTATTATCTTGTTGGGTTCTTAATTCTTAATTTTAAAATAAATAAATAAATAAAGATAAAAAATTAAAATATTTACATGGAATAAAAAGTAAGTTATTAACAATATATTAGTATATTAAAATCAATCATTATGTTGCTGTACGCTGATCTCTCCATCAACATTAAAATATATATATATTATTTTGCTAAATGAAATGTATATAGATCTCAAAATATCTTGCTTTTATCATTTTTTTAATATATTTTTCCACTACCATTGTCTCTCTTTTATTCCGTACAACTATAGATATATTAATATTTCATGTTAGCAATGAAAATATTTTCTTCCTCGCATAGAAAGGAATTTTTTTAAGTATTATTTGTATTTAGTAATTATTATCTTATGGAAGTAGCCTCTTTAATAATTTTGTCAGTTGTAGTTCTCTCGAAATAAATAAGAAAATCAAGTTCCGGTTTTGTACTAAATTTCACTTTTTTTTAATCATTATTTATTTGCTTTTGTTTATGAGCTGCCTTTAGATAAAAGTAAACCTAAAATTAAGGTCATGTCTCGTATTATTTCAGGTTACTTGTAAATGGAGACATTAATAACTGCAATTTAAATGCAATAATTGCAAAAGATTCGAGTAAAAGAAACACTGTCTCCGTACAATTCTTTCTTTTAACAGTTAGCAATGGAAAAGGATAACTTTCCACAGCTGGAATAAGCCATTGGTTCGTCGAGGGTTTTTATTTTTTTTTTTCTAATTTATCAAATGGAGATTTACTTGTGGAACTCAATGCCTGAGGTAAATAAACATCCAGTTACTTTATTTAGATTTTTTTTGTTAGAGAAATGTTGCGTAATATTTTATTCCTGGGTGGGATTCGAAGTGGAAGGTATTTAAGGAAGGTCATAGGCCCACCATGACAATGACACACAAACCTATTAAAAAAAAAAAAAAAAATCTGCTTCTTTGAAAGTTGCAGATCATTAGCATAAAGACGATTGTTTCCTTTTGGCGGAAGGTTGAAGCTAAAAACTAAACTTATATAGTTTAATTTCCTATTTTGTTTAAAAAAAAATAAGCGAAAATCGCCGATACACAAGTTAAGGATTAAAAAAGTTTGCGACACATTAAAAATTACATTAAAAAACGACCGATTTCATTGGTTCCAGCCCTCCTGACTTCAATGTTCATTTGTTATTGGTTCATTTCATGAATATAACGCATGTAATTTGTAGTTTTCACTCACTTGTCAATGAATCGTCACAGATTCGAAACCGGTCGTTTTTTAATGTAGTTTTTAGGTGTCGTAAACGTTTTTAACACTCAACTTGTGTGTGTTGGCGATATTAGAATTATTTGCACACATTATAATTCAACTTACTTAAAAAAAAATAAAAAAATAAATAAACTCGCCTAAATAAATTGAAAAAAAAGCTTAATAGGACCATTCTCAATTTCTGTGAACATCTTCAAGGGGAATAAATGCCATCAGTTTTCAAAATTGTGTTTATCAACGATCCGTCATGTGATATAAGAAAATAATATGGCGTTGTTGGCTAATATTCACTGAATTTTATTCAGTTTCACAAAGATTCAACAGTAGTCGAATGATTACATATATTACCTTTTTAATTGTATGGTTTGAATTCTTCAAATTTATAAAAAAAGATTTAATTAAGCTTTTAACCTTTTTTTTTTTATCATTGGTTAGTTAATTTCATTGCTTGAGTAATACATCAGATTAATCCTAGTGCTTGGATGAAATGTGTGATTAAACTGTTCTAAAAAGGATATTTTAATGATATTCTCACTTAAAATTACACTATATTTACGATACATATTAAACAAGAATATATCCTTACATGGCTGTTTCTAATTGAAGTTGTCTGAATATTAGTAATAAATTCGGTGTAAAGCTTTTTAAATAATATATAGTCTGAAATCATACGCCTCAGTAGTCAACTTATCTTCTGTTCTTCAAATTATTTTCGCCCCTTACTTTCTTTCTTCATTTAATTTCCTCATAAGTCTTCGCGCTCCTGCCACGGAATCTTCTATTCCATTTAAGTCTCAGAAAAAGATTCAACGGTGACGAAGTCATCCAACAAATATCAAATATAACAGCGAAGATGACTTTCGAAGCAATCAAACTTAGCTGATTGGATTGATATATTGGAAATAGCTCCTGTTTAACTTTATTTAAAAAAAAAAATACATAAATTGTTATAAGAAGTTTTCCAATATATGTATTTATTCTTTATCTGTAATTTCAAATGAATATTATAATTAAAATGCCTTTATTGTAATGAAAGTGAAAAAACAAAAAACAAAATATAAAATGCCTGCTTTAATTTCCTCAAAAACTAAGGATAATTACCCCTTCTGTTTTATCTTATAAATAAATTTTATAAATATTTCTGTTCATTATGTCGTTGTTTTAGACATAACTGTGTTTTAAATATATAAATATTAAACGTATTTATTAAGCAAAGTTTTAAATCAAAAGTTACGAAAAGATTGAGAATTTTATACTGAACTATTAAATTATTCTACTTTCTTTAAAATAATTAAAAAAATTGTTATCAGTAAATATATCATTTGCAAATTTTAAATAATCCGTTTTCCTTTTAATATGAATCAATTTATAAGCTGTAGCGCATGTGATGTAGGAGGTAGTTCTCGATTGAAATAAACTCTGTTTAAAGTCTACATTTTTCAAGATTTTTTTTTCCACGCTCCCTCTTTCGATATTATAGAAAACCTCGTGTGCTTTCTCCGCTACATTTAGGAAAAAAAAAATGTTGAGTTTTGCTAATTTTGTTTTTGTTGTTGTTGTTATTGATCTAATTTTGGTTACAGATTTTTAGTATTTACGAAAAGACAAACTGAGTTCTAGTGCTACTTATATGATGTAGTTGCTGTAAAAACATTGAAGTCGCTAGATATTGCTTATACAATGGTGCAGTTCCAAAATAGAGAATTTTTATCATCATTAACTATTGTGATATCAACTTAATAATACAGTCACTAGATTCCACTGCCGAAGCAGATGAAGCTAACTTCAATAAGACATTTGAAACACAAATGCAAATTCACGTGTGTTGATCATATCTTGAAGTTCACAACTTTAGCCGACACACCTGCTTACTGGATTAAAATATCATTTAATAACGACTATAGTTTCATTAAAGACTTGAGAATGTGTGTTCAATTCATATACACGAAACTATAGTCGTTATTAAATGATATTTTAATCCAGTAAGCAGGTGTGTCGGCTAAATTTGTGAACTTCAAGACATTTGAAACTCTTAAAAAAAGTCTGAAATCTCTCTCCTTCATATATTTCTTTAATAGAACAACATAAATTTTTCATACTAAACTTTTCAACTTCTCCAGATGGGTAGAAGAATTACTCGTTGACATTTAGATGAAACACAGAAATTGTTTCTCAACTTTTCATGAAATTTTTACGACGTCTGACTTCAATATGTAGACTAATTCTACATATCTGAAGACGTCGAAAAGAATGGTATTAAGTACAAAATAATTATGCTGTAGGAGCATAGGAGTCATGTTTTTCTATTAAGGAAATTAAGGAGGAGAACATTCAGCGTTATATTTGTCATCATTCGAAACTCTTGATATGAAAATTTGAAAGTTATGTTATATGGTGAGTGTGGGTGGCAGGGAAGCCGAGCACCGCGACCGTTGGTTTATTGTGCTATCCCACGGAAATAAGGATATATGGAGAGAAAGACTGAGAAAGTATGGTGGGAGAAATACAGGGGAAATGGGAGAACCCCGAGAAAAACCTGCTCAGCGGGGGTCGTCCACCATCACGAAAATTTGAAAGTTAGTTTCGACTAAGATTTTTATTTCTTCTATTTCCAATTTATGTTAGAATCAGTCCAATCCGCTATGTTTGGTCGCTTCGAAAGTCATCTAAGTTGTTATGTTTGATATTTGTTGGACGACTTCGTTACCGTTGAATCTTTTTCTGAGTCTACGGACTTACTCACTTATCCACGAAACTTCTTCGCATCTCGTCGAGAAGCCGGGTCCCGAGTTTGAGAACAAATGGTTTAAATGGATTTGGTTTTCTTTTCCATAATTAGGAAACTATTGTTAAATTTATTTCTGAGCCACTGGTTTGGGAAAGTGCTTTCTTATGAAGGGTAATCGTGCGCTACAAAAATATTCAAGTTATTACATTGTACTTCTTTCATTGAATTCATATTAGCTGTGAAAGAAATATAAATTATTAGGGGGGAAAAAAGAGAGGGAAAACTATAAAATTAGACTTAACTGTAATATGATGGATGTTCTTCATACCATCACACGGAGTTTTACGTCTTCCGGCGCCGTTATTTTCAAGAATTTGAATAGAAATAATCTTCGTTGGTAAGCCTATTTATTTTTATATTATATTATACATAAAAAAAAATGTCATTTTCGTTTCTCATTTAAATTAATAGAAAATTAAATGACGTATTTTGATCAAGTGTTAGTTTACAAGTGGTTTGAAATAAAGTGGTTACATTAACTTTGAAGAAATTTTAAAGCGTTTGTGATATTAGTTCTTCGTAGTTTTCGTCCAGTCAAAAAAAAAAAAAAACTGGATAAAATAATAACGAAAGAACAATGGGCACAACTGTATGGGAAGTTGCCCCACCCTATATAGTGATAAGATATATACCTGTAGAAAGATCTCCTTAAATTGAACCTTTTTTATTATTACGATTCATCTCAATTATTAGTCCGTTCGGAGTTATATAATTCTAGATATGACTTCTAGTTGACATCGTAATTCTCGAATTTATTATTTAATTAACTTTTAATAATTATTATACGTAATTAATAATTAATATTATCATTTATTTCAAGTAAATAATAATTGTATACATGTAATAAATGAAAATAATATTTACTGTTACTGAAAATAATTATTAAATGATAATTAATTAATACATCCGGGAATTAAGATGTCAACAAGATAAGTCATATCTAGAATTATATAACTCCGAACGGACTTATAATTGAGACAAGTCGTAATAATAAAAAATGTTCTATTGATGGAGATCTTTCCTTAGGTATATATCTTATCGCTATACAGTGGTGGGGCAGATCTGCCCATTCTCCTTTACTTAATGTAAGCAACCTTAACCTTCATGTTATTTGTAGAAATATTTTTAGGCAGCAGCTTTTTTAATATTTCGCGTTATAGATAGAATTGCGACCCTGTTTGTGATCAGAAAGTCCCCGAGACAAATAAAGCTTTTCTTTTTGTCCCCGAGACAAATTAAGTTTCATTATTCTGCTATTCTGTAAAAATACGATTGGAGCTTCGTAACAGAGTTGTTTATATACTGAGTTATAGTTCGGTTACAAATCTGATCATGATTTACAAGATAAAATTCTTGCTGAACATATTCCACGTTAAGCTTTTTTTTTTCTTTTAGTCACTACAGAATAATTCGAATCATGTATCATTTATTCCACATTCTGTCATTCATCTCAGACAGAAGAATATCCTTTTAAATCAAGAAATTACAGTAATCTCTGATTTTCGCCGAATGATTCTCGCCCGTGATTAATCCCAGTAGAGATTACCGGGAATTAAGAGTTAAGAATTCACAATTTATGTCAAATAATTGTTCACCTTCGACATTCCTATTCGTTTTGCACGATATTTTTATTCGCTGCTTTTTGCGTGGCATTTGTGGTTTTTTTCCATTTAAAATCAGGAAACAGCTTACGTGAGCCAAACAGCTTAAGAGACGTGCACTGTGATTGGCAGTCAGATTACAGTCTTCATACAATCATCTACCACTGTAGTGATATTGACAAAGATAGTCATTGACAGAATTTTTTTGTTTGCACTTTTCATTGACTTATTCTTTTTAGGTTTATTTTAATTTCCTGGTAGAAAAACTTGACCTTAAACTATTTCTATTTAAATATATAAGAGTTGAAGCAATTCTTTTGCAGCGATTATTTTTCCATTACGTTCTTTGCTTAACAGTTCTCAATTACTGCCTATGGTAACTTCTTACGTAACGGTGGTACTTCAACCGTGGCCAGCAGATCTCTGAACTCTTGTTTAGGCTGTTATTAAATGCTTAAAAAATGAAAGTTGACACAGAAAGAAATTCCTTTTTTCTCCTTCACGTACCAGAAAGCTTTCTTGAGGAAACATGAATGTCATTTCATTTTCTTAACTGAACATACTTAGGCTTAAAATTAATGTGCCGTGTAAAGAGTAATTTCCAACAATTTCACAATGGAGCTGTTTGTCGAAGAATTTTATTTACAGCAATTTTCGAATTAGTCTTATTAATTTTATACATAATAAATGTGCAAATGAAGTTAATAATGAAGCTGTTAGACAGAACAACTTTATTTATTTATTACTCTTGATATATACTTTCTAAATATAATTCTCTCATAAAAAAGTCCAATCTGATTAGGTCCAGAAGATCTCCTTCGACTATTAATATTTAAGAAAAATTTCTATATATTTGAAGAAAAATTTTAATGCAGTTCTTTCCCTAATTTTAAATTTTCTCACGAATGTTAATAAATAGTCAGAAATTATAATTTTTTTATTCACAGTATTTCCACTTTTCAACATGATAGATTCTGCTTTAAAATAATGAATTTAAATAAATCTCTGATAAAGCTCCGTTTTCGACACTAAAATGGAGATTTTTACATGGAATTTATATCAAAAGAGCATTTGAAACTTATACTATTATTCATTGCTCCAGGGGCGGCTAAAGACCCGTGCGACCCGTGCGGCCGCACGGGGCGCCGACTTTGGGAGGTGCCAGAATGGGTATAGAAAATGTAGTGCTGAAAATGGGAATTCGAACAACGAATTTGTATTTGTGACAAAGGTGGAGCTCCATCCATTTGAGGTGTGGGCAGGCTAGGAGTGGGGGTTGGACAGGGGCGCCAAACGCCTATCCTGCACGGGTGACATTTTGTTCTTGAGCCGCTCCATATTACTTCATGAAAAAAAAAGTGTTTATATTTTTGTAAAGGGGAAAACTGATTATTTATGCACATATAACAACAGCACAAGTCTAAGACTAAATAAGCTGTTGTGTTTATCCTATGTTAATAATAAAAAGGAAGCTTTAGTAGGCCTGGTTTGCATTTTATCTTTGTCGGCAGTTTGTTATAACATTGAAACTTTGTTTGAATTTTTAAGAGAAGGTTTCCAAATCAAAGAAGAACATATATATAAAAAGAAAAATAAGAAAAGGAGAAAAAACCACCATGCAGGCGACTGTTATCCAGTAGCTCTAACTAAATGAAAATTCATTTCATTTAATAAAACGACCATTTCACTAGTGAAATTTAAAAAAAAAATTTTGCTTTCTCTCATTACAATTCGGATGTGATGATGCGATGCAATAGTTCGCTACATCATCGAAATAAGGCACGATCGAATTCTAGTGGTGTTTCTATCGTTATTTATTTATTTACTTCTTTAAATATAAACAATCTGCTATTCAAAACTTTATAAAGAATAGAGTTAAGCTCAATATGAAAGGTAGCGCCATCTATCCATCGAAAGTAACTTTACTTCCTAATGAATGTCTGTATAATCTTGAATTTGTAATTTGTGCCGATGTAAATTACTGTCACAGTTACACCAAAAAAGCTCTCTGTTTTTTTCCCTTTACATTACAAATCTAAAAATCTATGTAAAGTTTATTTGCAATAAACTTAAAAGAAAGAGAGACAAGGAAGAACAAATTCTTACCAAATAAGATTCCTTTGGCTAAATCCTTTTAAGTAATAGAACATAGTAAAACAAAAACACAGTAGAGCAATGGGCTTTGTAGGCATATGTAGATTTACAATGCTTTTGGAATTACGTTCAAATAGGTTATTAAGTTCTGACTCTGCAAGGATTTCTTCCTCCACGCAGTTAGAATTGGAGGGAATAGGCTGTCTTGGTTTATGCTGTAGACAGCAATTTATCATCTCTCTCCTCGTCGCTGTGAGGATATTTTTTTTTTATACTAAAGTCTTGATTAGTTTCTATCGTAGATTTTATAATTACCTTTCGCAGTTCTAATTATTTCTCTGTTGAAATTTATATATTATATAAAAAATTTAAATATTTATATAAAAAAAAAATATGCAGTTTCTAATTATGCTCCGTTTTAATTTTCTGCGGCTGTTTTCTTTGGTCACTTGCAATGTAATAGATTGAAGCTTTGCTTCTTTTAGAACAAACTTATTAAATTCTAGAGGTTTCTGTCTGTCTCACTCTACACATATACGGTACATAAAAGGAAGAGTATGTAAGCCCGCGAACCACATGAGATACAGGGATAAATGTGGTATCAAATTAAAGATCCTGATGTGGTTGCCTGCATGTTGATTTTTGTTAAAAGTAATTTTAATGAAAAATTTCATAAAAAAATTGACGCCTTCTGGATCCCTGTTATTGCGTCCTCCTACAACTAGAAAATGGTTGAAATCCATTCACATCGAAGTAATCGTTGTAATTAAAAAAAAATCACTTAAATATGATTAAAAGATCTTATTTAATCTGAATTGTTACTTAATTATGATTAGGAGAACTGTATTTCCAACCGTAGAATTTCTACGGGTTCTACTTGTGATTACATAAGGGAAGTAACTTCCTTTGGTATGTGTATTTTCCACTAACAATTAAATATATTTAGTAACATTTTATCTGTTTTGTTTTTTTTTATAGAAAATTTTATTTGCTATTTGCTTTATTTTATTTAAATGTAATAATGTTCTACTTGATTTGGAATCGAATCGTAGAATGCACGTAATTATAATCATCCTACTTTTTTAAGTCGATGCAAATAAAACAACTAGATCATTCTAAGAACAAGACGCCAACAGTCAGGTACAATCATTTTTGTTGCTATAAACTTAAATTATTTCGTCTCGGAAAGATGTAATGTTGGATTTAATGTAGTTTTTGACAAGAAAATTCTTTCTATGTTGTTTCCTTTCATGGAATGTTATTTGAATGTTATTCAAATGAATTTCTTGATGCCCAGAAACGGACGATAAATTTACAAGTAGTAAAGATTTTGTGTTGAGTTTACTTTACGGAATATTGAGGTCGGGGTATCTTATTATTAAATTTAAAACGTTTTTACTTCAACTAAAAAAAAAAACCTTTTAACTATATTTAAAATGTTTGTTTGTAAATACTTTCAAGTACTTACAATTTGTTGCAAAAGATGAGTGATATTTATTCAGTTACATACTTGTAACTATCTCTTTCTTATTTCAAACTCTCCTTTTTCTTATTTCCATAATAACGAGATCCGTTAAAAGTAGATGAAGCCATTATTAAAAAGAGCGGAAAATTCTTATTCAACTTCTCAGTCCAGTTTTGGTTCTTTTTTTTTTTTTTGGAAATATTAAGTTTATATATAAGTAAAGTCTAAAATTCCTGTTACGACATTCAAAGTCACTCATTATATTACTAAAATCTTCTATACGTTTTCAAAAAAAACACAAAAAAACAACTAAGTTTGTGTGCGCATGTCTGCAACAATTGAATTACACAACAATTGAATTCGCACGCGCTTTGCCAGGCAACAGAGTATTGTTGTTTGTTCAACTTAACTGCGCAAATTTTCGACTTTTACAAATGGATTTTAATATTATATTCCATGTATTCTTTAGAATTTAAACTTTATTTTATTTTTAGTTTTAGTTTTTAGTTTATTTTTGTAATTTGATTTTTTTTTAAATAAATAAAATGTTTTCCGTTACATATGCGAGGCTTCCGGAGCGAAGCGACATAGTGTCTTTTAAAAATCAATTAAATAATTAATCAATGTAATTAATACTATTAATTAAATAATTTGAGTATTATATAACTTTCCAAACGCTTATACTGTCTTGAAAATTAAATACCTTATCGAATTTGAAATCTAAATCTTGGGGTTTGTAAAATTACACACATAAAAGTACAGTTTAAAGATAAGATTTGTGTGTTTAATTTTACAAACCCCCATGATTTCATAACACACGTTAAACAATTTACACAAAATCTAAATCTATAAAAAAGCCAGTTCAATATATCAATTGTACATCAGTATTATTATGGTAGAAGCGGTTTAATAAAAGAAAAATTTACATAGTGCATTGTTAGTTGCTTAGAAATAGGCTTTGAAAACGAGAAACTCAGTGGAAAAGAGACAATTTTAAAGGAAATCAAATTTTAGAAAAAATAATTGCCTCTGGAGAGTTGGTGTCTACTTGTAATTATTTAAACTAGCAGTAGATGGTAAATTGTAGATGATGGTTAATAGAATAGATATCTAGAAGGCAGGATATACATACTTACAGGTAGGAAAAATCCAAATAGAAGTTCCACTGGGTCCCTTAAATGTTAAATGAGGTATAATACGGAAACTATCGGCGGTTCCACATTGAAAAATCATTCACCTAATTTTAAATAATGCATCATCTCTTTTAGAAGAATTTGGATTTTAATTTCTTTAAATAAAAATTTGTGATTGTAAATTAGGCTACTCAATATACTTAATGCATTTCTAAATCAATAAATTTATCAACTTTAATAAATATAAATTATAATTAAATCAAATTTTTTAAAAATAAAAAAAAATATAAAAATATAATAATAAAAATAAAAATAAAAAGTTATTATAAATAGTTGTAAATAAATAGTTATTCGAAATAGAATAATAGTTTATATCTGCTTGTTTCTATGAGAATTGTAACAGTTCCATTGGTTGTTACAAAGAAATACAATCTTGACTTGCGATTGCGTTTGTGGAATGTTTGTTTTGGTGTTTGTATAAATGCGCTGCCTGTTTTTGTGGCCTGGATTTTAGTAACGGAGTTTTATGTCATTTGTATTGCTGTCATTTGAAAGGGTTGTGGCCGTGGAGTAACTAAGCCTTGAAACCCAAATGGAATAAATAAATATATAATATAAAGTTTTGATTTAATAAATTTATGGTTTCGTTATTTGGGATTGAAAGCAAAGAAATTAGTAATTAATGGTAAAAAAACGAAACTTAACTAATATAAAATTAAACATTCCTAAAAGAGCTATTATCGTCAAGAATTAGATGATAATTACCCCTCAGTTCTCTTAACCTTTCGTTTTTGTTGCCATAGCTTTGTAATCGTTTTTTCCTTTTTTTTTTTTTCCCTCAATTTAATAAAAAATCAATAATAATTTATGTTGATTCCCAGATCTCTTCATAATTACGTTGAGGATTTTTTTCGCTGATAGTTATAATAATAATGCTTCTTTTATTTTATTTTATTGATATGTTGATTTGATAATTTGATAAGATAATTTGATGTTAAAAAGCCTGGAACATTAAAAAAAAAAAGTTTCAAAAAAAGTTTTGATGTTTTAAAGCATTTCTCTTTTAATTAAAAAAAAAAAGGACCTCTTTTTAATTTAAAGAAAAAAAAATTGTAAAAAATTATTAAAAATAAGACAGATAGAAAATGTTACCAGAAGAAAAAGTAAACAATAACACAAATCAAATAATATCATTCACATAAAATAAGAAAAAAGAAATGAAAAATAAATATCAGTTAATTTTAATTAAAAAAAAACAAAAAAAAAACTATTTTAATTTTTGGGGAAGAAACAGATAAAAATAGAATTGAAATATATTATTTTTGGACAAAAATAAAAGTATTACAAATAGAAATATAAAATAAGAATAAATATTTAAAAAAATATATAAAATATTTCATGCAGTTATCTTATATATTGCTTGAAATATTGTATCGTCTAATATTTATTTTTAATATTAACATTAATAAAAAAATGAGAAAAAAGCCATTTTTAAAAGTTTTAAAAAAGTTTCAGAATAAAATAATAAATCTATCAATTATTTTGCACATTCACAATTTGTACGGTTAAATTTGTCGAGACACTAAATCTCTTGTGTAAATTTGATGACAGTTCTGTCAACTTCATTGTACAGAGATATAATTTAAGATGAAAGATGATGATGATGGAGTATCAGTCGTTCCTATTCTGTAAACCAATAAATCCGTAGCGAAAGAGGCGATGCGAAACACCTGTATCTCTGTGATGGTTCCAAAAGGGTTAAAGAAAGGTGAACCAGAGCAGTTGTCAGTCGGTGTCGGATCAGGGAACTCGATCGGCGTTGATCCGAAGCAATCGAAACCCGCCCTTTCAGCTGATGATTTTGGAAGTCGTAAATGAGGAGGGTCACCGGTAGCAAAGAAAGGCCTCGTGAGCTCGTTCCGTTCGAGATACGCTTCCACAGCAGTAAAGGAGAGGTTAAAAAAAAAAGAGGGAGCCTTATTTCGAATTCTCTCGAATCTAGATTTCGTTTTCCTTTTATTTTTTACGCATCCTCTCTAGAAAATATGCTATCAACATAAAATATTAAAATATGCGTTTTTAGCATTAATCAAAGCATGTAACTTTGAAGACAAGAATTAGTTTTATCAAATTCAATTCATTTTAAAAGGACTTTTTATTTCGTTAACGATGTGTTCGCTAAACCCATGCCTTATTAGGATATATTTCTATTCCATTTTTTTCTTGAATAAGAGCCGTGGTCTCACTAGTACTCAAGGCCTTACTGGAATACATAGGTGGAATTGCCTCCAATTGAAGGTTTGTGGGAGCGAAATGGAAGGAAGAAAATTTGAGTCACGACGTAGATATTTCAAAAAAAATAATTAAAACAAACAAATAAACAAACAAACTTCTAAGCTTAAATTTTATTGCAATTCGTATGGGCATCCCACACATACTGTCTTTTAAATTTTAATATAACTCATAACATTTTTTTTCTCACAAGAGGAATAAAAGAAACATAGAAAAACAGCAAATTTTATTTATTATCTTATTTTACAAATATATTTTTTAATATAATGTTACATTTTTTTTATAACTTTGCCAATATATTCTGCCGACTCCTGGAAAATTTCTTTGAACACTCATTTCCTCATTGTTTTTCATCAACCAATCACAAGTGACATATAATATATTGTTTTTTTGACTATACAGATAACAACATTTATCAATTGTTCACGGTCATATCCAGGACCGTAGCTACCACAGGGGCAGCCGGGGCAGTGCCCCGGGGCCCCCGAGCAAACGGGGCCCCCGAACGAAGGGGGATTTTCTTTTTACGAAACCACAATCACTTGTTGCCCCGGGGCCGCCAATCCCCTAGCTACGGCACTGGTCATATCGCTACTTTAACTTCAAATTCAAAAATAGAAAATAGTCGTCATTCCCTTATAAAACAATTATTTGTAGATCTTATTTGTTATCAATAGATATCTCCCAAGTGCAGTCCAAGGTTATTTAGTCAATGCTGGAATTGGTGTAATGTATCACTTGATTGCTTAACTGTCTGGATTTTCTTTTAAGATGTATTACTTATTTGCGACTTAAATCTGCGAACTATCATCCTTTTCAAATCACCGTCATTCTCTCACCTGATGTTAATGATTTGTTAAAAATATTAAAACCAGGACTAAACAGTTGTGCTTTAACTGCAATAAAAGTAATCCACGTGATCATTGTCTAGAAGCGATTTTCTGCCAATATTCGAGAAGCTTTTTTTTTGTTATAAAGAAGGTAATAAACTAAGGCTCAACGCTCAAAGAAGGAATTCGCACCCTGAGCTGTCACTGGGACGGACCGTTTCGTCCTTTTTAGGACTCGTCAGCCAGTCAAGCTCCTCCGAGGACAGTCTCAGAAGGTGCTAGAGGTTACGGATCCCGGATCTGGCTCCCGAGAGCGGGACCTCCCCCGAAGAAATCCTAACCAAAAATAAACGAAAAGACAAGATACAAATTTTCCTTGTCCTGCAATCCGCTAGGCAATAAAAGAATTTAACAAAGGCATTAAAAAAAAGCAACAAGCCGTGTGTTTAAAATGAATAGAAATTTAATCTATCGTACCTCCTGAGACTGTCATCAGTGGAGTTTAGCTGGCTGACGAGTCCTAAAAAAGGACGAAACGGTCCGTCCGAGTCTCTTCCCGGTGACAGCCCAGGGTGCGAATTCCTTCTTTTAGCGTTGTGCCTTCCTTTATTACCTACCTGAATTATTCAGGTATGTTAAATTTCCTTTTTTTTTTTTTGTCATTTTTTGTGATTTCCTCATTGTGAGGAAATAATGAGTAAGAGATAATAACAAAACATATTTTTTATTATATTGTTATATATATAATACCTATTTTCTTAATTTCATAGTAAGCCAATTTCTGCATCCAATTTTTTTTTTCTTTTTCTTCAAATATTTCTTTAACAATAGAAAATAGTTTGCTGTTGTAACTTTAATTGGTTACCTACAGTTTCTGTTTGTTCCAAAAACAATTAGATCTTCCTTTTATTTAACCTTCTTTTAAGTTTCTGGTATAATATAAGTCAGTTGACGAGACTTCGACTTATAGTTGCATTCGGATTTTTTTCCCTCTCTTTTTCCAATTCTTATTAACTAAAAATAAGAACTAAACTAAGCTTAACTTATTCTCAGTAGCTAAACCTATTCAATAGCTAAGCTTACCATCTTTGAATATAATCGGCAATTAGGGGCTGTTTAAGTATTACGTAAGTATTGAAGGGGAGGTAAGGGAATCAAGCTTTGCTTAATTTTGCTGACAAGGAGGAGAGGGGGGGGGGGATCAGAGTAATGCTTACGTAAGTCAGACAAACAAGCACGCGAGAGAGTGCGCTACGCGAGATAGATTTTTTCCTCATTATTTCATATGTATTTTTACATTTAATTAATTACATTTTGAGGGAGAAATTTCAATAAAGAAAGTGAACTAATTATTATATCTATTGTATAAAATAATTGGTTTTGTTAAAACTATTTTGATACATTGTCATTAATAATTATTTTTGTTAAATGTCTTTCATTTTATTTCATTAAAGAAATGTCTTTCTTTAATGTCTTTTCATTATTATTTTGTTAAATGTCTTTCATTTCAATTATAATGGGAGATTTTAACGCACAAGTGGGAAAGGATAGAAAGGG